>CM060623.1:30897623-31390123 GCA_030578275.1 Meda fulgida
TTATTTCTATTTTCTTTTTTTTTCTTTGTGTTGTTGAATGAGTGAATATGTAATCTAAAGCAGTCAGGTTGAGTCATTTTCAATAATATATATAATTTCGGGTTTGGCACATTTTATTCTTCCTGATGTTTTTACTCTGTAAAACAAGCAAGTTTATTAATCTATTTGGTGTAAAATAATGATCTATAATCTTTAAAATTTTTGGTCAAAAATGGCATCTGGTTTCTGCATGTGAGATCTGTTTATGTCAGTATATGTTGAATCATGAGAGAGATTATTCTTTCTTCACATTCATGTTCCAAATTTTTTTCTTTCTCTCTCTCTCTCTCTCCCCCATCCGTGTCTTGGAATGTCTGCCGACCGGTCTCCCATTGTCCTCATCCATATGGCCACATTATGGGGTCCTGTCACCAGGCAACAGCAGGTTATTTTGCGGTTGCCATGACGAAGATTCTTTAATGACGTCGTAGCTGCCCCCATGTGCCTCCCTTCATTATGGATGGAAGGTCCTTTTAAAAAGTCTGGGCACCTCCCCCGAGTGCCCTCCTCAACTCCCCACCCAAAACACACACACTCACTCCTTACTCAGCCTCGTAACCTCCTCAGCTTCCAAAGGGTGACTGGAACTAACAATCCCACAATGTCGGCTGAAAGAACTGGTGTGGATATTCATACAGGCTCTCTATTGTGTCGACTGAGAGGAGGGTCGGGGGACGCAGTGCTGTTAACAAACCCATAAACTACAGAAAGAGTTTGCGCTCTAGAATTTTATGCCCAGTAACCAAAAAAATTACTTTATGTGACAACTAAATTAACTAGTTTTGTTCAAGCCATGGTTTTAAAACAAATGATATTTTATAGTATAAGATTAGAAACAATTTGACATCCATATTGTTCTAAAAGTAAGATTGATTTGAATAAATACAGTAACATTTTATCTTAGTGTCATTGTTACACGTTACAAGTTACTGTAATAATAACTATAACTTATGCATAATTACGTGCAACTAACCCTGAACCAAACCCTACTCCTAACCCTAACCCTATAGTAAGTACATGTAGTTAATTATTATTGCACAGTACTTAAATGCATTATTACACTGTAACATGGACACCTTAAAATAAGTGGAACCATAAATACATCTTTAGTTGATATTCATAGTGTTCAGGGCTGAGGGATGTCAGTTCTGTGTCGTCACTCTTTGTTTTTTAATGCCTTGTAAACTTGAACATTTGTTTTGATATATATCCAATAGCGTAAAGTATATTTACCTTAAATACATGTGCAAGAATAATATATGACAGTCTTGGAAGCATCAAACCAATCAGTCATGTTTTGCATTATTGTTTTTCAGCGAAAGTCAAGGAATTCATCACTTTCATGAAGTAGTTTACTTTACAGTTGAATAAGATATAAATTATTGCAAACTAAAAACCAGATTAATTATTATTTTTTATTTTTTTTGAGTAAGGAAAACTACATTTTTCCGATGAATAAAAAAATGCTTCTAGAAATAAAATGCAATGTTTTGCAGGGCAAATAAACGTCAAATGGCCTGAATATCTGAACAGAACAAAAGTTGTTGTTGAATCCAGAATGTAAACAGTCGGTTGCTTCAAACTTGTTTTTCTGTGCGTGTGTCTTTTGTACCAGTGCACTTCTATACTGGTACTAACCAGTAAAATCAGGTCACGAGTCCTGCCGCACACTCTTAAGTGTGACTGATGTGTTTTTGCAGCATTGAGTGGCCATATGACCAGCTAAGCCTTCAGAAACAAGGCTTTGGAGAACCAGTCACACTTATACTTCACAACTGACTGTACAGTTTTTCGGTTCTCGCCTTTCTCGGTTTTTCACTCGGTTCTGAGGTACTGCATCAAATACTTCCCATATTCACAGTGTAATTTTAATGAATTGGTGAGAACCTTCATTATAACTTTAAAGGGATAGTTCACCAAATAAAATGCAAATTGTGTCATTAATTACTCACACTCATGTCGTTCCAAACCCGTAAAACTTTTGTTCATCTTCAGAACACAAATGAAGATCTTTTAGATGAAATCTGAGCTACGCAACTACCACTTTGACACTTTAAAAAGTTCATAAAGAGATCGTAAAACTTATTCGTATGAATTCTTGTGTGTTACGCAGCACGTTTGAGCTTCTGCGAGAACCAGTGAGGTTCATTTTCGTATTACGCAGCACGTTTGAGCTTCTGCGAGAACCAATGAGGTTCATTCTCGTGTTACGCATCACGTTTGAGCTTCTGCGAGAACCAGTGAGATTCATTCTCATGTTACGCAGCACGTTTGAGCTTCTGCGAGAACCAATGAGGTTCATTCACGTATTACGCATCACGTTTGAGCTTCTGCGAGAACCAGTGAGATTCATTCTCGTGTTACGCAGCACGTTTGAGCTTCTGCGGGAACCAATGAGGTTCATTCACGTATTACGCATCACGTTTGAGCTTCTGCGAGAACCAGTGAGATTCATTCTCATGTTACGCAGCACGTTTGAGCTTCTGCGAGAACCAGTGAGATTCATTCTCGTGTTACGCAGCACGTTTGAGCTTCTGCGAGAACCATTGAGGTTCATTCTCGTGTTACGCAGCACGTTTGAGCTTCTGCGAGAACCAGTGAGATTCATTCTCATGTTACGCAGCACGTTTGAGCTTCTGCGAGAACCAGTGAGATTCATTCTCATGTTACGCAGCACGTTTGAGCTTCTGCGAGAACCAGTGAGATTCATTCTCGTGTTACGCAGCACGTTTGAGCTTCTGCGAGAACCAATGAGGTTCATTCTCGTGTTACGCAGCACGTTTGAGCTTCTGCGAGAACCAATGAGGTTCATTCTCGTATTACGCAGCACGTTTGAGCTTCAGCAAGAACCAGTGAGATTCATTCTCGTGTTACGCAGCACGTTTGAGCTTCTGCGAGAACCAGTGAGATTCATTCTCGTATTACGCAGCACGTTTGAGCTTCTGCGAGAACCAATGAGGTTCATTCTCGTGTTACGCAGCACGTTTGAGCTTCTGCGAGAACCAGTGAGGTTCATTCTCGTGTTACGCATCACGTTTGAGCTTCTGCGAGAACCAGTGAGATTCATTCTCATGTTACGCAGCACGTTTGAGCTTCTGCGAGAACCAGTGAGATTCATTCTCGTGTTACGCATCACGTTTGAGCTTCTGCGAGAACCAGTGAGATTCATTCTCGTGTTACGCAGCACGTTTGAGCTTCTGCGAGAACCAATGAGGTTCATTCTCGTGTTACGCAACACGTTTGAGCTTCTGCGAGAACCAATGAGGTTCATTCTAGTGTTACGCAGCACGTTTGAGCTTCTGCGAGAACCAATGAGGTTCATTCTCGTGTTGCGCAGCACGTTTGAGCTTCTGCGAGAACCAATGAGGTTCATTCTCGTGTTGCGCAGCACGTTTGAGCTTCTGCGAGAACCATTGAGGTTCATTCTCGTGTTGCGCAGCACGTTTGAGCTTCTACGAGAACCATTGAGGTTCATTCTCGTGTTGCGCAGCACGTTTGAGCTTCTACGAGAACCAATGAGGTTCATTCTCGTGTCGCGCAGCACGTTTGAGCTTCTGCGGGAACCAATGAGGTTCATTCTCGTGTTACGCAGCACGTTTGAGCTTCCGCAGGAACCAATGAGGTTCATTCTCGTGTTACGCAGCACGTTTGAGCTTTTGCGGGAACCAATGAGGTTCATTCTCGTGTTACGCAGCACGTTTGAGCTTTTGCGGGAACCAATGAGGTTCATTCTCGTGTTACGCAGCACATTTGAGCTTTTGCGGGAACCAATGAGGTTCATTCTCGTGTTACGCAGCACGTTTGAGCTTCTGCGAGAACCAATGAGGTTCATTCTCGTGTTACGCAGCACATTTGAGCTTTTGCGGGAACCAATGAGGTTCATTCTCGTGTTACGCAGCACGTTTGAGCTTCTCCGAGAACCAATGAGGTTCATTCTCGTGTTACGCAGCAAGTTTGAGCTTTTGCGGGAACCAATGAGGTTCATTCACGTATTACGCAGCACGTTTGAGCTTCTGCGAGAACCAATGAGGTTCATTCACGTATTACGCAGCACGTTTGAGCTTCTGCGAGAACCAATGAGGTTCATTCACGTATTACGCTGCACGTTTGAGCTTCTGCGGGAACCAATGAGGTTCATTCACGTATTACGCAGCACGTTTGAGCTTCTGCGGGAACCAATGAGGTTCATTCTCGTGTTACGCAGCACGTTTGAGCTTCTGCGCGAACCAATGAGGTTCATTCACGTATTACGCAGCACGTTTGAGCTTCTGCGGGAACCAATGAGGTTCATTCTCGTGTTACGCAGCACGTTTGAGCTTCTGCGAGAACCAATGAGGTTCATTCACGTATTACGCTGCACGTTTGAGCTTCTGCGGGAACCAATGAGGTTCATTCACGTATTACGCAGCACGTTTGAGCTTCTGCGGGAACCAATGAGGTTCATTCTCGTGTTACGCAGCACGTTTGAGCTTCTGCGAGAACCAATGAGGTTCATTCACGTATTACGCAGCACGTTTGAGCTTCTGCGGGAACCAATGAGGTTCATTTTCGTGTTACGCAGCACGTTTGAGCTTCTGCGAGAACCAATGAGGTTCATTCACGTATTACGCTGCACGTTTGAGCTTCTGCGGGAACCAATGAGGTTCATTCACGTATTACGCAGCACGTTTGAGCTTCTGCGCGAACCAATGAGGTTCATTCTCGTGTTACGCAGCACGTTTGAGCTTCCGTGGGAACCAATGAGGTTCATTCTCGTGTTACGCAGCACGTTTGAGCTTCCGCGGGAACCAATGAGGTTCATTCTCGTGTTACGCAGTATGTTTGAGCTTCTGCGAGAACCAATGAGGTTCATTCACGTATTACGCTGCACGTTTGAGCTTCTGCGGGAACTAATGAGGTTCATTCACGTATTACGCAGCACGTTTGAGCTTCTGCGCGAACCAATGAGGTTCATTCTCGTGTTACGCAGCACGTTTGAGCTTCCGCGGGAACCAATGAGGTTCATTCTCGTGTTACGCAGCACGTTTGAGCTTCTGCGGGAACCAATGAGGTTCATTCACGTATTACGCAGTATGTTCAATGATGAATGTTTAAATGTGAATAAAAGATTAAATTCAATTTGTTCATCATATAAAGCGATCAAGTCTCTTCAGAAAATTTGGACTAAAACGATCAATTCAATCGATCTCTTTTTGCTGTCAATGGAGGGACAGAAATCTCTCAAATTTTATTCAAAAGATCTTCATTTGTGTTCCGAAGATGAACAAAAATCTTACGGATTTGGAATGACATGAGGGTGAATAATTAATGATAGAATTAATTAATTTCATTTTTGGGTGAATTATCCCTTTAATGCTAAATATAAGCCTTTATGACTTTTAGCATTAAAACTAATATCAGAAATGACAGAATATATGGGGTGTTAAATCAAACATGGTTGAATGAAAGTTAAAGACGACATGTTAATGGCTTTTGCAATCTGATGTTAAGCTTGTATTCAGTGAGATCAGCATATTCGCTTCGGAGCTGTATGTACTATATTAGGCAAACTGAGGCATTAAAAAAAACATTCATATTTGTGTCAGAACTGTAAATGTTTATTCCAAAGAACATTCATTCATACACAATTTTAAAAAAGTTACAAAAAATAACCATTTCAGACGAGCTGAATAAATGTACAGGTCTTAAGTTCAAGGAACATGATCCATGAAGGTTTGCATACAGCAAGACACTATATACTGGCAAGATAATCCCAAAATACAGACATTTTCCATAGTGAATCCTGCTTAACATTATTTCTCGTGTAGCCTTGTTCAGCTCATGACACTTTGAGCCACAGTGTGGACGGGTGAGCAAAGAGTAACAGACCAGTCAGGAATTGCTTCATTTTTCCAGCTGTTTGTCCTGGCTGACATTCCTCGTGTTGAAGAGTCTCTGCAAATGTGCCAAAGCAGATTCCTCTAGATTTACACACTAATAACATCACGTCCTCAGCACATTGAACACATCGGTAAACATCTTTGATCAGCTACAACTAACTTATTGGTTTTAGCCTTTTACAAACTTTTACAAGCTTACAAATTTTTCCAGGTACCTATAACATGTATTTTGTCAGATTATTCTTTCACTTTCACCCTCAATAAAGTTTTGAAAAAGCATTTTCAACAAAGAGGCAACACTTTATAATAACTAGAGTGAAAACAAACATTATGTTCAACAGATCAGTAGTTTAACCGCATTTACACATTACATTAAAGTACATCAACTGATGATGATCGGCTTATTATCAGCAACATAATGTTACTGAAAACTAGTTTTAAAGGATTGAATCAATTTTAGCCAATCGGATGCTTTAAAATAATTAAAAAATCGAATTATATATAAAATTATATGAAGGCTATTTTAATGACCTGTTAAGCTTTGCATAATGTTTGTTACTAAAGTTATTAAAAAATCTTCACCTTTCAGAAATGCATATCCATAAAAGACGTCATGTTAAATAAAACAACTTGATCCTATCAGTAGTCCAAGATGCTTAAAAAAGGAAAATCAGTCTGAAGACAAGAGAACCGAAACATCAGCAGGTGGTGCAACACACAATAACTTTTTTATGTACTGTAAAATCATTTCAAACAGCGTCTAAACGTAATTCCTCTTGTCATAGTCCCCGTTGGGTGTTGATCTTTTGGTGGGCGCGTATTGTGCCGAGTAGCCGGGGTTTCTGGAGGCTGGGCACGAGCAGCAGAGCATGCTTCCCCCGAGCAGCAGAAGCGCGGTGGCCGCCCAGCCGATGTAGAGAGCCGCTCCGATCTCCCGCTTCTGGGCCGCTGGCACCTGCGGGTTGTAGAAGTCGGAGATGATGTTGTTGGCCATCCAGCACAGGGGCACGAGCATGAATATGGCACTGATGATGTAGATGACCCCTCCGACGTTCACCACCCTTGCCTTCACGTTATCCGTCTTGATGCAGTTGGTGCACTGCGCGCCGGCGATCACCACCATCAGCCCGATGACGCACAACACCGACGAGATGACCGTGAGCGCGCGCGCGGCTTGGAGGTCGTGCTTGAGAGCGAGCATGGAGTCGTGGATCTTGCACTGCATCTGGCCGGTGCTCTGCACGGCGCACGACATCCACAGGCCTTCCCAGATGGTCTGCGCCACCACGATGTTGGCCTCGATGAAGGCGGTGACCTTCCAGGTGGGGAGCCCGCAGACGACCATCTCCAAGAGCGTGCCGATGACGCACAGGATCAGACCCAGGATCTCCAGAGCCGCAGAGGCCATCTCTTTTACTCCTTGTAGTGCTTTAATATATCTGTGCACCTGCTCTAGAACTTTGGGAACGTCCGGGAGGCTGCTTTCCTCTCCAGAGTCTGGTTTTCTTTTCTTCTAAAGTCTTTTAATCAAAATTTCTTCTTCTCTTCAAAGTTTTTTTTTTTTTTTCAAAAAACTTCTATCCAAAAGTTTCAGTCACAGAAACTGGAGTGCTTTGATCAGGTGGACCGCATCTCCTCGCTGCGTCTCGTCTGTGCTTTGACTAACGGACTTCTCCTGGACTGGGAATAAGTGGAGTGGAATAATAGCTGTACAGCAGGAGGAGGGGTGTGTGCGGGTGCGTTTGTGTTTGTCAAAGACTGAAGTGAAACTTTCATCCAATCGCACAAGAGAGCATCTGTTGCTCGCCAATGAGGACGCAGAGAAGCTGTGCGTTTGTGTGTGAAAGTCTAAAAGGGTTTTTTTTTAATAAACGTTTTTTTAAACAGCCATTTTTTTATATATAAAATCACTCATAGTTATATAGGCTACAAGCCAGCACCGACACAAATACATATATATATATATATATATATATATAAATTAAAATATTATCAAAAGTTAAATATCTCACTTGAATTTCATTAATAAAATATTTTGTCATAAATCCTATTCGTGTTTAGACATGTTCGCTGAAAGAACTGGAAACAGCCCGCTCCTAGAAACTGTGACCTGTCTCCGCCATCTTGGCTCTAATTCGCCGCTCTATTCTGCGTACCCCACATTGATACTTGAGCCGTAATGGCTTCCGTTGCGCCCTGTCTCTTAATCCATCAGAAAATAGGCATTATGGGATAAGGGCGGAATTGTAGCAGCGGTTTCCGGATTCCCTGGATTGGCCTGCTGGAAGAAAGAAAACAAGGGAGGTGTAAAAAACTCCAGGATTTTGAGTTTTATCACGCGTTTATAACAGGTAAGGCTAAAAAAGTTAGTCTAAGTTTCTTCGCATTTGTATCCGGAAGTGATTAATCAGCCGATACTTTGTGTCAGTTCCTTAGCGGCTTCAGTAACTGTTGCATGTCAAAAGTTACATTTCAAATGAATACAGTTGTATTTCGCGATACTTCGTTTCTCTCCTTGAAACTGTAAGATGGCACACATATGTTTTGTTTTAGTGCGGGCGTGTTAGTTTTAGATGTGTTACGTGCTCTGAATTAAGAACATTTTATCCAAAAGGGTGTGGACGAGAGGTGGTTTCACTTCAAATGGGGTGCTTTACAAATTTACCCAAGGTTATCTGTTGTTTCATTTATAAATTACATTGGAATTTGGCATCATGTGAATTTAGAGAGGGGTTTGGGGGAGTCGAGGAGATGATGGCCAGAGTTTGACAGCACATTTCACTATTTAATAGCACGTTCTCTGCCTGGAGCAAACCTCCTCACTTTTAACATGTCCTCCCGGGAGCCAACAATTTAGTTTAAGAATTCTTTTACTCTTTCTGAGAAAATGCTTAACACACATTTTCTGTGTGTTAATATTGGTATGTAATAGACATTAAAATAATGTTCTAATAATACAATAAATGTAATAGTGAATTTAATTCAATATTAAATATGTGATTATTGATGACACATCAATATTACTATTACGTAATTATTAAATATTTTTAAAATATTTCCGTACATTTATGTATGTGCTAAATGTGGTGATAAAATTAGCAAAATACAGAAGGAATATTTTGTATGCGTTAAGGGGAAAAATGAAAATTCTGTCATCACTGGTAATAACTTGCCCTCATGTCGTTTCAAACCTGTAAGACTTTAGTTCATCTTTGGAAAACAAATGAAGATCTTTTTGATGAAGTCTGAGAGATTTCTGTCCCTCCATTGACAACCACTCAGCGACCACTTTGACACTTCAAAAAGTTCATAAAGAAATCATAAAACTAATTCAAATGAATTGAGAGGTTTAGACCAAATTTTCTGAAGAGACTCGATCATTTTGATGAAAAGATTACATTTATGCTTTTTTCACTTATAAACATTGATCAATGAACATAAACATCCTCATTGGTTCACCTCATTGGTGAACATGCTAGAGCTTCTGTTTACCACGACTGATGTGTGAGTTGATGAATGTTTAAATGTGAATAAAAGTCTAAATGCATTCTGTTCATTATATAAAGCGATCACATCCCTTAAGAAAATTTAGACTAAACCGATTCGTTTTACGATCTCTTTATTAACTTTTTAAAGCGTCAAATTGGTAGTTAAATAGATGTCAATGGAGGGACAGTAATCGCTCCGATTTCATTAAAAATATCTTCATTTGTGTTCTGAAGATGAACGAAGTTCTTACAGGTTTGGAACGACATGAGGGCGAGTAAATAATGACAGAATTTCATTTTTTGGGTGAACTATCCTTTTATGAACTATAGTGATGATGCTAAAACAAAATCCAAACACGAGTCCAAAACACTTTTTGTTGGGTCTCACAGGGCATTTATAAGACAGTCTTTGAATGTCATTTTTTAAGCTGAAGGCATATGTTGTTTCAGTGAAGAACAAAAAACTTCAGGCAGCTTGTATTCATCAAAACTATATCTTTTGGCTCGTGTTTTGTTAAAATAACGTTGAACCTAAATAGAAGTGGTCTGAAAGGAAATCCCCAATTTATTTTGCAGGATATAATTAGCAGGATTTTGGCTTTTGGTAAGACATGTGACAAGTAAACAAGATGAGTTTCTAAATAACCTCTTCTTCATTATAATAGACTGTTAACTGTCCATTTTCTTTTTTATTGTGCAAATGTCATTTGATTCCTTAAGTACTCCTTATAGTAGGTGTTTAGAGCTTGTTTACTGCATGTATAAAGGCACTGTGGTTCTGGTTCTGTAGTGAGAAATGTTTGACGTTTTGGGGGTATTTTAATTTCCGGTATGTGACATTTTTAGGCACCTATGTTATGTTTTATTCGGAGCAGAAAACAATCCTTGTTTTGTACTTATTTTGTGTAAATAAAGTTAAAACAAAATGGAAACGAAACATGTGTATTACAAATGTAATTAAACATTGTGAAAAAAATTCAACAAACTTTCACAGCATGATGCCTTTTTAGAATAGCACATACTGAATTTAAGTAAAAACGTTTACCACCGTTCAAAAGTTTGGCTTTGGCAAGATTTTTTAAATGTTTTTGAAAGAAGCCTATTCTGCTCACCAAGGCCGTATTTATTCTATCAAAATGCAGCAAAAACAATGAAATAGTAATACAATTTATAATATCTGTTTTATATTTGAATATGTTTTGAAATGTAATTTATTCCTGTGATCAAAGCTGAATGTTCAGCATCATTACTCCAGTCTTCAGTGTCACATGATCCTTCAGAAATCACTCTAATATGATGATTTGATGCTCAAGAAACATTTCTGATTATCATTAATGTCGAAAAGAATGCTTCATATTTTTGTGGAAACTGTGATTGTTTTTCAGGATTCTTTGTTGAATAGAAAATCACTAAATTTTTACTGAATTTCTACTGAATTTTGTATTAATATTTGCATTGGAGTCTGTCGGTAGGCTTTGTTAGGTGGATTGACACACTTCTGTTTATCGGCTAATCGGGCACAGTTATCTGCCATTAATCTTGAAATCAGCCAGTGCGTTTCCCAAAAGCATCGTTTGTATTCCATTGGTAATGACACAACTTGCAACCATAGTTTCTTTTGAGAAACACACCTCTAGCCGATAATTTGCGGTATAATAAACTGTTTTACTCTGCTACGTATTAGAAACTGAAGATTGTCTCTGCTATCTTGGCTTTATGTGTCCCTGTCATCACATCAAAGGACTTTTCTTCTCTTTATTTACATCTTTAACCTTTCACCCCTCCTCTTTCTTCCTTTATCACGTCTCATCCCTTGCTCTCAATTCCTGTCCTGTATGGATGTGTTATTTCCGTCAGTGTTTGAAAGCGATTCCGCCCTTTGTCTTGAAAATCATCCATCAATACGCCAGAGCAGAGCCGCTCTTCAGAGGTGAAGTGAATTACGCCGGGGGTCGTGAGGCGGCATGTTTCACTCATAAACTCAAGTGCTGCTTTGAGCGGTGGTTCGGTTATGACCGGCGAGCCATCAGCAAACCCAGCTTTCTGGTCTGACTGTATATGTGGCGTTTGAGTCACATGAGCTTACGATCTGCTAAGCTCCATCAGGAATTCTGTTAAGAACCTCAAAACCATTTTATCGTAAAAATGGCTGGTCACCACCGGTGCTCATGTCTGAGGGTGAGGTAGAGTTGAAAGCTGGTGTGTTTGTTAAATCTTTTCTTGGATTTTAATGTATGTTAATGAAAAAATCACACGTGGAGCTGCTCTCTGTAATCACCGTGGTGATAATGAGGCCACTTGATTAATCTGAGACTGGTTTATCCTTCCCATAATTCCCAGCCAGCAATAACAAGACCTCCCGGACAGAGTATATGTGTGTGATAAAATGGGAATCGCAATGTCCTGCATTATAAAGGCAGCACCGTTACGCCCACAATCTGACATTTATCCTCAATTAGTTACCATGCATTCCAGAGAAACACTTTGACTCTTGATTTTTCTTGCTTTGGGAGTAGAAACACTCATGATGAACTACTCAATCTGTCAGTATTACAGCTGTTAGGCTTTTTTTCTTGTTTTGTACTTATTTTGTGTAAATTAGGTTAGAACAAAATTTAAACGAAATCTAAATGTGATTAAACCGTGTAAAATGTTTAGATATTCATGACATTTCACAGCATCATGGGTCGGGGTCATATTAAGCTTTTTTCCCTGTTCAACATTAAAAAGCTCTGCAAAGTTACAAAGCACAAAGTCACTTTTCAGTGAGTTATTCTCTATATCAGTGTCACTTTTTCTGAACGCCCTGAAACGCCTTAGTTTAGTCTCGAGTTTTCTTCCAGGAACAAACACGTCACAATATTCCTCATTTAAATAATTCTCACCCAAGGCTTTCGCAAAATAAAGGAGCGGGGCCTGGTTGATTTAGTTATTAGTGTTGAAGCTCATGGTTATGGTAAGGGGCGGGACATTTCCCAAACACGCTCGAAGCGATTGACCAATCACAACACACGGGTCCAGCCGACCAATCAGAGCACATTGAGTTTTTCGGGAAGGAGGGGCTTCAAAGGTCTAGGCACAAAACAGAGCTTATCTGACAGACTAGGAAGAGAGGAGCTGCAACAATTAAAAAAAATTGGGACAAAACATTTCTAGTATAGGGACCAAAAACAAAATCAATACTTTGTAAAAGGGCACAATATAGCCGCTTTAGGTGAACACATACACCACCGTTCAAAAAGTTGCCATCTGTAAGATTTTATTTAATGTTTTTAAAGTCTCTTATGCTCACCAAGGCTAATCAAAAATACAGTAAAACATTTGATATTGTGAAATATTATTACAATTTAAAATATTTATTTCTCCGATGCAATGCTGATTTTCACTGTCTTGGGAGTAGACACACTCGTAAAAATGAAAAACTCGATCTGTCAATATTACAGCTGTTTGGCCCTCACTGTGAAGCCTTTCAGAACGTCTGTCTCTGTATCAAACACACTTTCACCTAAACCTCACAAAGCACACACATAGTGTGTGTGTGTGTGTGTGTGTGTGTGTGTGTGTTTGTGTGTGTGTGTGTGTGAGAGAGAGAGAGAGCGCCCTCATTTATTGGGAGTGGTGGAAATGTAGGAAAGCGTTTCCAGGAAGATGAAAGATAAATAGTATTGTTCCCTCCCTGTCGTCACCCCTCACTCTCCTCTTCATGTCTGACACACTCACACACTACCAGCTTCTCCAGAACAGTTTGTTCCTCATCAATATTATCAGCCCAACCCTATGCAGATCTGTTACAGTGTGTGAAAGAAGATCAGACTTATGGAGAGCTTCAATTGACAGTGTTTCCATTTAATAATAATAATTTGTTACATTTATATAGCGCTTTTCTGGGTACTCAAAGCGCTTTACATGGTAGTGGGAATCTCCTCAACCACCACCAATGTGCAATGTTTCATTTGACTTGAATTTCATTGGCCATCTATTGCATTTAAGATGCAAGATATAACTGTATTTATTTATATACTATCATTTAAAAATTTGAGGTAATTTTAAATTTAAATTATAAATAATTTTAATAATATATAAATTAATAATTCTATTCTGCAATGATGCATTCAATCGATCAAAAGTGGCAGTAAAGACATTTATAATGTTACAAAAGTTTCCAACAAATGCTGTTCTTTTAATCTTTCTATTCATCAAAGAATCCTGAAAAACAATGTACCATTGTTTCCACAAAAATATGAAGCACTGTTTTCAACATTGATAATCAGAATCAATGTTTCATAAGGATCAAATCCATATATTAGAATGATTTCTAAAGGATCATGTGACACCGAAGCCTTGAGTTTTGTTTAGAATTTTAAGAAATTTATTAGAAATTTATTTTTTCTCTTTTTTCTTTTTTTTTAGTAAAATGTTGTGTGTGATTGTTGTATTGTATATTATTTGTAAATATTTTTTGGCGTTGTATTGGCAAAATACATCAGTCTTTAAAAACTCAGAACAATTGGCCAATAATCTCTTATTAGGATGTCTTTTCCTAAACAGCGAGTTCAAGAGAAATCTACCAAGACTTCCAAAAGACCTTTGATTAATTTCTTTTAATGTTTTTTTTCCTTTGTCTAGTTGTCAGGCAGGAACGTCATGTCGCAGTCTGGAGAAAAAGGAAAGGTAAGAAGGACACTCCTACTCTTAAGTGTTTTGGATAGTTCCTAGTGTCTCCATTTATTGATCAGAGTTACTTGTAGGATTCCTTTCGGTGCTGAATAAATCAACATACTTTACCTTTAAGTATTAAATGTTTATGTATTAAACATATTCATCGGTGTAACAGTTCTGATGTGTGTTTCTAGTTTCCTGATGCTGCAGGATATGTGGGATTTGCCAACCTGCCCAATCAGGTGCACAGGAAGTCCGTGAAGAAAGGCTTTGAGTTTACACTGATGGTTGTAGGTGTGTGACATATAAACACAGACATGGATTCAGATAGACACACACACACTGTGCTTTTAACTGGGTGTTATTTGTTATCTTAGGAGAGTCTGGTCTTGGTAAATCAACCCTCATCAACAGCCTCTTCCTGACTGACCTCTACCCAGAGCGCCATATACCTGGAGCAGCAGGTAAACACACACACACACACACACACACACAGGTCCCCTGAGGTCTTTATTAACTCTACAGGATATTGTGTCCAAGAGTGAAATAATCCCTAGCAGTCATGAGAAATCCTCTGTAGATTAACTTTATTTTGGCCCAAAAAGCATGTGACCATGACTCTTCACTCCTGTTTACATGCAATTTTCATTATTCCGGTTATTCATTAAGTATTGTGGTTATTTGTAGCATTGTTACTCACATTTGCACCGTACAAATGATGAACTGACATACAGTAGATGTATTACGGCCATTGTTTTGATCTACTTGTATCAATTGCAAAACACATTTCAATGGACGTAAAGGATTCTCTCCGATTCTTTCGATGTTTTTTTCTCTAATATGATTGGTTCTACATTTGTGCTAATTCAAAGCAAAGCTGTTTCTAGCAAAGCAAATATAGATCTACCAAGTCATGGGATTATTAATTCGGTGATTACTCAATATGTCATGGGGCTATTATATTTAGATAACTGTCTAGCCGTGTCATAAGTATCCACTATTTTGACACCAACTTTGACTAGTAGTGTTGGTAGATTTTGTTCTCAAATGTTAGACCTACAGAAAAAAAGAAACGTTAGTCATGGTTAATAAAAATAAAATAAAAATGTTTTTTTAGTAGTCTATTTTTAGTATTTGTAAAAAAAAAAGTTTATAATGTGATATTTTGTTATAATTGTAAGAGATTTTTAAGTGTGCAAATGCTTCTTTGTAGAAAGAAATATTCTTTTCATCATGATGCCACTCACAGTGGAATGCAAAACATTTCTGATTTAGATGCTCAATGGATATAAAATCCCTTCAAATCCCTCTGTTGAGCACTTTGTCTCTTACAGCTCTGTAGAGAATAAGGTTGTTTTCAAGAAAATAATCCCGTCTGTAGCCCAGGGCTTCCTCCCAGAGGTTCTCAGAAAGCGCTCATAACTTTTTATGTTGCATCAATAAATCATGATGTTTAATGTGATTTGTCTCGATGTGCCCCCTCAAATGTTTATGCACATGTTTTGTTGTGTTTGTAGAGAAGATCGAGCGCACGGTTCAGATTGAAGCATCCACTGTGGAAATCGAGGAGAGGGGAGTGAAGCTCCGCCTGACTGTAGTGGACACGCCTGGATATGGAGACGCCATCAACAGCCAGGACTGGTCAGTGTGTGTTTACTCGGCTAAATTTATCCCGAGAGAAGTCAGCAAAATCTGACCAAACTTCCCTTTGGAGTCATCTGGGGCCATCTTCAGTTATGAAAATGATCAAACATAATTTTTTTAGTCATTATAATTAACTTTACATAAAAGAAAAACCTATAAACATTTCTGGTGAGTCCTCATTTAGATTGCTTAATGTGTGCATGTGGTAAAACATTTTGGTAGAGACCAGCCACTATCAATGGGTGTGGAAGGTGAAATTTCTTTCTTCCGAGCCATATATTCACTTCTAAGTTTTGACGTTCTCCATGCATTATCATTTTCCCAGTACCATAAATTATTGGTGGTGGATAATAACAGGATATTTGCGAAGCACAGCACACCTGCTGTAAATACATGCCATCACAGATTTGAATGGCATTTGTATTTGTATCCTGTTGCTACTGATTCTGCATTGCATTATATAATTGTTCAAAAATACATTTTATTGCTTTTGCATTACTTTTGTACGGTAGCGTATTGCATTCACTTGAGGAAAAAAATCTACTCTGTTTTTCTGAATTAACAAGTTAATTATCTCAGTAATTACGAGAATTTTTCGTGGAAAAAAAGCTGTTGCTCTGTTTTTCTGAATTAACGAGTTAAATATCTCAGAATTATGAGATAATATTTCATGGAAAAACGTTTTTGCTCTGTTTTTCTGAATTAACGAGTTAATTATCTCAGAATTATGAGTAACTCATTAATTCATAAAAACAGAGCAAAAACCTTTTTTTCATGAAAAAATATCTTGTAATTCTGAGATAATTAATTCTTTAATTCAGAAAAACAGAGCAAAAACTTTTTTTCCATGAAAAATTATCTCGTAATTCTGAGATAACTCGTTAATTCAGAAAAACAGAGTAGATTTTTTTTCCTCAAGTGAATGCAATATGCTTCCGTAACTTTTGAGATCTGACACATTTTTTATTTCAACGCTTAAATCACACTTCTGAATGTCAGTATACTATATAACCAAATAATTCAGCACCTTTTTATTGTCAATTAGTGCTCTTGCTAAAAATAGTTGATCTCACTTAGATGTAGATCTTGACCCATCCCTACTTATTTATTTATTTCTAAAACATAAAGTTCATGTAATGTGTGTCACTTTTGAGATGTTTTTGCACTTGGAATAGTGCTGCTGTTGTTTTTGCATAAAAATGTTCCTTAGGTTGAAATAGCTGTGTGTTATTACAGATATCTACCATAAAATTAGACCTTGCATATAACTGACCTCCTGAATGGAAGACTGAACTGATTATTAACTTAATACTCAGTGTTATATGTGTCTATGTATCTGCATAGCAGAGACTCTTTACTTTATGGCACTTGATTGTGGATTATCGGCAGCTGTTGCCTTGTGTTTGTATATTGGTCATTGAGCCTTGCTGAGGAATGCTGGGAACGTCCTGTTTGAAATAACAATATCCTTCCCATCTCTTACCCACAGACTTCTAATGCTGTTAATGAAAATATGCCTATATTATGCCTATATTTTCATGTCATGTTTCCTCCTTGCACCTCTCAATAAGGCTGCGGTCTCAAGGCTGAGATCTAGAAAAGTGAAGTGCAGTGATCTTATCTGTGTCAGGAGCAGAAGTGCTTTAGTGTGTGCTGTTTAGATCAGTCTGGAGACTTTAGAGCAAATGGGAATCTCATGGTGAGAACTGAGAGTTGGTACATGTCAACTAAAACTTAAATTAAAACCATACAATTATTTTTGTTACTTAAAATAAATGTGAACTGAAACAAAATTAAATATAAATACTTATTTTATTTCAGATAGTTACCAAGCAACATTTCTCATTTTTATTTAGTTTAACTTGATGTATTTAACTGAAATAAAAACAAATTAGGGTTAGTTCACCCAAAAATGAAAATTCTGTCATTAATTGCTCACTCTCATGTCGTTCCATCCAAACCCATAAATCTTTCGTTGATCTTCTGAACGCAAATGAAAATATTTTAAATTAAATCTGAGAGCTTTTTGTCCCTCCATTGACAGCCACGCAACTACCACTTTGACACTTCAAAATGTTTATAAAGAGATCATAAAACTAATCCATGTGAACTGAGCAGTTTTTTCCAAATTTTCTGAAGAGACTCGATCGCTTTATATGATCGTTATATGAGCTTCTGAAAGAGGCTTGTTCTTGCCAGTCAATCAGGTTCGGTTGAGCTTTTGTTTGTGTTTGCTGATCAATTTTTATTTGAGAATTAAAGCCTAAATTCATTCTGTTCATCATGTAAAGTGATCGAGTCTCTTCAGGAAATTTGGTCTAAACCGCTCAATTCATATGGATTAGTTTTACGATAAATTCATAAAATAACACTGGTGCATGTGGTGCGTCATTGCTGAACAAGAACCTGTAAACATGACGTTGTGGAGCGTTTTGATAAGCTTTATTTTGACGAAGTGGTTTTCTAAACCGTTTCTAAAATGCGTCTTTCTATCCTAAGATTAGATTGTGGTTTTGTTCTGCTGAGATCCATATCCGATGTTTGTTTAATACAATCACAAGCTTTTATATCTGAGTATTACTTTCAGCTCGTTCTCTGCTCTCTGCTTTATTCTCTTCAACAGCTTTAAGACGATCATCCAGTATATCGATAACCAGTTTGAGCGATACCTGCACGATGAGAGCGGACTGAACCGCAGACACATCGTTGACAACAGAGTACACTGCTGCTTTTACTTCATCTCTCCGTTTGGACACGGGTAAAACAGCTGCACATGTTCTGCCTTTCTTCATCAGTCAATAAAACATTTTATACCTGCTGAAAGTGGCTTAGTTTTAGGCCTCAATTAAGGCCTGTTTACAGCTAGAGCAATGCATCAAAGCAACATGAATCACCAACAAATCACAATTGAATTTCACATTGTTCAAATATGATGTGAATTGTCATAAAAAAAAACCTGAATATTTACATACATGCTATTCAGAATAAGTGTAAAATACATTTTCAGCAGCTTCTGGACAAAATTCTTAGGTCACATCAAAGTAAAAGAAGTAAAAAAGTAAAAATTCACATCAAAGCTGTTCAAACTCAAATCTTCAACAGTCTCGGATAAACATTTATTGAATTGCCGACAAATATTTGCCCATCACATAATTTCAGGATGAATTTTAATGGTAGATGCATTGTTTTGTTTCCATTCCTGTTATGGTGATAATCCATGCTTGCTACAAACGTATCTTTACTCTGATTATTTCTCATGTTTTCATATGAGAAAATTTGTTTTGAATGTTTTTACATTTTATTAGCATTTTATTAGATTAAAAATACAGTAAAAACAATAATATTGTGAAATATTATTACAATAGAAAGTAACTGTTTACTATTTTAATATATTTTAAAATGTATTTTATTCCTGTGATCAAAGCTGTATTTTCAGCATCATTACTCCAGTCTTCAGTGTCACATGATCCTTCAGAAATCAGTCTAATATGATGATTTGCTGCTCAAGAAACATTTCTGATTATTATCAATTACTATAAACAGCTGTGTTGTTGTCATATTTTTGATCAATTTAATGTATCATTGCTTAGTAAAAGTTTTTAAAAAATCTTACCGACCCTAAACATTTAAGTGGCAGTGTATGTGATTTGTGCTTCTGTGTGCTTGATTTTTTTACCAGCCTGAAGCCTCTAGATGTTGAGTTTATGAAAGCAATCCACAGCAAAGTCAACATTGTTCCTGTAATTGCCAAAGCCGACACGCTCACGCTGAGAGAGAGAGAGCGCCTCAAGAGAAGGGTAAGGGCCAATCCTTTCCTCTCTAGTACAACTGATCATGTGATCCGGGACTAGTTGCAAAACTAACAACAAATGATATATTTGAGCTTCTTTGTGGTGTAGTTTTGTGCTTTTTAAGATAAAAAGAAAGACACTTTTGACTGTTACACTGAATGTTTGGGGATCAGGCGTAGGATGTGCATGTGTTCATGTTCATGCATTGTGACATTCCTGGCAGTCTGGCGTGGACACAAGTATGTAATTAAACGACACACTGACTATGTATGTGCTGTAGTGCACAGTTCTCCATGGACAATATTGGCCTCCTTGTGCTGTCTGCAGATGTTTCCCTTTAACAAACAGAATCACACACCCTCTGGATTGTGTCTGAAGCGAGGTCAGGTGTGTGCCGACCTGCACGCTCCATGTCTTCCTGCTGATGTGCTCCGCAGGTTAAGTAGGATGGTGATTATGTGGCGTGTATCTGGCTCGAGCTCATTGGGACGTAATCTGTAATCCCACAGGAAGCTTGTGCAGATCAACATGAGCACTGGAGCTTGTTCAGCATTTCTGCTGCTGCTTTGAGCACAATTATGTTAATGAACGCAGTGGTTTTATAACTCTTGAAAGTTATAAAAATTATAAAACTCGTCCCTCCATTTGTAAAAACAAAATTTTGGAGGGTTTAACAGCACAAATGTCCTAAATGTCCACAAAAATGTCCACAAAAATGTCCACAAAAAGCCTACATTGTTGTTTAAGTGCTTAAACACACACACACTACCATTCAAAAGTTTGAAGTCAATAAGATTTGTTTTAATGTGAAGCTTTTTTATGTGAAGTCTCTTCTATGTACCAAGACTGCATTTATTTGATTAAAAATACAGTTAAAACAGTAATATTGTGAAATATTTAAGACAACTGTTATCTATATTAATGTATTTTTAAATGTAATTTATTCTTGTGATGCAAAGATACATTTTCAGCATCATTACTCCAGTCTTCAGTGTCACATGATCCTTCAGAAATAATTCTAATATGCTGAGAAACATTCTTATCACTCAATAAAACAGTAGTGGTGCTGGATCTATACCACAGCATTTATTTGAAACAGGAATCTGTTGTAACATAATAAATGCCTATACTGTCACTTGCTGAATAAAAGTAAATGCATTTCTTTATAACCCCAAACTTTTGAATGGTAGTGAATATAAATGATGGTTTCTAGTTTTATTAGATGCATTTAGTGCACCACGAAGAGTAAAAGTGACTTTTTTTAGCCTTTTCTAATCATGTCCACAATTTCTTGTTCACGTAGCAAAAAGTCAGTTTCATAGTATTCTGATAAATATATAGATTTATATATATAAACGTACATTTTTTCCGTCAAAAGTGGTTGAATAACTTGTGACCTGGTTAGCTAGTTTCCTCAGCCCTAATTCTGTTAATCTGAGGTTAGTGTGTCTGTGTATAGAAGAAAAATGTGCTAATCTATACAGTCATTATGTGTTGTTTTATAACACTGAAGTCTTCTGTCTATTCCTGTATCTCAGCATGTTGCACCTCGTTAGATTTTGCATGACAACAGAGCCATAACAAAACAGTAGTGAAAGAATTTGTCGTCCTTCCCCCAAAAATCAACAACCCATGCATTTACACTAACCTAAACAACTGTTAAAACCTCAGACACCTGCTGATCAATGACTTTCACTAGCATTAAAAGACAAAAATAAAAGACCCAGTAATCACTGAACTCTTCTTGTTTATTTTCTGACTGCTCTTGAGTTTAGGCCGTTTCTGATTAAATTTCCCGATTGACCTCTGTCATCGTCTTTTGTGTATGTAAACATTGACTCATTACAGAAAATGGTCCTTTTAGAGATAGATTTAGATTAGAGACTAATAGAATCCTGTCCACATCCTGCAATCACTGCATGTACATTCATCTAAGTTGCAGGAAAGATTAGCCAATGTCAGCCATTTTAAGCTAAATGACCCAAACAGATGTCAATGTGTGTTCTCATGACGTGTGGAGCACAAATGTGCGTTATTCGGTTTGAGATTGTGTGTAATGATGTAAAATAGAAATAGTTCACGCAGAAGAACACAACTAATGTTTTCTATCACTCTTAATTAAATGTACTTCGGATGGCTCACAACACACAGGAAGTCTCAGGACTTCATTGCTTATGCTGGTCCATATTTAGACATCGCTTTGGACACTGAATGCTTGTATTTATAGTAGTTCCTGTTATTCGCCTGCTCCTTAGATGCCAGTTTTCTCTTCCTGCAGGTAATTTTCAAAAGACATGTTCATAAACATTCCCACATTGCTGTTCGCCAATCCATGTTTTGTTTTTTAAAGGGGTAGTTCACCAAGAATGACAATTCTGTCATCATTTACTTATCCTCACACATTTAACTTGTGTGAAAAAAAAAAAATATATATTATTATTATTATTTTAAAAAAATTTGTGAAGAAAGTTAAACGTTTATATATATTCAGGAATTAAGTAACCATAAGCCAGTGATTTATAGTTTATAAAGTTATAAATATGGATATTGTTCTTACAAAATCGCACCGCTTCCCTTCAGAAGGCCTTTATTAATCCCCTGGAGCTGTATGGATTACTTTTATCATGGATAAAAACAAGATACCATTCACTCCTGTTATATAGCTTGGAAGAGCCAGTGTATTTTTAAATATAACTTCTGTTGTGTTGTTGAAAGAAGAAAGTCATATACACCTAGGATGGCTTGAGGGTGAGTCAATTTTGATCATTTTTGGGTGAACTAACCATTTAAGCTCCAAAAAGGACTATGAAAACATTGTGAAAGTAGTTCATGCATTAAATGCATTGTATTCCAAGTCTTATAAAGTGATACACTACCATTCAAAAGTTTGAGGTCATAAGATTGATAAGATTTTTTGGAAGAAATTAATGTTTATTCATCAAATCAGACTTTTCTTTTAAGCTTTATGTGAACTAACTACTGTTGTTGCTGTTGCTGAGAAACCCATGACTACACAAAACTTTGATTGTTAAAACTTAATTTTAGGAAATTGCCCCATCAAATCTGAATGTTAAAGTGAATGAATTGGAGGAAGTTTAATGCTTGTTCTTTTCATTGGTACCTCCACAAATGCTTGAATTCTTACACCAGTGATTATCAGGAAAGTATAAACACTCCCTTCAGATTTCTGTCTACATTTTCTTTTCCCAAGAAGACTCTTGGACGCAACTTCCAATAATCAGTACTGAATTATGTGGAAGCGCAAGTCAGCATTTCCCGCTCAACTGGTAAAGGTTCCCAAAATCCTGCTGCCCCTGCCGTAAGAATGACGAATGGCCCATTGTGTCTTTGCGGCCTGACTGATATTCATGTTTAATTTTCACCCTCACTTTCTCACCGTGATAGCTTCGCTCTCATTCTCTCACAGGACTGCCACCCCTCTCCCCGATCTTTCTCGCACCATCATGAAAGGGGGAAGCAGCTTGTGTAGAACAATATGGCCTTCCTGTAATGTGTCAGGCCGATTGGCAGGGAAAGCCGGGTCAGCGTTGTGCAGGACTCTTATCAGAGGCTGGAGTGAGGTCATAAAACCCTGAAACTTATAAAGTACTCGAGGGACGTTTAGGTAGCTCTCGTTTCCTGCCATAGCAGTGATATATGCCGAAGAGCTACTAGTATGGAAACGCCAGCAGCAGATCTTGTCCGTATGAGAAGGAAAGGCTTTGTGACCTAACTGACGTACATCTGGGAGGAGATTTGTTCAGTCGAGTTGCATGCGATTCCCACAGGTCAGATTGTAGGTGTGCTTGGTGGGTTGCATTGTTGTGTTTATGTGAATTTGAATGTTATTGTTGATGTTTGCCATGCTGCGAACCCCATCACGCTCATATCTCAGTCTCCAAACTGTCAAAGCTTTCCTCTCTTTGTCCTCTCGGTTGGCTCAATGGGAGAAATGTACGAAAGCACCAACGAGCGTTGTGCAAGATTGTGTGGTTGCCAAACGTTACCAGCCTTGTTGTTTTTAAATCACAGTGGGGTCAAAAAGTCTGAGGGCACTTGTGAAAATGCATCTATTTTTATTATTGAACACGCATGGTTGCATTACAAATTATACTATCAGCAGTGCAATTTGAGTGAAAATTTGACAATGTCTTTGGTGTGTCTCTCTTTTGCTTTAATGACATCAGCCCCGGCAACTACATGATGTCTACTTTATGAAATACACTTTATGATCATGTCCTCCAGCATGATTTGAGATGTTCAAAAGAGCATCTTTAGCATCAGTTGAAGCATATAATACAATATATATATATATATATATATATTGTATATATGTATATATATATATATATATATATATATATATATATATATATATATATATATATATATTATTTAAAGCAGGAAATAAACTGAAAATGATAAACATAAAGATTTAAATGTATATATACATTGTATATTGTTTTCAATGTTTTTTCAAAGGTTTTCTGACCACACTGTATGTTTGTGTGGTCAAGCATAGGGCTTTGGTGTTAAACGTGTTGTTTACTGTATGCTGTAGGACACTGTTATTCGTGATGTGTTAGACCAGTTAGGTCACTTTGTTTTCAAGGCTTTTCATTCATCTGATCTTGATATCATGTCTTCCTCAACCGCAGAAGTTAAAACTGTGAATATCTCATGGTTTGGGTTTGCCTGTGTCCACATTCCTCCTTTAAATGAGGGTGTGGATATTTATGTATGTTCTCAAGCAGAATGATTGCATCCTGGAATTGCAGCTCACGCTGCCCATATCAAACAATAAATATCCAGCACCGGTCACATAGCTTTCTGTGAACAAGACTTGACCTTTATTTAACACTTCAGTTTTTCAGAATAGAGTGGCCATATGACTAGGACAGACTTGTAACACCTCCACTTAGAACGGCTCAATCAAATCCAGTTTGCCTTAGATAAACCTGCTTTTGAAGAAGCGTATTTAAAAGAAAAATTCACTAATAATCTATTACACACCCTCATACCGTTCCAAATCTGTTTCTGAGTTCATTTCTTTTATAGAACACACAATGAGTATTGGAGTGATCACACTTTTACATGCAAGTCTTTCAAACTGCAAAAAGGACATAAAACCATCAAGAAAGTACTATTTAAATAGTCCATACAGCTTGAATAATTACTAAATAACAGTGATTTAAATGGTGAATAATTTTTCTATCTGAATTGAAATATAGCGCACAAATCATATGGACTACTGTTATACTACTTTCATGGTGCCTTTGTGTCCATTTAAAGCTTGAAAGCCTCAATGACAAGTACGATTCTTCTAAACTGTCATATACGTTTAGAAATACATGAAGGTAATTAAATATAAATTGTTTCTTTAAAGAGCATCTCTCTTTGGAATACCAAAATGTGATGCTGATAATGAAATACTAAGATGTCTTCAGGAAGAAGTTACAATCAGCTAAAATTCTGCTGTTCTTATCCAATTGTTCAGACTTTAATTGTAGCATCTGGTTGCCGAAGACCTACACACACACACACACACACACACACACACACACACACACACACACACACACACACACACACACACACACTCTCACTCACACTCATCCCTGACTGGAATTTGCTGGAGTGAGCGTCTCCTCGCATCCCGCTGTTTCAGAGACGCCGGATTAACATTAGCCCTGGTACCAACACACACAAGCAGGTCCAAGTAATTGGTCAGTCCTGTTGAGTTTCTTTCAGAATTATATAAAACCTCTGTGTGTTTTTGTACGAATGAAAGGCCTTCACGAGCTGCAGGTAGCCAGCGGTTTTATCCCGAGACAACGGATCACAGTTAAGAACTTCACGGCTTTTCAGTTTGACACGCTTTACTGCTGAATAGTTATTTTTACAGTATTTCATAATTGTTCATACTGCTGAGTTCTGTCAGTTTAAACCACTAAGTAGAATCTGCATGATAAACAAAGTGTTTTAGTGTTAAAAGTGACGGTTTTAAACTGTGTAAAAACTGTAGGGAGTGGTTGGATTCAGGGTGCTTATTCATGCTGAAACTTGACAGTGAGAAACTACTGTTTTGGTCCCTGAAGTATAATCTCATAATAATTGGTCTGTAGACAAGAAAACTATATTTAACTTATTTTGATGTGTTATGTACTTAAATAGTGCCTGTCCTGTTTGTGGCTCCTATTGTTGTGCAGGTGACCAAATGTTTACGAGCTTTTTAGTTGCACAAATGTTTGGTTACAAATAGTTGGGTTATTAAGATTGTGTCATTTAGAGATTCTTCTGTAATCAGGTCATTTTGTTTGTGACCTAGTGCACTATTTTCCTTTACAGTCAAAGCATTTTCTGGCACTTAACAGGTTCCCAGAGTGCCAGATCCATGCTTAGGTGCTAATATTTATAGATGCAATATTTAACACATTCAGATTTTTAAGTTTTGTGCTGGTCAAACTGATCTGAGTTGTGTGCATATGAATCGGTGCTGTGTTGTACAGTTGGGGAGCACATTTTCGTCCCTCAGTTGTTCCTCAAATGTGAATTTTAAGGCATTTTGTGCTTTAAAATGTAAGTTGCTTACAAGCTGCTGCATAAGGATGTGGCCTGACTAACTGTTTTAGTCTTTATATATCTACTTATGTTTATTTCTGTTTATTCTAAGCGTGCGGTGCAGTTTTACCGTTGCTTTAAATGCTATCTCTTTAGAGTCGGATGGATTCTGATTGGCTGCCAATGTTTTTATTGTTCATCAACTGGGGAAAATCCAACCATATAGTTTCTCTTTGTCGTGGGGTGTAATGGTAAATGTATTCGTCCCGAACCGTAAGAGTACGGGCGTCACGGTTTGGTGCATATAGTCATACGATGAATACAGTGAGTCACAGGCGATCCACACTCCAGTCCAGAAGGGGGCGCACGGGGTAATGCAACGCTGTTTGCTAACTGCCACAACAGGAAGAGCAGAAGAAGAGATGATCTATGCACCAACCCAAAATAAGAGTTCAGATGACATGCAAGAGCTTGCTAGTAGCCTATATACTGAGTTTCAGTTTATTTTTTGGACACGCTTCACAAACTTCACGGAAAGGAAATGGGGACGGCATAAAGCGGCATTCTGTTTGTTTTCTTCATTTTACAAAAGAACAATGTTTTTTTTTTATTCTGAGTGTACACAAATAAAAATAGACCCTTTACAGTTTCAAATGTCTTACTCTTATCTGTATGACCATAAATGAACAGAGTATTGTTGTTTCCGCTGTTATGAGACAAAATCATTTGGCATTGTCGTGTAAGTCTCACTACTCCAGTCCAGTGATGAAATATGCCTGGAAATGGGAAGCCTCAGGTGCCGCTTCACTCGCTGTCTCCTCGTGGAAAGGTGAAGTAAAGCTCAGATGGGGGCTAATAGGCACTTTTTCTCCTTCTTGCTCATCTTTCCATGGTTTCTTGGAAAAAGCGTAATATTGAACTTTAAATTTTGTTTACTGCTTCGTGCTCAATACACTAAAGGAGGCTGGCTGTACTGTGCCAACTA
This sequence comes from Meda fulgida, assembly GCA_030578275.1. Lineage (NCBI taxonomy): Eukaryota > Metazoa > Chordata > Actinopteri > Cypriniformes > Leuciscidae > Meda > Meda fulgida. The sequence goes on from CM060623.1 coordinate 30,924,670, forward strand.
CATCAGGGGGACTAAACGCCGCCCTTGCTAGTTGGAACAAACTGTAACTTGCACTACTGTCTGTTCAAAATAAATGAAAAGAAACCTAGAATTGGGGATTTGTTGCTATTTCCTGTTGAACCGAACTCATGTCGAACCGTGACCCCAAAACCGAGTACGTACCGAACCATGACTTCTGTGTACCATTACACCCCTACTTGTCGTTATCATCATAGTTATCATCCCTTGTGTAAACGAGCCTTTAGACCCCAAACTTTTAAACAGTAGTGTATGCGTTTTTTCTTTATACGTGCATGCAACCAGATCTGATTTGTGCCTGAAAATCCGAATTGGTTGATCATGTACATGCAGCTTGATTGAACACATGGCTGAAGAGACCAACTCCAACATCCAGCCCGCACAAGCTTCGCCCGCTCGTACACACAAATATCTTGCTCCGCAAACACATGGTCACGACTCATAATGCATCCTATGACAAACAAATTACAAGCATAATAGGTAAAACTCACTTCCCTTTTCAGTTCAGAGCCATGGAGAAACTCCCGTGCCATTGTTCCAGGCCAGACTCCAGGTGCCTCTGCCAATCGCGTGGACGTGCTGCCAATCCAAACACATTTAGCCTCAGAGAAAGACAGGGGGAGCTAATGATTGTGTTGAAGCCTGTGCCGATAACTTGCTTCAATATTCTCGTGCTGGCAATAGATTGTGGAAAATCCTTGTTTCCGTATAAAGTGAAAAAAACTATTATCATTGTGCCAGTGTGCGAAAGCTTCTTGATATTTTGTTTGGACATCTTTTGTTTTATTTATTATAGCTTAATGTTTTTTGCTGGGGATGAAGACGCTACTTCTCAAAGAGGATTTTAGCATGCTGACAGCTTGTTGTACTTTTGGATGCTAGCATTAACTGTCAGCACACTTAAAAAAGGTTGCATCTATAAATTAAACCGTTTTGGTAATGTAAAACTGTAGTCATGAAAGAATTGCTTTTTGTACTTATATTTTAATATTGGTCAATGTACTGTACGCCAGTGTTATTTTAGTATTATATTACAGTTTTTATTTAATGTTGAATTAGCTTTTATTTTTAAAAATAAATTATTTTTTGTAATATCGTTTAGTAATTTTGTTATGTGCTTTGTAACATTTCAAATTTTCATTTTGAATCTAATATTTAAAAAAAGTTTGCAACTTTAAGTTAACAATTTATTGTTTTATTTAGTGAAGTTAGTTAAGTAGTTAACAATAATAAAACGCAGACTAATACTTAGACTAGCACTATTCTATGCTTCGTGTCGGCCAGTTTTTGCCTCCACGTCGTTCATTAAAATAGTTCAATAGTGTATTGTGCCTCATTTGTATGTAAGTACATTTTTATAGAGCACATTTAAATTCAGCTTACACTGACCAAAGTGCTGTACAAAACAATCTTGAAATACAAAAAATATAAAATAAATAGAGTAAACATCAAAGATAACCGTTACTAATCCATAAATGAATTATCAGAAAAGGCTAAAGAGTAAAGATGTGTGTTAAGTCTAGATTTAAAAACATAAACAGAAGGAGCACACTTAATGTCAGGTGCAACTGATTCCATAACCGTGAAGCAGCAACTGCAAATCCTGTCACCTTTCGGTTTAAATCGTGACCGTGGGACACGTAAGAGCTTTATTGGCAGATCTGAGGGACTTAGGAGCGGAGTTCAAATTAAAAAGATCAAAGATGTAAGATGGGGCTTGTCCATTAAGGACAACATTTTGAAAAGACAGGAATGCAGTGAAGGAAAGCTAAAATTGGAGTGATATGATCACGTTTTTTAGTTTTTTTTAGTTTTTTTGCACTAGTTAACAGTCTAGCTGCTGCATTCTGAACCATCCGTAAATGTGCCAATGAAGACTGAGGAAGACCATGGTTTAAAGAATTACAATAGTCCAGCTGTGATGTAACACACTTTTTCCATGACTCAATACTTCAGTGGATGAATATTTTAGAGATTCACACCTCTGCTGTGGATGTGCAGTAGTCAGGTGTCCGGTTCTGATCCGGGATAATAGGTGTATCTCACGTCCCACGAACGCAGAGCCAGCTAGATTGAGTCTCCAACGAACTTCTGATGTGCAGCTATATTTGACAATCATAAGTTATGATAGCATCAACGCAACGTAATAACAGCAGTAAAAAAAACAACAACACACAGATAGGCAGAAGCTGACGGGACAGACGACAAACACACTGGCGTCATCTTGGACCGTGAAGCCATGAAAGTAATCAGGCACAGCTGCCTGAGACGACTTTAGGACACAACTACTGATTAACTGCTTATGAAACTGTCAAAATATGTCCCTAATCTGCTTTTCTTGTTTCAGTTTTTATATACGGCCATATCTTAACTTCCTTTCCTCTTCCTGTGCATAAAAGTCACTATTGTGCCATTTTTCTTTGTTCATTGTGAAGCAAAGTGTTTATTTTCCCATTTGGAGGTCAAGTTATCCAAAAAATGTCGATATATCCATCTGTCCACACCCCAGATTTGGCACGAATGAGAAAGATGGACCCTTTTAAATCTTGCACCCTCACCACGGATTCTGTTTGATCAGAGGAAGCTTTTCTACAGTCATGTTCCCCACGGGCCCAACTGTGCCGTGTTTATTTGGACTCAGAACACGCAACAATGACACCCATGCAAACAATAACACACACGGCCCTGTCTCGCTGCGGTTCCTCGCTATGAAAACAGGACTAATCATAACAGGAGGGGTTTTCTGTAAAGACCAGCGGAGCAGGAGCTGCTCTCCCATTGAATCGCCGTCCCCGCTGAGATTACATGAAAGCACTCAGAATGTCAGGAAGAGGCTTCTGGTGGCGTTCTGGGCGTCATTACATTATGGCATTGTGAATGTGCTTCTTAGAAAAACAGCTTTGAAGTTAGAAAAATAAATCCTAATGACTGATCCACCACAGGTGCTTCAGAAGTGCTATTTTTTTATATATATATTTTTGGCTCAAGCAATGCTGTGTTTTACAATCTCATATTCTCTTTATTAGTTTGAAACTGGAAATATCTCCCACATTGCTTTGCATCATAGTCGTCACTGGTTCAGATCTGTTTCGGCCTGATTGTATCTGTTATCTGACTGGCTCTAAACTCCCTACGTGTGGATCCAGTAGTTCGTTTATATTGAGTGATTCATACGATTCCTGTTTTCAGCATCAAAGAGTTTCCTCGGGTCTCTCTGAGAGCGTTCCAAATGACAACGTGCTGAGAGAACTTTGAAAGTTCAAGAAATAAACTAGGACTATCATCCAGTGGTTTAGAAGAACATTCAGAGCAATATATTTTTTATATTTATATTGTTTGGTACACTTTTCTTGTTTGGTAAAGACTTTAATGCATTTTGTCTCCTTGCCAGAAAGCCATGGGCATGCGTGTGTGTGTGTGGTGTGTCTGGTGTGTGTGTGTGTATGTATGTATATCATATGTTTTGGTTTTTATTAATTTAATTTAATTTAATTATTAATTTACAAGTATAATTAAGATGTTATAACTTATGATGTATATAAATGTACATAAATTAAGAATTTATTATCCATTTATTGAATTAATATTTGAAAGTAACAATGATAAATATATATAATTCAGCTGATTCAATTACACTGGGTCTGAACATAAATGTTTTTAGCTTATATATATATATATATATATATATATATGTATATATATATATATATATATATATATATAAATAAATAAACTTAAAATGTATATTTTATAATATATTTAATATAAATTATGTATATAAATATAATGTAAATGTGTGTGTGTGTATAGTTTATTTACAAGTATATTTTTTTGCGCTTATACTTTAGCTAATTAAACTGCACTTGTTCCACAGACCTCTGAGCGTATAGGTTTATAGCTTTTAAAAGTTCTTATTTCGTGCAGATTTTGGATGAGATCAGTGAGCAAGGAATCCGGATCTACCAGCTTCCCGACGCTGATTCGGATGAAGACGAAGAATTCAAGGAACAGACACGTGTCCTTAAGGTCAGAGGTCAAAGTTTTTAAGTTCATTATCAGCTCTGTAACACTGCCCGACCTCCGAAAGGCTTTGATTGAAGTTGAACGAGTGTGTTTGTGTGCAGGCCAGCATCCCGTTTGCCGTCATCGGCTCCAACCAGCTGATAGAGGTGAAGGGGAAGAAGATCCGTGGACGCTTGTACCCGTGGGGGGTGGTGGAGGTGGAAAACCCCGAGCACAACGATTTCCTCAAGCTGCGCACTATGCTGGTGTGAGTACACAAACACACACGTTGAGATGTCTTGAGCTCCTAAATATGAGAAACGTAATAGTAAAAACTGAAAAGGTGAATCTGTTTACATGACCATTTCCTCCCTCTGAATGTTTTTGTTGCCGTACCTTTTGAGACTCCTTGATGTAAATGAAACTCTTCACATGTCAAATGAGTAACAAGGCTTACTTAACAATAGTGTTTGCAAAAACACTTTAAAATAACATAACAAGGACAAAAATTAAGAAAAATAAGCCAATTTTATGACCATTCAAATGTATGCATTATCGACGCAGATTTCCTCTCCAAATTCTCTTTAAATGTAATGCATCTGTATGATTTATTTATTCTCAATGGTGATTTTCACAAGTCATGAGTCTCAATACGACATTCGTTAACTATATTATTCAACATTAACTAAAGACGAACAAAACCTTCAACATTTATTAATTTTTTCTAAAGTTGTATTTGTCAACATTTGTTAATGCACTAACTAAAATTAACAAAAAAAAACCAATTATAGCTTTACTAACATTAACAAAAATTAATGATTGCTTTAAAAAATATATTGCTCATTTTAACAAATGAAACCTTAATGTAGTGTTACTGTTAAAATACATTTAAATCGGCATATAAAATAAAAGGTAGAACAACAGACACCACAATGATGTACAAATACTTTCAATAATAATGTTTTAAGTAATAATATAAATTAGTGAAGGGTTATTTTGCACTACATTATTGAGAAAGTGAGGGAAATTTGATTAATTATTATGAATATGTCTCAATGAAAAAACTTGAATGGTGGCAAACTGGGTTGTAATTTCTTTATGTCCTGTGAGAGATCTTGGATGACTGTTGGCTTGATTTCTCCATTTGTTCTGCAGCGCCCTCTGCTGACATAAATCTGTAAGCTTTATGTGTGTGTGTCTGTGTGTAGAACTCACATGCAGGACCTGCAGGAGGTCACTCAAGATCTCCACTATGAGAACTTCCGTTCAGAGAGACTAAAGCGAGCTGGCAGGTAAGGCAAATCAACAAACACGATCCCAGATTGTCAAGGGGTCAAAAAGTGCAGTTTTCCGAGTTAATCACTGTTCTATTGTCACCCGCATAAATACACACATTTTAAAAGTTCATAACTGCTCAGTTGAACGATTTTACAGTTGAGACCTGATGATCAAACATTACTCAATCAATCACAAACTTCCTTATTTGATTGGTGAAATGGAAATAGTGCAGAACCTTAAATATTTCTGAAGCGATTTTCCATAAAATGGTTCCAAAAAACAAAATCCTACAAATTAGACTGACTGTCTGACCCCACTGATCCCCACTACGCGTGAACGGAGTTTGCACATTTCTATGGTTAATAGGACTCTATAAACTTAATTTAATGTCTCCTGAATTTATAGCATTAAATTATTATTTTTTCTCAAAGCTAAGCACAACAAATACAGCAGAACAAAATGTAAGCTGTCAGTGAAATGGGCGTAACTTGTGTAATGCATCTGCTGTCTTGATCTGCGTTGTGTTTCAGTGACTTGTGATGCACGCTGCAAAAATGAAATTGTTTCCAGTCTTGTTTCCAGTCCAAATATCTAAAAATTCTTAAATCAAGATGCATTTACTAGATGAGTAAATTGACATAAGATATTATGTCCTGTTTTCCAAGGGAATTAATACAAATTAAGTGAGTTGTTAATTAAAAACTAAATTATCTGACAATGGGATAAGAAAATGAATCTTAATTCAAACAAAAACTAGCTTATTCTTTCTTTCCCCATTGGCAGATAATTTAGCTTGTTTTAAGCAAAAACTCACTTCATTTTTATTTATTTCCCCAGAAAACAAGACTTAATATCTTGTGTAATTTTACTACTTTAGTAAATGCATCTTGATTGATGAAATGTTTGATATTTGCACTGGAAACAAGACAAACATACTAAGTAAGAAAAGCATTTTTTGCACAGTTTGGGTTTGTCAGAGCTGCACGCTTTCATTGACTTTCCCAGTTTAATTCTCACATTAATAGTACTTTGAGTTCCTAACTTAATAAATAAGCTGTGTTACTATGAGGAAGGATTACCTCAAACTGTAAATCTGTATGCAGGTGCAAGGTACATCATCTAAACGAGATATGTATACCGCTCACGCAAAGGGTTTGAGTGAATGTTTGGTGTATATTTGTGCTGAAACCATGTGTTCCAGCAGGGCGGTTGAGGAAGAAGTGATGGACAAAGACCAGATCCTCCTGGAGAAGGAAGCTGAGGTAAGTCACAAACACATATGCATATCATTTTGACAATCGGTTCAAACTCTATAATAACATCTAATATATCACTATATATTAAGATTTTATAATGTTTTTGAACATTGGCTCACCAAGGCTGATGTAAAATATACAGTAAAAATAGTAATACTGTGAAAACGTATCGTGCTACAAGCAAATCAACTACATTATGGGAAGCAGCCAAAAGCCCCAAAGAGGAAAACAGATTAATAAACATGCTAAATAAAGTTTTAATTCATATGTAAAAGTGCAAAAGTGAGCGTTAGGTTTAAGGGATAGAAAATATCATTAGGTTAGTATTAAAAAGGAAAGACTGCACCAAGATACAAAACAAACACAAGTGTGTTTTAAGCATCATCTTCATCATCAGTGATGTATTTAGAGGAGCAGTTGTGTACAGTATGTTCTCCAATTATCATGATTGTAGTGATTAGACCTTAATTAGAGTGCTGTGTAATTGTGTTTATGATTCACTGTGTTTATGTGTACGTGTCAACATCTAACATTGTTACACCTCACGTAGACTGTGCAGTAAAGTGAAAGTAAAAATACACAAACGCACACTTCTGATTGGAAATTTAGCTGGAAATAATAGATTCTCTATTGCACCAGATGAAATGTTATATTATAGTGACACACACACACACACACACACACACACACACACACACACACTACTGTTCAAAAGTTTAGGGTCGGTAAGATTTTTGAATGTTTTTGAAAGTCTTCTGCTCACCCATGCTGCATTTATTTGGGGAAAAAAAGAAAAATACAGAAAAAACAGAAATATTACAATTTAAAATAACAGTTTTCTATTTCAATATTTTTTAAAATGTAATTTATTCCTGTGATCAATTTTCAAAGCTGTATTTTCAGCATCATTACTCCAGTCTTCAGTGTCACATGATCCTTTAGAAATCAGTATAATATGATGAGTTGCTCAGGAAACTTTTCTGCTTATTAATTACAGATTTAATTACAACTTATTACAGATATTAATTTGTTTATTTATATATATATATATATATATATATGTTTGTATGGATATGTTTTATGTATGTTATGTATGTATTATCCGCTTTTTCTTCTTTTGCAGCTGAGACGCATGCAGCAGATGATCGCTCAGATGCAAGCTCAGATGAAGATGAAACCGGGAGACGACTAAGTGTGTGTGTGTGTGTGTGTGTGTCTGTTTGTATGTTGTGGGAACAGGAAGTGCCATCTGACTGGAGGCTGCATTTATCCTACCCTTTTCTAAACACTACTTTCTCTTATCCCTCATGTTTATCAGATTGATGGAACATAATGTTAATGATGCCTTATTAATGTACCCAATCACTATCACAGCTCCGCCCATATGAATAACCTTGACACTGAAACCAGCGGTCCATTATGATGTCGTTTAATCAAGGCTTTGTCCGATCAGGTTAGATGCTGTTAATAATTTATATTATGATTTTACGGACAATGTTCAGCATATGTTCATCAGTATATTGATCAGGGTTTGTGGTCAGCTCAGCTGGATGTTTTTCTGTGCCAAAACGCTTTTTTTAAGCTGCTTGGCTTGTACCAGTCATGTTTTTCATGGCAAAGGTTTACCAGATAACCTCGTCGATACTTTATAGAGTGCTTGTGGATCAATAGGATCAAATAAGAGGATGTTGTACTTGTAGATGCACCTGGTCAAGTTTACGGTTTTATCAAATGGACAGGTTCATAATCGTGATGCATTCACAGACATTAATTCATATCAGTTTGTTTAAAAATGTTTGTTTGTGTTCAAACAAAGCGGTCATGTGTGCTTAGCACTACGTTCTTGATGGAGAAACATAGACTGAGATGTATGTCAAATTTCATCACAAAAAGTATCATCACTATCAAAGAGAATGATCTTTAAATGCATTTACTTGTCAAGTCAAGCTGTGCACCGGGCAGCGTTTCCCTCTAGTGGACGCCACAGGAAAACAAGCTGAAGTCCAATTGAAAGCACAGAAAAGCTACATTTGCCAGATTGGATCATGAAAAAACTAAGACTACAATTGGACAATCTCTTGACATCATGTTGCATTTTGTCAATAATGCAATATCTGATCAATATCTTTTAGAAAGGAAAAATTGCACAATAAAGTTTATGACAGTTCACCTTTCATATTTAGAAAGTGTGAATATAGTAATGGTACTAAAATGAGGATAAAGACAAGTTATGTTTATTGTGGACGTACTGGGTGTCAGCTGTGTTTTGATTCACAGAAATGCCTTAAAACTCCACTTAGATGCACACATTTATAGGCTTTCTCTTCTTTTATACTTACATTCACATGGTGTGGGGTTTTCTATCAGTTTTATTGCTTTTTTACTTTATTTACTACTTCAACAAACAATAACATCTACTGCAGTGGACTTTATATTTTTTGTTTACCAACTGGTACGTTTTACTGTATGTTTTAAAAGTTCATCATAACGGTCTAAGAAACGCACCATCAGGCATTTGACAACATTGTAGTGAGTTATCTGCTATTATGGAAGTCTGCAGTAAACACACTGATTTTGTTTTGTTGTCTTTATGGTTCAGCCCAGTTATTTTGACTTGGTTATCTCCTGTTTAGGCCTTTTTAAAGAATTAACAGTTGTGCGGTACAGTAACTCTTACTTAATCTTCCATTTTGTACTTGCTCGCGTTGAGAAATAAATAACTTTCTGAGTCATTTGTTTTGAATGCTTTCATTTTCTGCAAGCTTGAATGTTTGAAGTCTCAGAAATGCTTTGTGTATTTGTATGAATATCATTAATTTCCCTTCGTACACATGATATTTTGCTTAAAAGTGAAAGATTGGACTCTTTTTCATTCACCATTTTTGACTAGTTTCATTGATGTTGCAAAATTTATGCTTATCCTGATTTATTTTTAAAAGAATGCTTTGCGCATGCTTGTTTTTTGTTATTAAAAAATATAAAATTAATTGACACCAAATATAGTTTTTAAACTAAACAATTACATTTAAAACGCTAAATAAAGTGAATTTCAATTGTGAATAATAAAATGAATTTTTTTATTTATTTTTTTATTGCAGAACTTATGCATACATGCATGCATGATCAGGGACATGAAGCATGATTGTATCTCTTTCAATGAACAATAACAAAAATATAAATAAATAAATATCCTGGATTTGCATACATCAAAAAATATAATTACTCTGAAAAGAAAAAAAGTAAAAAGAAAAGCACAATAATGAGGTTAAATCAATTGTCAAAATGCATAAAAAAAATCACTTTTTTGTTATGTATAAATCTAAGGGCTGAAATAAAAGCGTTAATTTCAGCAAGAAAAAGAGGAACGCCTAGGCACAGCTGTAGTATTCTGGAATCGGTTTCTATGAATGACGTGTGTATGGGCGGGGTTTCGCCTGCGCTGGCCACGCCCCTCCACCCTGAGGTTCTGAGCGCGAGACACACCGAAGCCGAGCCCAGCAGAACTGCAGAGAGCGAGACAGCCCGAAACATGAGCACCAACATCAGATATAAGAGCAGGCTCATGAAATCCGGTAATGACACAGACACGGGGACTGTTTTTACTCTGTTTTTACTGTGAGTGAGTGGATGAAATGATGACTGTTTCTCTCTTCCTGCCTGTTTATCTTCATCCTCGCGCACCTGCTTCCCTCATCCGAACTGCTGCTGCTTCAGAGGACAGTGAGGTGAGAAACTGCAACCTTACCACACTGCGCAGTTTTACAGCAGTTTTTAGAGTCCTACCAATTCAATTAACAAACCGCCATCGTTTCCACACAAGTTAAACCGCGTGAGAAAATCATACGACGCTCAATCTCAATCTGACAGTGTGTTTTATACATATTGTTGCTTTCTGATGTGTTCACGCGGCCGTCTACGAGGTTTAACCCGGTTTCACCAGATTGTGCTGTTGGTGTCAACACACACACACACACACACACACACACACACACACACACCTTTCGACTGACGCACTTCATTCCTTCAGGATTATAATAACGCATATCTCGTGCATTCATCTGTCATGCGTTCTTGTCCCGATCAGCAGCCTGAAGGAAACCTGATGTCTTTTGGCTGTTTTCTGTCGTTGATATGAGGATGATAGTGCTACTCCTCTCTGGAGGTGTTGTCATGGTTACAGGAGCTGGAGGCTGATGGTGCTGAGCTCTAGATGTTTGAGTGAACGAGTGTTTCCTCCTCAACTAATATGTCTGATGGTGTGGTGATGTGCATCTAAATGTGGTTTCACACCATATTAAGCAGCATCACCCATAAAATGGGTTGTCGTGGCGATTATTTAAACAGTCGGGATGGGAACCTTTAGTTCACATTTCAATCCGATTTGCTATTTAATATTGCTAGTGTCAGGAGGTATTATCATTCTGGAGAGCAAGCTATTGGAAACGTATACAGCATGACATCAATATTTCTGATCCATTTTCCCAAAAGAGAAAGACTGTATATTTTACATGCATACACTGCTGTTCAAAAGTTTGGGGTCAGAAAGATTTTTTTTTTTTTTTTAAAGAAATTACTTTTATTCAGCAAGGATGCATTAAATTGACCAAAAGTGACAGTAAAGACACTCATAATGTTACAGAATATTTCAATTTCTAATAAATGGAAAAAAAATGCAACAATTTCCACAAGCAACATGACTAGAATTTTGTTTTCAACACTGATAATAATCAGAAATGTTTCTTGAGCAGCAAATCATCATATTATACTGATTTCTGAAGGATCATGTGACACTGAAGACTGGAGTAATGATGCTGGAAATTCAGCTTTGATCATAGGAATAAATTACATTTTCAAATATATTCACATAGAAAATTTAATTGTAATAATATTTCACTATATTACTGTTTTTACTGTATTTCTGATCAAATAAATGCAGCCTTAGTTGGTGAGCAGATGAAACAAAAAAATCATGTCAAACTTTTTTTTTAAACGGAAGAACTGTTAAAATTAGTTTTTTTTTTTTTTTTTTTTTCTTTTTTTTTTTTTACTTAAGGAGTATATTAGCACATGGTTTAGTGGTAAACCCTGAAGGCAAGTAACAAGTCGCTGGTTGCAATTTGCTGATCTCCATGAGAATTGTGCACTTGAATTTAGCATCTGTTAAATGATACAGTCAACACTTTCTATTTTACCGAAGCTGTTAGCGATTTCACACGGCTTCCAGCACTTGAACCATGAACACACATGTACAGTTCCTAGAAAACTCATCATCCTACGCAAAAGCAGAATGCAACAGCAACCCCCCCCCCCCTCTCTCTCTTTCTCTCTCTGTATTGAAGCTTAATAGCTTAATAGTGTGGAAGGCTGGCTGCCATTTTAGACATGTCTTATTTATCTCTGAAAAGGTCACTGCATTGAAATAAAGCAGTGTGTGTGTGTGTGTGCGTGTTTCTATAGAACGAGATGTCTGCAGTGTGTGCTGTCAGTGAAGTGCACAGCTGCATACGGCGTAACAGATGGCAGAATTGAAGTTTCTTTTGATCATGAAGTCAAATGGCCTGTGCAGTTGTTCAAATGCCACAGAAAGAAACGTCCATCTCAGTGTCTACACTATGAGAGAGGACAGGGCGTTCAGTAAATGCTTAAGAAAAAGTTTTGGTTCACCTCTATTTGGCGTTTCACTATTATCCTTCAAATTAAACCCAAAAATGAAACCCAGTTGTCATTTACTCACCCTAATGGCATTCGTTTCTTCTGCTTCCAAGAATTTACTTTGAATGCGGGTACAGGTAATGGTGCTTTTTGTCAATTTTGGAGCTGGACAGATGCTTATCACTGTTCATATTCACTGCATGCAAAACAAGCCATGACATGATATGTGGATGAGTGAAAAATGACAGTGATGTAATATTTGATAAAACTGTCCCTGCTCATTTACACAACCATTCAAAAGGTCAGTGAGATTTTATTTTTTTTAGAAGAAATTAGTATTTTTTTCAGCAAGGATGCATTAAATTGATCAAAAGTAACAGTAAGTACATTTATTTTACAAAAAAATTATATTTCAGATAAATGCTGTTTTTTGTTTATTTTCTATTAATTACTGAATCTTAAAATATAAGAATCACCATTTTCACAAACATATGAACTCTTTTCAACTAATAATAATCAGAAATGTTTCTTGAGTGACAACTCATATTATACTGATTTCTGAAGGATCATGTGACACTGAAGACTGGAGTAATGATGCTGAACATTCAGCTTTGATCACATTTTACAAATATATTCAACAGTTATTCTAAATTGCAATAATATCTCACAATATTTCTGTTTTACTGTATTTTAGATCAAATAAATGCAGCATTGGTGAGCAGAAGAGACTTTCAAAAACATCTTACCGATCTAAAACTTTTCAATAATGTATGTGCAAAACTGTGTTCCCTGTTAAGTGCTGTGGGAAGTTATCAGTTTAAACCCCACAACTATGACCATTGTGCCTCTAAGCATCACTGTAATAAGTGTACTGTAAGTTACCCTGGATAATGCGTTGAACCATTTAAACACATGCCTGTAATATTACAAACAATCTGGAGAACCAATAAAGCTGACACGGTCTGAAAGTGAGACCGTACCTGGTCTGTTTGTGCTTGACCCAGTGCAGCTGCCGTAGAGCCCCGAGGATCTTTAGTCCCGTGTTCATTCACTTCTCTTCCCTCAGGCGTCTCTTCACCCTTCCCATCATTACGACATCATCAGCATGTTCCAAACCCACATGCAGGGTAACATGAGACAGCTCACATGACATCATTGGTCCCACCTCACTGTTAAATATCACTGAACAGCAGGCAGGAAATCACTTTCTGAGATGAGCAGGATGTCTCTATTTCAATTAGAATTAGAAATGTTATTGTGCATAACTGCAGAGTTGGCTGGGCGTTGCTATACAGTTGCTAAAGTATTCGGAATGCTGTTCTGTGTTTTATTATGTGGTTGCTAGGGTGTTCTGAGTGGTTGCCAGGGTGTCACTATGCAGTTGCTAAGGTATTTTAAATTGCTTTGTGTGCATTTCTATGCAAATTGCAGTAAACTTTACTATTGCTGCAGTTGTGGTTGTTTTTAGTGTGTTGCTATGCAATTGTTAGAGTGTTCTGGGTAGTTGCCAGGGTGTCACTATGCAGTTACTAAGGTATTTTAAATTGCTTTGTGTGCATTTCTATACATATTGCAGTAAACTTTACTATTGCTGCAGTTGTGGTTGTTTTTAGTGTGCTGCTATGCAATTGTTAGAGTGTTCTGGGTGGTTGCCAGGGTGTTACTATGCAGTTGCTAAGGTATTTTAAATTGCTTTGTCTGCATTTCTATACATATTGCAGTAAACTTTACTATTTCTGCAGTTGTGGTTGCTTTTAGTGTGTTGCTATGCAATTGTTAGAGTGTTCTGGGTGGTTGCCAGGGTGTCACTATGCAGTTGCTAAGGTATTTTAAATTGCTTTGTGTGCATTTCTATACATATTGCAGTGAACTTTACTATTGCTGCAGTTGTGGTTGTTTTTAGTGTGTTGCTATGCAATTGTTAGAGTGTTCTGGGTGGTTGCCAGGGTGTCACTATGCAGTTGCTAAGGTATTTTAAATTGCTTTGTGTGCATTTCTATACATATTTGCAGTAAACTTTACTATTGCTGCAGTTGTGGTTGTTTTTAGTGTGTTGCTATGCAATTGTTAGGGTGTTCTGGGTGGTTGCCAGGGTGTCGCTATGCAGTTCCTAAAGTCTTCTGAATGCCTGTCTGTGTGTTATAATGTAATTGCTGAAGTGTTCTGGTTGGTTGCCTGGGCGTTGCTATGCAGTTGCTATAGTATTCAGAATCCCTTTCTGTGCACTATTATATGGTTGCTAGGGTGTTCTGGGTGATTGCCGGGGTGTCACTATACAGTTGCTAAGGTATTTTGAATTGCGTTGTGTGCATTTCTATGCAATTGCAGTAAACTTTACTATTGCTGCATTTGTGGTTGTTTTTAGTCTGTAGCTTTGCGATTGCTAGGGTGTTCTGGGTGTCCTAAAATAGTTATGTTTTCCCGTGAGATCGGGTTGGTAATCCACATGGTAATCAGTGATGGTTGACTTAGAGCCTGTTCACACTAGAGCTGCACGATTCATTGTTAATAGATCACAATCTCATTCCTAAACGACAATGAGTTGCCTATTAAACCTTTTACAAAATCACACCGGAACATTTAAATCTGTATTTGCAAACTGTTGACAAATGTATGAAAAAATATGTAGTATGAAACAGCTTCACAAACAGTCATTACACCATCACACCAGTAGGTTGACAAGTGACTGTTAAAAAATGTATTTGTCATTGAATCATTCATTCAAAAGATTTGTTTGAAAAAAAATGCTGATTCATCCAGTAATGAAACAATTAAGTATTTATGACTCATACAATTTTTATACTTCATTCAGATTCATCAAACTTTATGCAGCAATTTACATTTGTCAGAACCTCTAGTAAATTACATGTTATTTTGTTTAGTTGTCTGTTCATAATCGTGGGAGGATCTCTGTTTGAAACCAAAAAATTGTGATTCTCAATTTATCCAGAATCGTGCAGGTCTAGTTCACACAGAATACGTTTTTGCTGTAAAAAAACCCCCAAGACGCACGTCAGTGGAACGAGAAAAGGTCTAGAGATGCGTTTCTAAAAAGTTGAACTTATATTTTAACATAAGCGCAGTGTTTTTAGAATGCTGTGTCATGAGCTAAACGCTGCAAAAGACACGAGAGCAACGGCTGAAGACGTCCGTCTAGTGCGTTTACATTTAAAAACAATGGAAAAGTAGCACAGTGGAAAGAAACGCATTCTCTGTTGTAAGTAAGCAACAATGTTAACCCTCTGGTGCTTTTCTGTCATTTTTTTTTTTTATAGATATTTTTACTTCATCAGAATGGTACGAAACTTGGTAAAGGCTTTGGCACTTGCTATTTGGACTCACACACAAAAATAAATCATGGAAAAGGTTAAACGGTCCTGAAAAAAATAGTCACACTTGTATTGTTCGCAGTCAAAAAATGAACGCATTGGAAACGAATGGGGGACATATTTCATCACGTTTATAACTGTGCCCAAACAAAATCTTACTGAAAACTCGTTTTTTGAGATATCAACCTCAAATTTGGAACACAACTTGTTTAGATTTATGGCTTTGATTTTTAAAAACATGCTTTGGAAAATATATATTTCATATCAAATTTAAAATAGTATTTTTATGCAGTCATCTTTCATCAGTCATCAAATTTCATCTTCAGGTCTGTTCTCAAAAAGTGATTAGCAGGTAATAAAAACTATTCCCTAAGTATAACTTAGTTCCATAAAATCTCCTAAAAATACAAAATATTGAAATAAAAAATATTATCAGAAACAAAAATGAATTAGCTTGAAATAAAAAATATATAATTCGATCATTTTTGACTGCCACGCGAGCAGCAGCAGAGGGTTACATGAACTCTGTTTCCTCCATTTTAATACTCTGATCGTATCAGAGTTCCTCAAACAAAACTGGTTTAAAACAATAGACATATTGGATTGTGTCAGGTGGCACTCAGGGATGGCAGCTGGACAGTGAGAGGGTGTTGTTCTGTGTAGGGTGGGGGAACTGGGCTATTGTATCACTCAAAGACATCTGTTCTGCTCTATTCAAAAGACCCCCTTTGGACCCCCCGCCCCCCACCAGCACACTGATCATCTATATGCATGACCAGCACCCCCACCAGCCCTATTATAGGGCTAATCATGCGTAATATCAAGATGTTTATTAGTGGTGTTTGCTCAGGCATCACTATTACTATTGCTCATATTAGAGTTAGTGATCTAAACGTCCCCCAAACCTTTAGTATAAACCCCAGCAGACCTGCATTTCACTGCATTCAATGTACAAAACGAATTTGAAGATTCAATCACACATATTCACAGAATCTTCCTGAAAAGCTGCGGGTCCAACAGGCTTTGGATGTCATCATCGATATGAGCACATGCTTGTAATATTACACATTAGCTGGAATTTTTTGATGCGTAATTAAGCTTACTTAATTAAATAATGAATTCATTTAAGCTTTCATTCAATAATACATTTAATCCAAGCATTAATTGATCAAAAATACAGTAAAAACAGTAATATTGTAAAATATTATTATAAATGTACATTGATAATTTATTGTTAAAAAGTTATCAAAGCTGAATTTTCAGCATCATTACTCCAGTCTTCAGTGTCACATGATCCTTCAGAAATCATTACAATATGCTGATTTGCTGCTCAAAGAAACATTTCTGATTATTATCAATATTAAAACAGTTGTGCTGATTCATATTTTTGTGCAAACCATGATGCATTTTTTTCAGGATTCTTTGATGAATAGAAAGCTCAAAAGAACAACATGTATTTAAAACTTTCATAACAGTATAAATGTCTTTACTGTAACTTTCGATCAATATGATGCATCCTTGTTGTATAAAAGTATTCATTTCATTCATTCAAAAAAAATTTTTTTTACAGACACCAAACTTTTGAACAGTTTTTATATTTTTATACAGGCAAAAATATGCATCCTCATAGCATTTAAACACTCTGCTGTGCTGTAGTCTGTAGAAAAGCTGTGTGTGTGCCAGTCTGGCAAGGTCTGGTGGGAAGGGTGTGGCTGCCATCTTACTAAATGTGTCTTGCTCCCTCACACACACACACACACACACACACACACAGAAATCCCTACACCTCAGAGCCATCTATGGAAAAAAAGTGGGGGAGGAATGACCGACTAAATGAATGAGTGTTTTTATTCCTACCCCCCTTTCCTGTCTAAAATTGCTTCCATGCTTTTTTTCCCCTTTACGTCTTTTCGTTTCTCTTACTCACTCACTCTCTCTCACTCACTACCTTCTTTTGTCAGTCTTTCATTCAGTCATGTGGGGATTCCTCTATCTGCCTGTCTGAACACGGCATGCTGGGATGTGCCATGGGCAAGAGACAGCCAGAAAGCAAGGAAAAGGAAAGTGGAGATTGTTTATAGAGAAAGAGAGTGGTAAACTGAGAGTCAGAGAGAGAGAGAGAGAGAGAGAGAGAGAGAGAGAGAGAGGTCACGCAGGTTTAAAGACGGACGGCACACATTTCTGAGGCGTCTGGTTCAGGATGGACAACATGATGCTGCAGGAGAAACTGGTGGAGAAACTTCTGTGTCCCCGAACTAGAACCACCCGACAGAAGGTTCGGTGTTTATATGTCTTGTAAAGTTTATATATATATATATATATAGATATATATATATAGATATATATATATAGATATATATATAGATATATATATAGATATATATACTTACTTGTAAACTAAATGGAAGCATATTCATTTTCAACTTTATATATATATTGGACTATATGAGAAAAGCCGCAAATTAATATGCTTCCATTTAGTTTATTAGTAAGTGTTATTGTAAATAGTATGATATCACACACTGAAAAAATTATTTCCTTAGTATTTTTTTTTATTGTTTTACAGTATAAATATTTAAACATTCCTAAATGAAGACACATTTTCTTGAGAAGCAAAATGACAAGATATTAAGTCTTGTTTACTGAAACATTATTCAATAGTAAGTGAGCTTATGGTTAAAACAGGAAAAATATCTGTGGGGTCAGAAAAATATTCTTGTTTACATTTTTGAATTAAGTTTATTTTTCTGACCCAGATTGGCAGACCCTAAATTTAGCATAAATTCACTTATTTTTGATGCATTTTTCATTTGACATCTTTTTTTTTGTATCTTGATTTAAGAATGTTAAGATATTTGTGCTGGAAAACAAGTCAAAAATAGATTTTAATTTCAAGAAAATATTTCTTTTTTGCAGTGCATTAATGATATTATGCAAATGTTAGTGCTTTGAATGCTTATTTTTAAAGTTAAAGATTTGAACAAACCTAGTATTAAGCCTGATTATTATAAACCCTAACGATTAATCTTTCGTGTGTAACTAGCAACCACATTTATAATACCTCAGCAACACCCTAGCAACCACCCTGAAAACCCAAACAGCCTCATTACAACATACTAAAAATCCTTCAGAACACTTTAGCAACAGCATAGTTTTGCTTCATGAAATGTAAAAAATCTCATTGTTTTTATATGTAATTGAATTCCACACACACTGTGCATGTGGGGTGAGATACGCCAGGGTTTCTCTTTTCTAGGACGATGGACTGCGGAAACACACATGACGGGCTGTGAGATGCTCTGGCAGTCAGATGAGTTGTGTTTGGCCCAAGTTTGAGTGTGTTAAAAAGGCCTTTTCAGCTTATGTAAATATGGCTTCTGTGTGTGTATATGGCCACTCGGTTTGGCCTGAACACTGAGCTGGTTCTGCTGTCGGGTTTGATCGTGATGTTGCTTTCATTCAGCACATAACCGTCAGTAATATTAGTGTTCTCAGTGTCTGTTTGAGCGGTTATGAATGCTGAGCAGTTTCCGGCACAGTTGGTAGATCTGCAGGAGTCTCAACACTACTGGCATTTTCATGCTCTGCTATTTTTGTGCCAGTCTTGACGATTCACAGAAGCTCTGTCTTAAAGGGACAGTTCACCCAAAATGATCATTCAAAACCTGTATAACTTTCTTTCTTCCATAAAACCCAAAGGAGAAATAATACAGAATGCTCATTTTTGACTTTTTCTCTCAGGACAAGCAGTATGTCGGCTTTGCAACGCTTCCTAATCAGGTCCACAGGAAGTCGGTGAAGAAGGGCTTCGACTTCACCCTGATGGTGGCAGGTATGTCTGAGATCATCATTATAGCATGTGACTGACTTCATGCTCATCTTTGTCAATAACAAGAACATTGTGTGTGTGTGTGTGTGTGTGTGTGTGTGTGTGTGTGTGTGTGTGTGTGTGTGTGTGTGTGTGTGTGTGTGTGTGTGTCTGTGTGTGTGTGTGTGTGTGTGTGTTTTAGGTGAATCTGGATTGGGCAAGTCTACTCTAGTTAACAGCCTCTTCCTCACAGATCTATATAAAGACAGGAAATTACTAAATGCAGAAGGTAAGAATTGTCTTAAAGGAACAGTACACCAAAAAATGTTTTGTTTATATTAAGCATGCAAGTTTCAGGTCAGTAAGATTTTTTTCCCCCAAATAAATGAATACTTTTATTCAGCAAGAATGCATTCAATTGATCAAAAGTGACAGTTAAGACATAAGATCTAATTTGTTTAAGTTTTAATTATGTTTAAATAAATGCTGTTCTTTTGTACTTTTTATTCATCAAACAAAAATATTAAACTGTTTTCAGCCTAGATACTAAAATGAGCATGTTAGAATGATTTCTGAAGGATCATGTGACACTGAAGACTGGAGTAATGATGTATATTATGTCTATATTGTGTGTTTCCTGTGACAGAGCGTATTAATCAGACAGTTGAGATCACCAAACACACGGTGGACATTGAGGAGAAAGGAGTCAAACTCAAACTCACTATTGTGGACACGCCGGGGTTTGGAGACGCGGTCAATAATAATGAATGGTGAGAATTCAGCTGTTCCCAACATCACAATGACAATTCAATTACGAAATTGCTTGAAATTGCTCGAAATTGCTTTATTGCTCAATACAGCATTTTATGAAAGCAAAAAGTCTTTTAGGGTGTGTTGTGTTCACACTTATAGTTCAGCTCGCTTGGTTCGTTTGGCCTGGACCAAAAATCCCCCCAAAAAAGAAAAGAAATTTAGTCCTGGTCCTCTTAGCGTTCACATTGACATTTTAACACTGAACCTAAAGATGCCGAACCTAAAGGCTTAGGGATACTTTCACAACCTGATTGATCGGCTTTTAGTACGTATATTTCACGACTGAACTTACCGAACATCCAAAACAATGTTGTGTGCTGGGCTAAATGTGCTCGTTGTGTGTGCGTAGCCTACATACAGGTGTAACTCGAAAAATTAGAATATCGTGCAAAAGTTATAATTTTGATGATTATGGCTTACAGCTTATGAAAACCCCAAATTCAAAATTTCAGAAATTTTTTATATTTCATGAAATCAATAATAAAAAAAAGGTTTTTAAATACAGAAATGTCGGCCCTCTGAAAAGTATAATCATGCATATGTATATAGGTATATATACTAAATATATAAGTTTCACCTTTTAATTTGAATTACTGAAATAGTGGTATTTTGACCAGCTGAGAACTTGTGAAGAGCTTATAAAATGTGTAAAGGAGTCAAAACAACGGCAGGAATCCCTCCGTCACACACACAAACACAGATCTGCTGCGAGGAGACGCGGTTCTGATGCCTGTACCGAATTGTGATGGGCAACATCACGACTATGACGAGAAAAAAATAGGTACTATGCTTGAGCTTTCTGTTCTTTATAGGGCCGCATCTTCTGACATCATGTCCTGTCTTTGGTTCGTTTACATGTCTTTGGTCTGTGTTGCACTCAGAGTTCAGTCGAACTCACCAAAGCAGATCGAGACCCATTTCTTCAGCGGTCTTGGTCAGCTTGTTTGGTGGCTCCAGGGTTCAGATGGCAGCGTTCACACTTATTCAAATGAACTGCACTAACAGAGCAATCGCACCAGGGTTCGTTTTAATCCAACCAAACATGCCAAGTGTGTGTGAACACACCCTTAGTCATGCTGTATTCACAATATAGCACAGGCTCGAGTGTCTAAGGTCAGGGTTTTACAAACTGGGGTTTGTCAGGGAACAGCAAGGGCTTTGTGAGTTAATGCAAAGATAAATCATAAAAAATGTTAATAAATGCTGAAAATAAATAGAGTAAAATAAAATAAAGTTATTAAAATATTAATTCAATTAATTTAAGGTGCCGTAGATGCAATCACTCTGTTAAGTGGTCTAAGTGTATTTTTATAAATATATGTCGTCTGTGGAAGGCGGCGGCGTAGGACCATTAAATGTTTGCTCAATCGTTGTGTTCGGTCCGACTGAACGGTCCTATAGCATGTGTTCGGTCAATGTGTGTTTGCATACACACTGCGCAGGCTGTTCACACAGACATAAGTCATCAGCGCGTTCACGTACGCTGTGCAGACAGAGCGAGAATGGCAGGCAAGCAGCAACAACCTAACTCTCCTTCTGAACCGACAACAAGTGGCACTGGCAAACGATCTATGATCTATATATCTTCATCGGAGCCAAGCAGACACTCATCGTGGAAACCCTGTCATGCAAGAAATATTATTACACACAGAAGTTTTGCTAGCTAAACAAACCGAAAACTTGCTGCATATAATTCTGTTTTTAAGAATTTGTTTTCGTTTGGTATTGTAGAACTGTTACTCACTGTACTGTAAAGTTTTCTCACTGGTGAATGACACATGATGTATTGCAGTAACGTTGTCTCCGGTCTTCTGGGCTGTTCATGCTGTCAGGCTTTGGACGGTGATTTTGGGAGGGTGGGACGTACGCTTTTACTGCCATCAGGCTAAAGTTAACATTTTCTCAGATGTCCTACAGCACCTTTAATTAATTTAAAATAAATAAAAAAAAAATTTTTTTTTTTTAAAATCCAAATAAAACACATACTAAAATAATTATTTGTTTACCTGCATGTCATGTGATATTAAAGTCACCATGAATTCAAAATTGATAATCCCTATTTTTTTTTCAATGCAACATTGCAGTATGTATTATAAATGATTTATCTGTGCACATATTTTTACAATTCATGTGCCCTTGTAATCTTTAATCATAATAACTTGCTGACGAGGGCGGGGCAACCTGTCACTCACATGAGATCCACCAATACATACATTTGTTCTTGTTCCAGAAGCCGTTTCACTTTATTTATTAATTTATTGCAGGGACAGTGCATATTAATAAACATTTCTGTCAATATGCCAGAGTTAGCCAGAAGGTTATTTTTCATCTGCAGTCCCTAGACAAATGGTAAAAGTCACCCTAAAAGAGAGTAAAATTACATATTTACAATATAAAACAAAACAATATAAAAATTACATCACAATAGGGAACAAAATACTATCACAACTTCTGTTTGATGCTGACATTAACCGGCATCAGAGAACCGTGAACTTGCTGAAATATCAACTTAAAAACTCGGGGGAAAAATCAAGTAAATAATTTAGGTCAAAGGGGTTAGGTTGACAAAAAAAAAAAAAAACGTAATCTGTTATTGTGTTCAGTCCTGATCTGAAGAGTGTGTGTTTATCTGTGTGTTTGCAGTTGGAAGCCCATCACAGACTACATCGACCAGCAGTTTGAGCAGTACTTCAGAGACGAGAGCGGATTGAACAGAAAGAACATACTAGACAACAGAGTGCACTGCTGCCTGTACTTCATACCACCGTTCGGACACGGGTACGAAAACACCCTTTATATGAGTGTGGGAGTGGGTGGAGCGGGGCTGTCTTATATGGGTCAAGTTCACATGCGTCCTTCTTCACATTTGCATAATAATACATGTGTGTGTATTTGGGGAGGATGGTCCATTGTGCCCGTTTGTAACGTATATTAAGGGCATTCTTTAGAATTTGTTTGTCTTTGAGTGCAAAATGTATCATTAGCATATATTCCTTACTACTCCAAATCAATACAAAACAAGATATCAGTAAATTGTTAAGAACCCCATTTGAATTCAGCTGTCTCCAATTATTCAATTACTTAATTATACTAAAAAGAATAAAGCTTATTTTAAGATTATAAACAGATTAATTCAAATTAGCAACTTTGTTAATATTGTTCATATAAGTTAATAAACCTGCCTCTGACTCTCAGATGTGAATTCATGAGTTCATATTTAATTTAATTCTTGAGTGAGACGATTTTGATTGTTGATTTTTGACATACAGTATTATTCAACATCGCTGGACAGTAACAAAATATTCTAAGTCTTACCTTGTCACTGTTTTCAATTCCGGTCAAAATTAACATGAAACGTTACTAATGCCGAATTTTAGTATTGATTATTGTAAATGAAAATCATATTTAGTCACTGTCGTGACTGTCAGTAATTTGTGAGCTACAAGTGTATAATAAGTATAATAATGACTAGGATGTATACGTTTTGCAAAGAAGATAAAAAGTTTGCTTATTTGCAATCAATACATATTTGCGGACTAATGATGACTAGTACTGGCTAGAATAAATAATAAACATGATTCATCGATCAGTGCTTTTAATACTCAAGTACATTAAAAATCAATTACTTTTGTACTTTTACTGAAGTCATTTTGAAAATGAGTATGAATACTTTTACTGGAGGTATCTGTACTTTTACTCAAATACTTCATTTGTGTACTTAATCCACCACTGGTATTTAATACATAATAGAAGTTAATAGAAATAGAGATGGATTGAAATATGGTTCACCACCACCCCAAATCCATCTCTATTTCTTTTGACTTCTATTATGTATTAAATACCAGCGGTGGATTAATACACAGATATTTAGACTCAATGTCACTTTTACTGTTTAGTTTGCGGCCGGTGGACGTGGAGTTCATGAAGGCTCTACATGAGAAAGTGAACATCATTCCTCTGATCTCCAAAGCCGACTGTCTCACGCCGAATGAGGTGAAAAAGCTCAAGGACAGGGTGAGTGGACACGATCTGATCTGATGTCCTCTGAAACTCAGTTAACTGTAAATCTGATTATTTTTGCTCCTCATGGAATCAATTATTTTATGCTAGACCAAACGTGCCCGATTCAAGCTAGCTGTGAACGAGGTGTGAAACACAACACAAGATGCGTTTCATACTGCAGATGTGTTTTCCTGCAGGTGCGAGACGAGATTGAGCACTTCGGGATTAAAGTGTA
Source organism: Meda fulgida (assembly GCA_030578275.1). Lineage (NCBI taxonomy): Eukaryota > Metazoa > Chordata > Actinopteri > Cypriniformes > Leuciscidae > Meda > Meda fulgida. The sequence goes on from CM060623.1 coordinate 30,949,063, forward strand.
TCAGTTCCCTGAGTGTGACTCTGATGAAGAGGAGGAGTTCAAACAGATGGACAAAGAGCTGAAGGTCCGGCAAACACATCTCATAAGTCTCATCTCCTGAATATCATTTTTTCTGAAATGAATTTGAATCCATTTGGATTGATTTTACCCATATTATGGTCTTTTTCACTTTTACTTCAATACAAAAAGCATGTTAAAGCAAGATGTATTGATTCAAATATAAAAGAATACCAGGTCTTATGTAATGAACATTGAATGATTTATGTCTTATGTGTGTGTGTGTGTGTGTGTGTGTGTGTGTGTGTGTGTGTGTGTGTGTGTGTGTGTGTGTGTGTGGGTGTGTGTGTGTGTGTGTGTGTGTGTGTGTGCGTGCGTGCGTGCTGTAGGAGTGCACTCCGTTTGCTGTCATTGGCAGTAATGCAGTGGTGGAGGCCAGAGGTCAGAGGGTCAGAGGTCGTCTTTACCCCTGGGGTATCGTGGAAGGTCGGTATTCTTATACAGTAAATACACAAACACAGATATGAATACTTTGCATATGGCTTGCAAGCATGTGGTCCTACAGTACATACAGTACTTTAATGCCACTTAACGTTACTAAGGAGACAAACCTCAGTTCTGAAAATAGATTTTCCTTCAAATGTCTGCTGTGTAATTATTTAGGTAGCTAGATGCAAACATGTCTGCTGGTTTATTAATGTAGTTTAACTGGAAACACTTTACAAGAAGGTTCCTTTTGTTAACATTAACTACATTATTTAACGTGAACAAAAATACTTCTAAAGAATTTATTAATCTTAGTTCATGTTAATTTTAACATTTATCTGTTAATGAACCAATAAACCATTGAATTTGTAATAACTAACGTTAACAAAGATTAATACATACTGTAACAAATGAGTTGCTCATTGTTACTTCCTGTAATGTTAGATAATGCATTAACTAATGGGACCTTGTTGTAAAGTGTTACAGTTTGACTGTATATAGCACGTCTTGTGGAAATTGTGTAAATGCAATAGTGTTCTGACACATTTTGTAAAACAGTGATGAAATGTGCATGTTTTTAGGTGCAGTTTCAGGCTTTTTAGTGCTTGTCTGTGCATGATTTAATACTACAGGTGTCTCAAAAATGTATTGTTGGCTCTGTGACCAACTCAGTTCTTCTGTTGTAAGTCGCTTTGGATGAAAGCATCTGCTAAATGCATAAATGTATGTGTAAACGCCACATAATACAGGCTTTTAGGCTAAAAGATTTTTGCACAAAAGCCCTTGTGCTCTTCAAGAGGAGTGGTGTGCAATGGTGGTCTTGATACTGGTATTTCAATACACATCACCAAATCTGTGAATGTAGCCAATGTAAATGAGAATCAGCATGTGTAAACCTGTTTCAGACAGTATGAAGTGTTTGTGTCTGTGTTCATGAACTCTATTGCATTTCTCTGTGTGTTTTGTTCAGTGGAGAATCAGTCTCACTGTGACTTTGTGAAACTGAGGAACATGCTGATTCGCTCTCACATGCACGACCTGAAAGACGTGACGTGCGACGTGCACTACGAAAACTACAGAGCCCACTGCATCCAGGAGATGACCAGGTGTGTGTAACATTCACAGACTGATTCATGTGAATATAATGGGGAGGTATAATAATATAATATAATAGGGAAGAGAAACACTGGCTCTGAGGCTCTGATGCTTTTATTTTCCTGCCTAGATGGAGGTAATATGAGACATGTTTGTGTGTGTTTCAGTAAACTTGCACAGGATAACCGTACGGACAGTCCGCTACCCATCCTGCCTCTGCCAACACCAGACGGAGAGACGGAGAGACTCATCAAGATGAAGGATGAAGAGGTATAAAATGACCATCACTGATATTAAAGGGGTCCTATTATGTTTTTTTATATATATATTCTACTTTCTTTTGTGTGTAATGTTTGAGCATGAAAAAGGGCTGTAAAGCTCCAAAGTCAACAAAGTGCTCGAGCTGCAACAATGGAAAATATGAGAAAAATGATGAACATTCAAGCATGAAAACCTGTTCTAGTAGAGCCCAAAAACAACATCAAGACTTTGTAAAAGGGCATAATAGGTCACCGATATATGTGCTATAGTTTGTGATATAAATCCATACAGTTGTTAGGATGTGCTGGATTCATTTATATTCAGGGTCTCTTTAAATACATTTGCATTAGAATGTATTGTTATAGATATTCTAGATGATTTAATTGACAATTATGATTGTGTTTATTAGGGCAAATATTATAAATCTATACTTTTTTGTGGATTTTTCATATTTATGTTCAAATGTAGACATTTTCTTCATATTCTTCAAATGAGGAATAACCCGGGCAATTTTTTTGTAACATAGCCATGCTGTAATATTAAATTTAAATAGTAAACCAGAGCAGTACACAACTAGAGAAGTGCATCATTACCAGTCTACAGTGTCACATGACCCTTCAGAAATCATTCTAATATGATGATTTGCTGCTCAAGAAACATTTCTGATTATTACCAATGTTGAAAACAGTTCATATTTTTGTGGAAACCATGATACATTTTTTCAGGATTCTTTGATGAATAGAAAGTTTATTTGAAATACAATCTTTTGTAACATTATAAATGTCTTTTCTGTCACTTTTGATCAATTTAATGCGTCCTTGCTGATTAAAAGTATTAAATTCTTTGAACGGTAGTGTATATGCTTTATGCGAAATCAATCTTTAAAACATTATAATGTACAGTAAAAAAGATGGACCACTGGCATAGAACACGAGTATTGTGTTTGAAATGGAAAACCCCTTATATTATATGCTTTCTAATCAGTTAAAAAAAGCATGCTAATATTGCTAGAGTGCATTTGATTTTTTTCACCAGTGTAAACTACAGGAAAGTTACAATGACATTTTTCTGACTGTGTGTTTTGTTTGTGCAGCTGAAGAGAATGCAGGAGATGCTGGAAAAGATGCAACAACAGATGCATGAGAAAGACCAGTGATGCTGTCTGATACACACACACACACACACACACACACACACACACACACACACACACTGCAGCTCTCACTGCACCCCTCAGATGTGAATGCATTTAAATGATACTGTACAAATATCATATCTAGAGGTCTGACCATCAGATCCGCTCTGTTCATCTGCTCGGTGCTTCTGTCTGCCTGGATCAAATATAGTGCAGTCATGTGATTCATCATGTGTTCACGAGGAGCCTACATAAACCTGTTTACCATTAACTTAAGTTAACTTCTAAAGGGATCTAATTTATATTGACTTTTTTTATTTGCTTAGCAAGACGAATGCGTGTGTAAGTTGTTTTCTGACAGTGCAGGGGTTTATTGATGTATGTGTGTGTTTGGAGAGAGAGAGTGAGTGTGTGAGGTCCTTTTGCTATGAATTTGTTGGGTTCAATGGCAGTTTTGGTTTTTATAGTGAATGTGAACATACAGCTCCAATAATTGTTATCCCTAAACATACTCAGAATGCTGTTTTTTGCTTGTTTTATAACAATAATTGGAATAAAATTATTCCATTATTATCAGTGTTAATGGCCTTTAATAATTTAATAATTTATATTATTATGTCAATTGTTTTTGTAAAGCTTGCTAATAAATGTGAATAATTTATCAGTTGTCATTGTATTTGTTTGCTAGTTTCATATTTATATGATTGATCGGTATCTGTTCAGTCATAGTGGATGATTCCTGTGTTTGAGCGAAAAAGAAAAGCGTTTAGAAAGTCCCAGTATCAGAGAATGAAAGTGTGGTCCACTTCCTGTCACATGTTCCTCTGAGGGGGTGGTGTGTGTGTGTGTGTGTGTGTGTGTGTGTGTGTGTGTGTGTGTGTGTGTGTGTGTGTGTGTGTGTGTGTGTGTGTGTGATTAAGGTCATTTTATCAGTGTGACCCAGCTGTGTTTGATGCTGTAGTCTTAGTCCTTCAGACTGATACTGAAACGCTGGTAAGAACTTTACTTTTACTTCACTACAAATTAAGTTCATCTCACATTTGAACAAATTATATGCATCTTAAATATAATTTACTCTTGATTTATTTAGCTGGTCATGACATATTCATCCAATATCGCGACCCATTGGGACCCTCAGTGAAGTGTTTAAGGGAATATGTGTTGGTCAAAATTAGATATTTAAATAAAATAAGAAGGAAATAAGACATGGTTCAAATGCTGTTTTATACCAATTGTTTATTGTGGATAAATGCATAACCGAGTTTTATTATTATAAAAATATATAAAATAAAATGAATCAGAAAGAACTTTCCAGTGTACTTGCACACACAGGAAATTGTTCTTAGTAAATGAAGCATCGGGTGCACACATCCAAATATAACAACAAAACATAACAATAAATGAAAGAATAAAATATAAAAATGCATGAAGACACTGGTAGGCTGAGACAGAATAAACATATTCACAGATGTATTTAGAGACAACTAATAATGCAATGTGCTGAAAAGGTGGCAAAGTGTACAGTTAATGTGAATAAAATATAACAATAATGAAAAAATAATACAATACTGTGGTGCAACAATACTATACTGAATGATCATCATTTAATAAAAAAACATTAAAAAACGTAAATGTTGATTGCCATGGTTTTGCAATATCCAATAACATTTTAAAATTTAGTTGTTAATTATATTCAATTATAAATTACATTTTATTGTAATTTTGTAATTCAATATCAATTTAAAATGTGCATTAGATTCATAGTATTGTATTTTGTCCTCTACAGTGACCATGAAATGTTTGTATCTTCCTTCTTTGTTTGTTTTTTTAATCTTTGTCTTCCTTGCTCCCTTTGCTTCCTTTCTTCCCTCCTGAAATTCCAGATAAGCTCAATCATCCCTGTCTATTCAGTTTTGCACTCCATACATGGCACCAGCAAATATTTGGACACTTAAATATATCAGAATGTCATTGCATTAGATAACAAAATACAATTTATTGCACACACGTTGTGAACTAATGAATGGCTCCCAAGTTTTTTTCCTCCATTCTGTCACCTGATGGAGTTTTTGGTTCCTTGCCACTGTCACCTTGGGCTTTTGGCTCGCTTAGTTGGGGACATTTCATTTAATATTCAACAATATTATTGATCTTGACACCATTATATGAGAACTGAACTGAGCAGGACGATGACATCACGGTTTTCTCCAGAGCGGCTATATATATATATATAAATAAACTAAATAACTTTTTTTACAAAAAAAATGAACCATCACTGAACTTACTTAAGCTGAACTGTGATGTTATTTTCTTCTAGAAACAAACTCTGTTGCATTATTTTCCTGTTTTCACTGTAAAGCTGCTTTGAAACAATCTGTATTGTAAAAAGCGCTATATAAATATAGGTGACTCGACTTGACAATAAGACGCGGAGCATGTATAAAGCTAGTGATTGATTGATGGATGGATGTGTCTGTCTCTGCAGTGTGTGTGTGTGTGTGTGCTGGTATGAGGTGTGCAGTGCTCGTGTTGGAGGTCATCCTCTCATTGCTGGGCAGTGAGATGGTCGTGGCTCAGGCTGCTTGTCCTCAGGTGTGTTCCTGTAACGCCGGTGTGATGGACTGCAGTAAACGCGGTCTCACCACGGCCACGCTGCCCTCCTCCTTCCCTCCACACACCACTGAACTCCTCCTGAACGACAACCACCTGACGGCTCTGCCCAACGGCCTGCTGGACTCGCTGCCCGCCCTGCGCCTGGCCGTCCTGCACGGAAACCCCTGGTCATGTGACTGCGGCATCCTTTATCTCAGAGGATGGCTGCTGAAACAGAGGAATGACGCTTCGATGCGGTGAGTGTATAGATGAGATATTAAAGAGCCCATATTATGCATATTTGTTTTTGGGCTCTACTAAAATCATGCTTAGATTTTCAAAAAACACATTATTTTTCACGTATCTTACATTGTTGCATTATGCGTTACAAGGTTACACTTTATTTTAAGGTGACGTAGTTACAGTGCAATTACACATTTTAGTACTGAGTAATATTAATTAACTACATGTACTTACTAGGGTTATGCTTAAGAATAAGGTTTAGTTTAGAGTTGGTTGCATGTAATTATGCATAATTTATAGTTATTACTATAGTAACTACATGTAACGTGTAACAAGGACACTGTAAAATAAAGTGTACTATAACAGAAGAGTTATGGTTTTGGTTTGGTTAGTTACCTGTAATTATGCATAACTACATTTATTAGTATAGTAATTACATGTAGTAACATATAACACGTCACCTTAAAATAAAGTGTTACTCCTTACAAAATGGCGTTACTCCCTAAAAAGCTGCTCCTGCAATGTTGCGTTAGAAATCAGGAATGGTCAGAGAACATTGTGCTTGGTAAATTTTTTGTCTTCAAACCAAACTTGGGCCTTCAGCCGACAACGTTTAATTTTCACGTATGACGAATTTCAAACTAGTGGAAAGCAAAACAAAATTCTATTTAACTATATCTATTCAAGGTTGTCTACATCTGTAGATTTCAAACACATGTATATTTTTAAAGGTTGTGTCTCAGAATTTTTTTTTTTCTCACACACTGAGCCAGAAATCTCCAAACAATCTAAAAACAGTATCCAGATAGCAACAGAGTCTGGGCCAAATCTGGCTTACATTCGGCACTTCTGGCTTGAATCTGGCTTTGGGTTTTTCAGTCTGTAAAAGGGTGTCTCCTAGACGGCAATGAATTTAAAGCCTTCTGCTTCTCAGGTGTTTCTCCTGAGAAAACACACGAAAAACTTGCTTTATTTACGTAAGGGATGTTAGTTGAAGCATCTGAGATACTGATATGAAACATAAGTTGATTGTGTAACGTTATGTGTTCCAGGAACGTTACCTGCAGTTCTCCTGCTCAGCTGCGGGGACGCCTGGTCGTGTATCTGGTTGAACAGGAGCTTCTGGAATCGTGTCGTTATTGGCCGTGTAATTTGGCTCTGGCTTCACAGATCAGCCTCTTCATCTTCATCACAGTTCAGGTGCTCCTGCTGGCCTCGCTCATCCTCTTCCTCAGGCGGTTTGAGCGGCTCACACGCACGGCTGCTGAGACCTTCACGCCGGAAGACGATGCGACCCTGAGGAACGAATATGTCATGCTAAAAGACAGGAACATGTAGATGAGACTGTCACAAACCAGTCCAAACAACTGTGTTCATTTCATCCTTATAATTTTGCACACTTCATTTTCAATGATCACATAAAGTGTGACTATTTTAAAGACATACTCGCCTACCTTTCATATTATTGCCTTTTTGTTGCACTTTCTTCAGTCATGTAATAACAAATGCTTAAAGCAGTTTAGACAACTAAATGTAATATTTACTGTAAATTATGCTACTCTAATTTAGAAAAATTAGGAATAAATCCCTCTCTTTTGTACTTGTCTTTGTAAAATCGCACTCTTTTGTAAACTGATCCACTGGTCAAATGAATTAAACAATTTTGGTGCATATTCACTTTTGTTTGTGTGGTTTTCTTAATCCTTTGATTTATTGCTTCCAACTCCATAACATTTTTTTTTTAAATTGTTAAATAAAAAATAAAATGTAAAATAAAAACAAACAAGGCACAAAATTCTTCTTCTTTTTTCTTTTTCTTTTTACTCAGGAAGTTCCCCTTGAGACTCTCTTCTACCAGGGAATTCTTCTTCTTTACAACAGTTTTGAAGTATTACAAATATATAATATAATATAATATAATATTTTAAAAGTTTTTCTCAAAGTTCACTGACTGGAGGAAAACATGAATCCCGGAACCTTTTATCTTTCATGAAGCGCGTCGGTCTCATTTTAAAGTTGCACAACATCACCACAGGATCGACACGTGAGTTTTTCCAATTTTGTTACTGTATGATAAATTTAAATCAAAAGGTTATTATCATTTGTTTCCATATAAAATACGTAATGATCCTTGTCAATATCGTGTATGTTTTATAGGTAGAGCCATTCCAGTGCCGGTGCTTTTGCTTTTTTTAATGAGTGTTTGTCAGCTGATCTCGAGCAGTGTAAACATTTAGCATGAAGAAGATGAGCAGTTATAAGATCATCGCTATATTTGACATTATAACAGAACATACTCCAAGCAGTTCAAATGAGTGGTAAAATATGAGATTGTCAGGGGTGAAACTCACAAAAACATGTCCAGTGATATCGATGTCACATTTCATCCCAAAATTAAAACACAAATAAAATGTCTGCACGAATAAAATGAAGCCTATTTATAGACATAGTTTTTTCACGGTGGCTTTATTTTCATGGCACTTGCAGAGTTTCGTGTGAAATGTGTTCCTGACAGGTTCTGTGTTTGACCTGTAGAGTTCTGCCATGGGCAGACTGAGAAATAAATATAACTGGAAAGGCAGACAGCAGAGCACATCTGTGCAGAAAGCTGCTGGAGACAGACAGACAGATGTGCAGGTGGAGATTCAAGGTAAGATGCATGCTCGATCATAAGATCTGCTATACAGGTTATTATTAGCGATGGAATAAGAAGCGGAAACTGTTCATTTAAAGGGATAGTCTATCCAAATCCATGAAAATTCTGTCATCATTTACTCACCCTTATGTTGTGCCAACCCTGTATGAGTTTCTTTGCTCTGTTAAACACAAAAGAAGATGTTTTAAAGATAAAGATTGTAACTAGACCATTTATGGACCCCATTGACTTCCATAGTAGGAGAAAACTTGCTATTGAAGTTAATGTGGTCCATCAACTGTCTGGTTACCAATATTCTTTAACATATCTTTTGTTTTTAACAGAGCAAAGAAACCCATAAAATGCTTTCTATTGTAGTTGTCTTTTTGATCCACTGGTCACAATGAATTAAACCGTTTAGGTGTATATTTATAGATGCACATGTATGTTTGTTCATCATTATTATTAATTTATCTTTTTTTTTTGTTATTGCTTCCAATTCATTAAAAATAAATGTAAAATCTGTCACGAAATAAAGCAAAAATGTTAAGTATTATTGTCATTAATACGTTTGTTTATTTATTATTAAGTTTTAGTGTGTTTCAAACACAATAAATGTATTATATTATATTTCTCTCTGTGAAAATTCAATTTGACCACTGGGAAGCAGGAATCAACACATTAATGTAGATGATAATGATGAATGATATAGTTACAATATTAAGATCAACGAACAATTATAATATGATTAGAATTTGTTTATACTATAATATGCTTTTTTTTGTTTCTACATTTGACCAATTAATCATTTAGATGCATGACTGATTATTATAATGTCCACTGAATCATATAGAATAATTTTGTGATGGTAAAGTGCTGTAGGAGTATCGAGCGTCTGTAGGGCTTGTTTTTAAAGACATTAGTGTGTCTGTCTCCTCTCTCACATATGTTGTTGTGGTGTAATGTGATTCTGTGCAGATGGAGCCGTGCTTAAAGGAGTAGACGACTGTAACGTTCTCGTTCTGCCCGCCACCAGAACCAAGAAACAAAAAGTAGAACGTCCCGTGCCCAAGAAAAGAGCCCTGACAAAGAAACAGAGGAAGAACTTGGAGAAAGTTCTGGAGCAGAAAGAAAAGAAATCCCATGTAAGGAGAGAGAGAGAGAGAATCTGTGATTGATGGTGTTTGTTATTTATAAGTGATTTGATGTTTCTCACAATATCTCCACAGAGAGCAGAGATATTATCTAAACTAGCTGAGGTTCAGCTGCCCGAGTCAGAGCTCAAACTGCTGTACACCACCTCTAAACTCGGCACTGGAGACAAACTCTACCAGGCCAAAGTGTAAGAGATCAACATATACACCACTTCTGAGCAGCTGATATGCAAAATCTGTCCTTTTGCACATTTCTGTTTCCTGTGTGTGCTTGCAGATCTGTGAATGAAGATCAGGAAGGTGATTCATCTACTGTCAGGATCAGCAGTTTGAGCGGAGCCAACAGAAAGAGAAGAAGAGCTGTGGATGATGATGATGATGATGAGGAAGAGAAAGAGAGATCTGAGAAGTCCGAGTCATCCGAGGAGGATGATAGTGAGGGATCAGACTCATCTGAGGAAGACGAGGAAAAAGCCCCTGAGGAAGAACCCACAGAGGAGGTGAAACAGAAAGAGATGGATGTTAAAGAAGAGAAGAAAGAAGATGTGAAAGAGGAAACGCATAAGAAAGAAGACTGTAAACCGGCCGTGTTTATTCCTGTTGACCGACTTCCAGAGATTCAGGTACAGGAACCAGATTGTTTTAAAGTCAGCATGAAACAGAAGTTGAGCTCTTCTCTATTGTGACGTATATTACATTGAAACGGCTTCTGGAACAAGAATAAATGTAGGCCGGGACTTGAGTTTGTCCATGGGGAATTGATTGGATGGTTATGGTTTGCTATTGGTGGATCTCATGTGAGTGACAGGTTGATCCACCTATCAGATCAGAGAAGAGAAGAGATTACGAGGCATGTGAATTAAAAAATAGTGATACGCACAATAAATTATATGCATTTATTATAAATGTTATAAATAATTTATAATAAATACTGCATGCAATATTCCATTAAAAAATAAGATTTGTCAATTTAGATTTCATGGTGACTTTAGAGGGTGTAAGTGTGTGTGTAACCAGACCTTTGACTATCGGCATAAAGTCTGATCTACATAGCAAACAAACATAGCAAAATATACAATAAATATATTTATATAAATGATAAATATTATATATATTTATATAAGTACATTACTTGAAGCATTTATATATAATGCATTATACAAGGATTCTTAATGCATTAATTTTGGATGTATTCATTCATTAAGAATACTTTTATAATGCATTATATATACATTTATATATGTATAATGTATATATATACATATATGAATTATGCCTTATAATGCATTACAATAAAATACTTATCTATTCAGCTTTACACCTTTAAAAAGTATAATGCATCAAAACACATGAAAAACAACCAATTTTGTGTGTAACAATGAATCTGCAAATATTATAATGCATTTTTACAGTGTCCACAATTATTTACAGAATGCGCTGAAATGTAAATTATGGATATAATGCTTATCATACATAAAGGATTCAAGTAAAGTGAAGTTCTCTCTTGGATTTAAATCATTTTGATTTGATCTGATTCAGTTCTGAAGCATCATTCACTCTTAAATGTGATGTTTCTGTTACTAATAAAGTTTTTGGTTAGACTTTATATTAGGTGTCTAACTCCTATGTACTTGCATTAAAAATAATAATTGTTAGGTAAAAAGTATTATTGTGTTCGTGTTGTATGGCAGATCGCTTGTTCTGCTGTACGGGTAAGGTTAGGACAGGTTTAGTGATATGGGTGGGTTAAGGTGTCAACAGTGTAAATAAAGATGTAATTGCAGAAATTAATTATATATGTAATTACCTTCAGGTATTTCTAAATATAGTATATGAAATATAAACGTGTCAACAGTGCAATTAAATATGAAATTGCAGATATTAATTACAGATGTAATTACCTGCAGGTATTTCTAAATATAGTATGTAAACATGTACACAATAAGTGCAATTAATTTAAATTTTAAATGGTAGTTAAAGACAGTCACTGTAAAGTGCGACCAATATTTTGACTAATTTTGTTAATTAATTTACCTGTCTATTCCAGTTATTACTTGCATTTGGCTCTAGTTTCGGATTGTGTGTGTGTGAATTGCAGGAGGCTCGTCTGAGGCTGCCGATCCTGGCGGAGGAGCAGGGGATCATGGAAGCGGTGAGGGAAAACGAGTGTGTGGTGCTGTGTGGAGAGACGGGGAGTGGGAAAACCACACAGGTGCCTCAGTTCCTGTATGAGGCGGGATACGCCAGGTAACACGGGAACCGGTGAGCCGATGTGTGTGTGTGATCTGTGTCTGTGCCTCTCACGGTGTTTTCCTCGGTTTCTCAGCTCCGCTGGCATCATTGCTGTGACGGAGCCCAGGAGAGTGGCAGCGATCAGCATGTCTCAGCGTGTTGCCACTGAGATGAACTTACCCAGCAGGTTTGTGTCAGTGCAGTGAAGACATCAGCCACGAGAGGCCGTACAGTGATGTTATCATGGTTGAGAGCTGTTGGGCACATATTAAAATCCCTGTACCGGACAGCCTCGAGTAGCTTATCGCTTTTATAAAACTCTAGCAAACGCCTATATTATCAGACTAAATATATGCAGATTATTATTATCATTCGTAGTAGTAGTAGTAATAATAATAATCATCATTGTAACATTGTAAATGTAAATTTAAAATAACTCTCTTCTATTTTAACATTTTGAAATGTAATTTATTTATTAAAGCTGAATTTTTAGCATCATTACTCCAATCTTCAGTGTCACATGATCCTTCAGAAATCATTTTAATATGCTGATTTGCTGTTCAAGAAACACTTGATTATTATCAGTGTTAAAGACAGTTGTGCTGCTTCATATTTTTGTGGAAACCATGATTCATTTGTTGTCAGGATTATTTGATCAAAGAACAGCTTTTATTTTAGATATAATCTTTTGTAACATTTTAAATGTATTTTCATTTATTTAAAGTATCAATTAATTAAAAAAAAAAATACTGGCCTTAAACTTTTGAACGATCGTGTATAATGACAGGATTTTGCCTTTTGCATCCAAATAGTTCTGTAGGCGATTTTAAGGTTTAAATTAAATCTCATGTTGACTTTAACCTGCTCTGTTAAGCCCACTGTACTGTTACATTCGTGTGCAGTTATTTATAGACCTTTTACAAACATCCTGCATGAAGTCTGAAAAGCTTTAACTGAAATAAGTGTGTGTGTGTGTTCAGGGTGGTGTCTTATCAGATCAGATATGAAGGGAATGTGACAGAAGACACAAAGATTAAGTTCATGACAGATGGTGTTCTGCTAAAAGAAATTCAGAAGGTAACCCATATGGACAAACATCCACCACACATTTTATATTAAATGATGCATACTATGTTTTATATGTATATATATAAATATGTACTATATTATACTCAACCTGCCAAACTATAATATTGTAAAGTGTATACTGTACAGACTTTTTTTTTTTGCAAAAAGGATGTCCCTGGAGGTTCTCCATAGATTTTGCTAACAATACTGATATAGTCAGTGTTTAGATTTCACCTGGGGTCAAATGTCAAGTATTGCTCATGAAAATAAGCGCATGTGCTGACCTTAGGTGTGTGTTTCAGCTAACCTCTATGATTGGTTTGTTTATCAAGTAATAAAGCAAAAACCTAAATATTAAATGTACTAGAGAACTAAAAGTAAGCCATTAGTGCACGACAGTTTGAACATGATGCATCTCCTTCCATCCATGTCATGATGTGTGTTTTTGCAGGATTTCCTGCTTCAGAAATACAGTGTGATCATCATAGATGAAGCTCATGAGCGCAGTGTGTACACAGATATCCTCATCGGCCTCCTGTCGCGCATCGTCCCCCTCCGCAACAAGGTAACGTGCGTGAACTTGTATGGTGCTCAGGTTAAAGCTGTGTTCGGCGTGTGTGTAATGCGAGCTGTGATTCACAGAAAGGTTTACCCATGAAGCTGATCATCATGTCAGCGACGCTGCGTGTGGAGGACTTCACGGAGAACAAGAGGCTCTTCCGCTGTCCTCCTCTGGTCATCAAGGTGTCACATGCATGTTCTTATATTTCTACAGCATGTGTTCGTGTCATTATCAGATGTCAGATGAATAATAGGGCAGTTTATGCATTCTTCTCACACTGCGCTTAACCCTGCTTTAATACTTTCAGCTATAAAGTTGGTTTTATCTGATCAATATAACTCATTTTCTACACTTTATTAAATGCTGTAGTGCTGGTCTTCTAATTCTGCAGATTGATTATTAAATTCTGTCATTATTTACGCACCCTCAAGTCATTACAAACCTGCATGTTTTTGTTTGTTCTGCATTAGAAATGTTCTGTAGGTCAGCACACAAAAACGTTTGCAATGTTCTTAAATTGAAAATACCCAACAGAGAGTGTTCAGCATAAGTTGTCATTAGGTTGTTGCAGAAAATCCTCTCTGAAACGTTCTAGAAAATGTAGTTATTTTGTAAAAAAAAATAAAACCTAAAATAACCATTATGTCTCGAAAAAATGTTTTGGGAATGTTATTTTATTGTTATTAAAAAAAAAAACATTCCTTGAATTTGATTCCCAACAAATAACCAAGTACTAGTGGGAACCAAATACCACCGTTAGAGGAGCATTCTGTGTTTTTAAAACTTCTAGATACAAATGACTTCATATTATAATCAAGAAAATACTTTTGTCCAGCATAACACTGTATGTGTCTATAGGTGGAGGCCCGTCAGTTTGCGGTCACGGTACACTTCAATAAACGCACACAAATGGACAACTACGCTGGAGAAGCTTTCCGTAAGATCTGCAAGATTCATCGTATGCTGCCGCCAGGTTGGTTAAACACACATAGATGCAAAACTTAAATCTTAACTAAATGCACAGATAAATGAATATGCAATGGGGAATGGGGAATGATGAATGTGTGAGCACGTGTGTGTTGTTGTAGGTGGTATTCTGGTGTTTCTGACGGGTCAAGCGGAGGTCCATTCTGTGTGTCGCAGACTGAGGAAGGCTTTCCCTTACAGACCTAACCGAGATCACACAGGTACACACACACACACACACACGCAGACATTATGCTTAAAGTGGCCCTATTATGGTTTTTGGGGTATTACCTTTCCTGTAGTGTGTAATAAAGCTGTAAAGTTTATGTAAAAGGTCTGCAAAGTTTCAGAGATCAAAGTGCATGATAATAAAGTTATTGTCTCCTAAAAGAAAGAATCAATTCAGAAGTGCTGAAACGAGTCAGTAATTCCAGTCTCACTTCCTGTTATATACCTACTTAACAATGTAGCTAATTTGCATAATGCCAGCCTATGGTCTTCATTGGCTACCTGTGAACATTATCTACTTTGACTCGCCATAAAACACTTTAGTTGTAGCCGAGACTGAAAGAGTTTGGTTCATGTTGTCGACATGTCGAGCAAATCCACTTTGCTTGCACTTCCAAAGGATAAGGGCTTGTATTGAAACTGTAAAACTTGTTACCGATCGCATCAATGTGTCTCAAGTACTGGAAGATCCAGAGCTGAAATTCAGATATGGTAATGAGGGCTTGGTTTACAACACGTGCTTCAGGTGGTCGACCAGTCACAACAGACTGGGCCATCTGACCAATCAGAGCAGAGCAGGATCTGTAAAGGAGGGGTTTAGAGAGACTGAATCCTTGATCGAACCGTTTCAGACGCTGTGAGGAAAGAGCTGAAGCTGCAATGTATATTATGAGAAAATTAAAGTGGTTTATGACCTTGGATGCAGGTAAACCTGCAGGTTTGAGACCTTCAAAATAAAACAAGGAATCTTTAAAATAGCATAATAGGGAAACTTTAACTAAAAAAATGACAGTATTGGGGAGTAGTGTAAACTAAAACACTTTACATTGTTTTTTTGTATCTTAACGTTTAGAGAAAATCTCCTTAGTAGATGAGCAGCCTTCCCAACATTACAAACTGAAGTGCGTGTCTATTTCAGATTCAATGGAAACAGACGACCTGAAGAAGTCAAAAAGAGCAAAGAAAAAGAATGTGGTATGAAGACTATCATAAACGAACAATGAAAAATACTTCTACAGCTAATATTAATTTCAATATTTACTAATACTTTTTTTAATGTTCTGGACTGGCATCAGTATTTGTTAATATAAGTTAATGCACTGTAAACTCACATTAACAAACAATAACAAATTGTATTTTTTTTAATGATATAACATTTAACAAAGATTAATAAATGCTGTAAAAGAATCATTTTCCTGTTGATATGATAGCAGAACACTTGAATTTAAAAGACAATGTGTAGTCAACTATGTAATACAACTACTACTAGTTGAAACACTTACCGTCACACACTGTTTCACATACTATTGTCTTACATATTAAGCATGCATGCATTATACAGTATGTTGTGCAGTAAGAAGTGTGTTAGCATAGGCTATATTCTCAACACAGCCTCAATCTCTGTCTCAGTGCCTCCCGAGGATTAATCTGGACAGTTACTCTGCTCTGCCTGTGGACGACAGGGATGAGGATCGTCAGGCGGGCGTTGATGAAGATGAAGATGATGATGAGGGTTCAGACCTTGAGCTGGAGCTGGGTGATCATCCAGAGAGCGATCAGGGTTAGAGAGTCTTGCATATATGCAGGTGTGTTTAATGTGTGTGTGACTCTATATATTAATTTGTGTGTGTGTGTGTGTGTGTGTGTGTGTTTTCCTGTGGTCAGAAGAGAAGGCGGATCCGTCGATCCCGCTCTACGTGCTTCCTCTCTACTCTCTGTTGGCACCTGAGCAGCAGGCAAAGGTATCTGTGTTCACTTACTTTAGTGTCCTCCAATAACACAATAAGTGTACAAGCATTTTTCACTTTTCATTAAAGAATTATTTATTTATTTTTAAATACATGGAGATACGATATCGCAATAGACTATATAATACTATAATATAAATTCATTTATTTTTATTTGTAAAAATGTATATACTAAAAATATAAATAATTTGTAATATTGAAAAGCTTTAATCTCTGTGCTTCAACTCAGTATCCGCAACCATACTTTTACATTTAAATGCAAAGAAATTTTATTTGGCTAAAATAACAGAAAATCTTTATTTACTTGACTTCTTTAATTTGATTTACATTAAGCAATATAAACGATATAACACTATAATATAAATGTATATAACTTGTAATTAATTAATTATTTAATAATGATGTTTAATTTTTGTAGATCATGAAAAACTAGATTATAAAATCCTATACCTAATTATTGTAATTTATTATAATTATTATATAAATTTTACTTATATAGAAATCAATTTTTACATAAAAATATATATATAATTTATATATAATTTTTTTTTATCTATTCTACATTTCATCCATACATTTCATTTGATCATGTCTCTTTTCCAATAATAACCAAGAACTTTTGAACTATTTGCTGTTATTTTTTGTTATTTTTTAAGTTATTTTTCACAATCATTACAGATTCTGAACATGGAAGATGTTTCGTTGTTTGTGAACAGTATTTTTATTTTTATGTTTGAATGATGTTGCTATGCTTCCAAATGTTGTAGCCATGAATTGACTTCAATCCTTAGACATGTAAAAAAAGAAATGAAAAGATTTTCTCAGTTATTGTAGAATCACTGTTTGTGTTATTCATCTGATCTGTGTGTGTTCAGGTTTTCCGTCCTCCTCCGGCTGGAGCGCGTCTGTGTGTCGTTGCGACTAATGTTGCTGAGACGTCTCTGACGATCCCCGGAGTCAAGTATGTTGTGGACTGCGGTCGTGTGAAGAAGAGATTCTACGACAGAGTGACGGGCGTCTCCGCCTTTAAGGTCACCTGGATCTCACAGGCTTCAGCCAATCAGAGGGCAGGAAGGGCGGGCAGAACGGAGCCGGGCCACTGCTATAGGTCAGAATTTGACCATTGTTGTATTTTAAAGGAAACTGAATGGTTATGTGAGAGGAAGATCTGATATTAATATTCGTGAATGTATGCACAGGCTCTACTCGTCTGCTGTGTTTGGGGATTTCAGTTTGTTTTCGGAGGCTGAAATCACGCGGCGTCCCGTCGACGACCTCGTCCTTCAGATGAAAGATCTCAACATTGAGAAGGTTTCCTTTCATCATGCGATTAAAAAGAAATGACAGGTTGTGGTTTAGGCTTGTTTATGTATCTTGTGTGTGGGTTTAGGTTGTGAACTTCCCGTTCCCCACTCCTCCTTCATCCGAGGCGCTGGTCGCTGCCGAGCAGCTTCTGATCTCACTGGGAGCGCTGGAGGAGCCGCCTCGACGCGGACGGTACGCTCTCTTTCTTTCATTCTTTCAAGAAACGGCTGAAGAAGCATCTTTTTCGGCAGCACTTGATCCAGTAATACTAACACTTTCTCTTCTATTTTATTTATATTATAAAAAAATAATGTGTACTGCGTTAGATTAAACCAAAGTCCTTTTAGGCAAGTCATGCCACTCGGCCGCCATCTTGGCAACGCCTCCGGGCAGCTATTTCGGACTAACAAGACCAGGCTCCGGTCTAAATGAATGGGCAGAGAGTCAGAACTGCACTTTCACTGGTCACCAGGACATAAAAACTGCATGTATAGAAACAGCAGTAAAATATGATAAAAAATAGCTGAAAATGTTCGATGACTTTGCCCCAAAATAAGGTTTAAAACGCCTTTTTCCCCACAGGTTATACTTTTACTACGCATGCGCACGGGTTCTTTTCTCCACTGTCGCAAACCTCAACTGTGCGCATGCGTCAGTGGAACCAGACGATAGGCTTAAATGTTTGACTGTTAAAAGCAGACGGGCGGGACATGTGCATACAACCGCCATCTTTGTCGTTACGGGTTTTCCCTATATAGTTGTATTGAGGATTGAGGAAGTGACATGTCTCTATATAAACTGAGAAGGGTCATAGCACTTGCATATTGTTGTCCTATTGTTAGTTTAACTGCTTCTATTGTTCTCATTTGTAAGTCGCGTCTGTTAAATGAATAAATGTAAATGTAAAATTCATCACTCTTTACTCCAAGTCTAACTGATAGGGTTAGGGTAAGGACATTTCAACAGCCACGTTTGCTTTTATTAAAATTATACATTGGTGTATTAAAATACCCAGTTAAAATGTATAACATTTAAAAAGAATTAAATATGCACACGTTTGCAAAAGTGATATAAACTCATAAATGTCACAGCCTTTCTGTGTAATATTTGAGAACACAAAAGGGTAAAATATGTACATTGTTTTATTAAATATTAACATTTTTGCATATTATTACAAAAATTATATAAACTATTACTTTAACACTGTCATGTTTTTTTTTTGTTTTTTTGTTTTTTGTTTAGTGTTCATGGAACAAAATAGTTGATAAACGCATGAATATGAACTGTAGGTCCCAAAAATGGTAATGAAAAATAATCCTCTGATAATCAACTGTAATATCTCTGGGAAATGGGAATCATATTTTCTGAAATAATATTAAATCGAAAATGTAACCATTTGATTTATTTACAATTTGATTCACTATTAGATTAAGCAATATACACTATATATGTAATACTTTAATATAAAATCATATGTTTATGAAGTTATAATTCATTTGTTGTAATTAATAATGTGAAAACTAGCACATATTTGCATATTATTGCAATAACTGTTATTTAATCACTAAAGATGACTAAATATTTCATAATTAAAAAAACTTAAATATTTATTTTACTGTGATCAAAATAGTTCACATGAACTAAAGGGCCTGTTATAAAATAATAAAAAAATTCTGACAGTCAGCTATAATATATCTGTAATATCAAGCTATAGAATTTAAGTAATTATTATAAAATATTACATTGCGGTATAAGCAAATATCATTTGATCAAATAATATTCTTTCTGTTTCTCTCTCTGTTTTTAGTTTGGGCGAGATGGAGAGGGCGCGTCTATCGTGTCCCATAACTCCTCTGGGTCGTGCAATGGCCGCGTTCCCCGTAGCACCGCGTTACGCTAAGATGCTAGCGCTGGGCCGTCAGCAGGGCTGTATGCCGTATGTCATCACCATAGTGGCCGCCATGACCGTCAGAGAGATCTATGAGGATTATGACAGGTCACACATGCACATTTACTTCGCTCTTGTCTCTGTGGTCCAGAAGAAGCATTAGGGAACGGTAGCGCTCACATTCTGTCTTTCTCTGGTTTATCAGGCCTGCGGGCAGCGAGGAGGAGAGCACTAAGATGGCAGGGAAAAAAGCCAGATCTGTTCAGATGAGGAGGTTATGGGCAGGACAAGGACAGGCACTGCAGCTGGGAGATCTGATGGTGCTGCTGGGTATGGAATGGTGCTAGCTTCGGATTTGAATGTTGATGTCAAATGTTCAGACGTTCAGGCCTAATGTGAAAAACCTTTGCTCTAGCTGTGTGATTTTAGAGTTTTGAATATTAGCTTTTGAATTAGCTTTTGTTTCATTTTAATTTAGGGTACGTTTACACGACAACGATGTACTACAAACAGAAACGTTTTTCCTTTGTATTTTTCACGTATAGATGACAACAAACTTTGATGGCATCAAAGCAATCCCGGGCGAAAACGACTAAAATTCATTTAAAACGCTGTATTCTGCTGCCAGGCCAGTAGATGGCGATATCACTTTGTAAAGAAACACTACTCGCCTATAGACTGAACACGTAATGCGCATGACATCACCATTTGAACATATCTGTGTTTTTGGCAATAACAGTATCGCTTTCAAAAACTTGCACTTTAAAACCTGTTTTTCAAAAGTTTGCGTTTTCGGGCCCCCAAAAAGCCGTTATTGTGTAAATTAATGGAAAAAACGCAATAAAAACAATTTTGTTTTTAGTTGAAAACTTTTGTTATGTACTTTTGTCTTTTTTTTAAATATTTATATTTAGCTTTAATTTATGTTTATTTCAGTTTTAGTAATTTTAGTATTTATCAACTTATTTAAATCATTTAGTTGCTGAGACAACATTTCTAAGTTTAATTTATTCCATCTAATATTTATATTTTATTTTTAATAGACGATTTTTAATTGTTTGTTTTATTTTAATTAACAATAACAACAGTCCTATAGTGGTTGACTGACAGGTTTTTAACCTTTTTTTTAACATGCATAATTGCTGCAGTTAAGTGTATTTTATTTTTACTTAGTAGTTACTAAAATAATTAGAAATAAATTATTTGAAAATGCATTCATTTAAAAAAAAAAATTTGAGCTCGATAAAAAATAAATCTGTAAAATAAACAGATTTATACTTTAGGTATATGGCAACTTCTGTAATTCCTATCATAGTATTTTTCACAAATAAAAACATTGCTAGAAAAGTCATGTAATTAAACCCAGGTAATACTCATTTTACATATAGTACACCGTTAATATGACATGTATTATTAATAAAACCTTACAATACAACTATTTTAGTGTTTGCCTTTCTATTATTAGACCGAGCTGTTGAACAAAGACCGTAAACGAATGAAGAATGGAAGTCAGCGCCGTCAAAATAAAAGTCCCTCTCCTGGCTGTTACAAGCCAAACAAAAAAGAAAATCTATCAGTCAATGTCAATAATTAAAAATGGCCAAATATATATAATGCCACTGCCTTATTCATCTATGCATTTTCAGTTACTTTCTTTTGTCCTGCCATTGAATGTCTGGTTTGTGTAAATGGCGTGATGTTGATTGGTGTTTAGGGGCGGTCGGCGCTTGTGAATTTGCTGGCTGCACTCGTCAGTTCTGTGAGGAAAATGGGCTTCGGTTCAAAGCAATGCTGGAAATACGAAGACTACGAGGACAACTGACCAATGCAGGTACATACACAAAATACACGCAATTTTTATTTGTGTCTTTGCCCTCTGTTTCTTGCGCATCTGATTTAAGCATCCCTCTCTCTCTCTCAGTGAATGCCGTGTGCTCTGACGCTGGCGTATACATGGATAATAAGATGGCTCCTCCGACAGAGTCACAGGTGACGTTTTTACAGCAGATCGTATTGGCAGGTTTAGGAGATCACATCGCCAGACGAGTGCAGGCCGAGGAACTGCTCGACCCCAAGTGGAGGAACGGCTACAAGGTGCCTTAAAAAATCTGTTCGCTTTTGACTTCAGTTATACAAAGATTTCTATACTTATGTGTGTGTGTTCCAGACTCCTCTGTTGGACGATCCAGTGTTTATTCACCCATCATCTGCCCTTAATAAGACCCTTCCAGAGTTTGTTGTTTACCAGGAAGTCATGGAGACCACCAAGATGTACATGAGAGGTCTGTGTTTGTTTCATCCTGCAGGCACTTCTATACACTGTCCTTCAAATGCACCCAATCAAGGTTTTATAGTTGGAAACAAAGTGGAATATTTCATTAGGATTAGCTTGTTTACATAAACATTGAATTTTTTTTTTTTTTTTTTTTTTAGTTTATAGTTTAATTTATTTATATCAGGACAATGTGCAGTTACATTAAAAAGATGGCTGCACCAGATTTAGCACTATGCTAATTTCCATCTGTAGTCCTACACAATTAAGATTACATGACAAAAAGTTTAAATTACATAACAAAGACAATTAACATATAGAGATTATATAACAAAGACGGTTAATACAAAGTAAAAAGGCAGTTTACTAAGAAGGTACGATATATAAAATGCAATTTTTACACACAATACAATGTAAAAGCCATCAAATGGTACCCACAAGGGATCATCTGATGGCCAGAAAACCCGCATAGTACTTTTAATGTGTACTTTTACCTTTTATATGTATTAATGTTATTAATTACTTAAGTTAATAGTTAATAATAATTTATTTATTTATAGTTTTTTTTATTACTATAAATATGATATTTATATATAGTATATCATATTTAGAACTATAATAAGATATTCATATAGTCTGGGTTTCAAAACCATGTGAATGGAAAGTTGACTTGGTCTCTCAGTAGACCAAAAATAGAAATATTTTAAAAGTTTATATTCAATTGTAAATATTTATTTTGTCAGAAGAAACATTTACTCTAATGATTGGCGATAGATTGATATTGAATTTATCCTGAAAATCATGAAAAATAAATGTAACAGTTTCCACAAAAATATCAGAACGGTTTTCAACATTGATAATCATAATTGTAAGAAATGTTTCTTAAACTGATATTTAAAATTGTAACAAGGTTACTATTTTTACTGTATTTTTGATTAAATAAATGAAGCCTCGGTGAACACAAGTTAATTTCATTTCACATTAATTTAAAGGTGCAATGTGTAATATTTCTAAAAATCTATTGACAGAAATGCAATATAAGATCCATAACTATGTGTTCAGTGGTGTATAAAGACCTTACTCAATGAACCGTTATGTTTTTATTACCTTAGCATGAGGCATTTATATCTACATAACCGCGGGCACCCCCTTCTATAAAGGTCGACATATTGTGACGTCATGTTTCTACCGTAGTCGACAGCGAACACACAGCGCTACAGAGCGCGTTTCATCACTATCTTCAAAGAGAAGCCGCAGAAAGCTAGAAGCCAGATAGACACCGTGAGTAGTGACTTTCCCTTGTCAGTGGTGTAAAATATGTAGTTGGATTGTTTCATGTAACTTACTTCTTCTCCCTCGCTGTGTTATGGCTTTGAAAATCAGTTGATTAGTACTATTGACCGTAAAACAGTAACGTTAGGAGTCACCAACCCGTCGATCACGGTCGACAAGTCGATCTTGGAAGCATTTTAAGTCGATCGTGAAGAGTTTTCAAAACCAGAGAAAAAAAACAATATTTTTATTCATTATTATTTATTAATTTAAAATGCACCATGTGTGAGCCTATTGTGTGTAGTAAATGGTGTCTAGGGGATGCGGAGGCGTGCGCGCTGTAACAATCACGTCATTTTTGCCCCTTGCGCTCATGTGGACGCGCCGATTATAAACAAGGTTTTTACGCTTTAACCAGCTCAGCCACAGCATAACAGGTCATATTAGCCAGCTAAACTTTTACTACCCTGTTAGAAAAAATATTTAGTTGGATAGTTTCATGTTGTTCTTCTCCCTCGCTGTATTATGGGTTTGCTATGTTTGGAGAAATGTGCTGGTTAGGTTCGGGAGACAATCAGCTGATTACTATTATTATATTATATATTAAGACCCTTGATCCTCACCTGACTATGGCTTTGTAAACTTTATCCATGATGTGGTTTATAATGGACTGTGGTACAGAAACAGTGACGATGTTACACACTCTTGGCTTACTCTGGCTATTCTCTGCTGCCTCAGACGACGATATGTTTGTCCCGTTTTAGCCACCGTAGCTTCTTCGAAAGGGAGGGGTGAGCAGTGGGCGGAGCCATTAGTGCAACTCGCAACCGAACCGCTAGATGCCGCTAAAAATAACACACTGCACTTTTAAAGATAGTAAATGACACATACATAACAAATATATTTATTTTACATAATATTTACTAAAATAATTAGAAAAAAATGCTTTTAAAATGAATCAATTTGAAGGAAAAAAAATTCTGTAATAAAAAAATTCTGTAAAATAAACTTTCAGAATTGTGACAGCTCTATCTACATATACATCAATTATATGTCGAGTGTTTTGTTTCTCGCAGGCGTCTGTGCCGTTCAGGCGGAGTGGATTCCTAGGCTCCTCCCACAATACTGTCACTTCAGCGTCCCAGAGCAAAGCCCCGCCCCCTGGTACTGCCCACTGAGCGGCCGAGTGAAGTGCCAACAGCAGAGCACCTTCTGTAAGAGCAGCTGTCCTTCTGAGTGAACCGCACCATTGTCTCTCGGTGTGTGTAATACCAGTCACATGATGTGGTTGTGTCTCTCTCTCCGCAGTCAGAGTCAGTTGGAAACTTCCCGCCATTGAGATGGATTACCCAGAGGGCCTTGAGCGTTACAAACTGTTTGCAAAGTTTTTCCTTGAGGGCCAGGTGACGTGTGTGTGTGTGTGAACAAACTAAAACGGGATGGAAATGTCATTAATTGCCTCTACAATAAAGTACTGGTAAATGGTGAACGAGTTTAAAACCATGTTCAAAACCATTTGATCATTATAAGGAAAATAAACCCAAACAAGGTGATCAAGACCCATAACATGCATCAAACTAGTTTTGTATCACCCTGATGAGGTTTATTTTGTCATAGTTATGACTAACTATATTTTTCTTACCAAATAAACACACTACCATTAAATAAGTCACTTCTGCTCATCAAGGCTGCATTTATTTGATTGAAAATACAGGAACAACAGTAATATTGTGAGATATTACAATTTAAAATAACGGTTTTCTATTGTAAAATGTAATGTATTCCTGTGATCAAAGCTGATTTTCAGCATCATTACTTCAGTCTTCAGTGTCACATGATCCTTCAGAAATCAGTATAATATGAGGATTTGCTGCTCAAGAAACATTTCTGATTAAATAAAACAGTTAATGTTAAACCATAAACCATTTTGTTCTTCATTCTTTGATGAATATAAAGTTCAAAAGAACAGCATTTATTTTGAAATATAATTTTTTGTAACATAAATATCTCTACTGTCCTTTCTTTTTGATCAATAATGCATCCTTGCTGAATAAAAGTATTAATTTCTTTAAAAAAAAACACATTTGAATGGTAGTTTTACATAGTGTTACTACATAAACTGAAATTTGATTATGTGAGGAGAGTGATACCATATTCATAAATCACAGTATTTCAAAGAATACCATTGTCAGGCTGTAGCAAGTGATGCGTGAACTTATTCCTGGATGAATTTCTGCAGGTTTGTCCAAAGATTCAGCAGTTCAGCACGTGTTTACTGTCGTCGCCCTCTACCATGTTGAAGACGTGGGCAAAGTGAGACCACACACACACACACACACACACACACACACACACACACACACACACACACACACGCAGACTGACACACACAGAGACAGATAGAGAGACACACACATACAGACAGATAGAGACACACACACACACACACAGACAGACTGACACACACAGACAGACTGACACACACAGACAGATAGACACACACACACACAGACAGACTGACACACACAGACAGAGACACACACACAGACAGATAGAGAGATACACACATACAGATAGAGAGATACACACACACACACACACACACAGACACACAGACTGACACACACAGAGACAGATAGAGAGACACACACATACAGACAGATAGAGAGAAAGACACACACACACACAGACAAACTGACACACACAGACAGAGACACACACACAGACAGATAGAGAGACACACACACACACACAGACAGACTGACACACACAGAGACAGATAGAGAGACACACACAGATAGAGAGATACACACACACACACACACAGACAGACTGACACACACAGAGACAGATAGACAGACAGACACACACAGACACACAGACAGACTGACACACAGAGACAGATAGAGATACACACACATACAGACAGATAGACAGACAGACACACACAGACACACACACACACACACAGACAGACAGAGACGGATAGACAGACACACACACACACACACACAATCATGTCATGTCACACACACACACACACACACACACACACACACACACACACACACTGACTTTTGTATGAGTGTAAACGGGTGTAATACTCTTCTGCTGTTGTGTCTCAGGTTGCAGCCGCGGACTGAAGTTCTTCTCTCGGCGCTGGCATCAGAAAAAGTGGACAACAGAAAAGCTCTAGAAGCTGCGTGGAGGAAAAATGTAAAATGTAAGTTGATATGCCCATGAAAATGACTCATTCTTTCTTGTGTTCATTTAGTGGAAAACCATGTGGGGAAAACATGCTTCGTTTTTACTGTAACTGTATTTTCCTGGAATCTGTACTGTACTGTGGAACTGTAATCACTAGTTATAATAATAGTTGGAAAGAAGCCATTTCAGCATTACGTGTAAAACAGTCATCAATGGGGTCAGTAAAGATATTTTTAAAGAAATTAATTTTTTTTTATTCAGCAAGGACACATTGAATTGATTAAAAGTGACAGTAAAGACATTTATAATGTTACAAATAATTATATTTCAAATAAATGCTGTTCGTTAGAGCTTTCTATTCAGCAAAGAATCCTGAAAATAAATTATCACAGTTTCCACAAAAATATAAAGCAGGGCAACTGTTTTCAACACTGATAATAATCAGAAATGTTTATTGAGCATCAAATCATCATATTAGAGTGATTTCTGAAGGATCATGTGACCCTGAAGACTGGAGTTATGATGCTGAAAATACAGCTTTGATCACAGGAATAAATTACACTTTACAATATATTCACATAGAAAAGTTATTTAAATTGTAATAATATTTCACAACATTACTGTGGCTTTGATCAAATTATTGCAGCCTTGATGAGCAGAAGAGACTTAAACAAAAACATTAAACACTAAAAAAGTAGTGTATATATTAAACATCACCAAAAATGTCTTTATCTTGTCCTTAGATCTGATGTCAGCGTATTGTCAGTGGATCCCAGAGTCCCTTCATGCAAAGGTCAGTAAAATCTGGCCACCGATCTGACATACAGTGACCTCTGACCTGTCTGACCACATGTTGGGCCAGCACATCAGGACACGCGTGCCGTAAGACACTTTTAATGAACAGGATCTTCCTGCTTGAGCCTCATTCCCTGACGTCTCATGGATGGATTACTCTGAAAGCCTGTTGACAGATGAGGAATTCCAGCGTAAAACAATGTCATCATCCCGTGAGGCATCTGGGTGGAAACTGGATATTTGTACACGTATCTTCACAGATCATAACACCAGAACAAATAAATTCCTTTCTTAATCAACCTTGTGTCTCCATGCTGTCTCTTCTTGCCTGTGTGTGTGTTTGAATGATTCCTTAAATCATGCGTTGTTGTTGTTGAGGAAAGGTGTGTGTACTTTATTAAGTGCATTACTTTCATCTGCTGGACTATAAAAGATACCATGATGCACATTTTCATTTTTTTTTTTTTTTTGGTTAATAAATTGACTAAACTTGTTTTTTCCAACTTGTGTTCTGTATTTGTGTAATTCTGATTTCACTTCCACAAAATTGTGCTTGTGACAGTGAAATATACGTATTGTTTTATTACTATACTTAAAATAATATAGATTATAAATATTAAACATTAAACATTCATCCAGCTCAAACAGTAGGATAAAAAATATTTTGGGATAAAAGCATCTGACAAAAGTGTAAATGTAGATTTATAATATTTTTAATCAAGCCTTTACCAAAAAAAGGTCATCAGGGTTGATAAAACGCTGCATGTAGTTGTGCAAGATATTTTTTTCCTCCAGTTTGGTGATGAGGAAGAAAATGATTTGCTTTGTGTTATTTTGTTCATTGAGATGCTTTTATAGTTTTTATTAATATATTTTCTAATCTTTTTATTTATTTTATTTTCCTTTTTGATTAAAGAAATTGATTTTAATAAACGTTTTGATATTGATATTTTGTAGAGTGGGAGTGGCCACGCAGTGTGAGGGGGAGTGGACACTTAGTGTGAAAGGGGGAGTGGCCACTCGGTGTGAGAGGGAGTGGCCACGCAGTGTGAGGGGGAGTGGCCACTTAGTGTGAAAGGGGGAGTGGCCACTCGGTGTGAGAGGGACTGGCCACGCAGTGTGAGGGGGAGTGGCCACGCAGTGTGAGAGGGAGTGGCCACGCAGTGTGAGGGGGAGTGGCCACGCAGTGTGAGGGGGAGTGGCCACGCAGTGTGAGGGGGAGTGGCCACGCAGTGTGAGAGGGAGTGGCCACGCAGTGTGAGGGGGAGTGGCCACGCAGTGTGAGAGGGAGTGGCCACGCAGTGTGAGGGGGAGTGCCCACGCGGGAGTGCCCACGCAGTGTGAGAGGGAGTGGCCACGCAGTGTGAAAGGGGGAGTGGCCACTCGGTGTGAGAGGGAGTGGCCACGCAGTGTGAGAGGGAGTGGCCATGCAGTGTGAGGGGGAGTGGCCACGCAGTGTGAGAGGGAGTGGCCACTCAGTGTGAGAGGGGGAGTGGCCAGCGGCTAGAGCGGCAAAAGCCAATGTGTGCTTATTTTACCAAAATATTTAACGATATCTTTTGCATTTCTAATCCAAACAGCGTCAAACTTGACACTGCACTTACTCGTGCCCGTAGCAAGACACCTGTCAAGTTTGAAATCCATCGGCCTAACGGTTCGAGATATGCATATAACAGACAGACAGAAAGACGTTCCTGTAATTTATAGATAGACACACACACACACACACACACACACACACACACACACACACATATATATATATTACATACAAACATATATATATATTACATACAAACACACACACACACACACACACATATATAGGCTACTATATATACATACATATATCTATATATACAGTAGAGATCAAAATCAGAGAACAATTAAGAAACACTTGATTATTTTCAGAAATATAGTAAATCTTCATTGCTTGACATTTTAAGGAATATTCGCTATGGGTATAACATTATTCTACTAGCATTTTTTACTAAATAACTAAGGTACTTCAACAAAAAACTTTTTTTGTAGAAAACAGAGATAAAATTAGAGAACAATAACCATTGCAGCAAAAAAGAAAGCATTACAACAAAAATGTGAGGCTTACAGCAGTCCAAATGTAGTAGGAAGTGTAGAGGCCCTTGCTCTGAATGAGCTGAGCACATCTCTAGACTCTCACACTGCTGTGGTCTCCGTCCACTCTTCTTCCAGTCTCTTCCACAGTTCGGCAACTGTAGTGGCTTTCTTAGCCATAACTTTGTCTTCGAGGATTTTCCAATGATTTTCAATCGGGTTTAGATGAGGACTCTGGCCTGGCCATTTCATTATTTCAGATTTCTGAGCCTCAAGGAACTGCTTTACCCGTTTTGCAGAGTGACAGGTGGCATTGTCTTGCATGAACATTGCAGGCTGATTGGGAGATGCTTGCAGGGAAGGAACCACATGTTGCCGAAGGAGGTTCTGATAAACATTTGCATTCACCCTGCCATGTCGCTGTACGTACAGTATATACAGTAAATGTACAGTATATACACACACACCTCAGAGTTGATAAAAGATATAGTGTCTGACTCACTATCAATGGCTGTTTTCATATGTATTCTCTCTTTCACCCGAGGAAACGGTTTGTCTGCTTGTGTAGGTTAAAAGTGTTAAACTGTAAGTTAGACAAGATCTCTTGTATATTTCTGTACTTGTCAATTGAGTTCCTAAAATCCGCCCCTCGTTCGAGCGCTGCTGATACCCATGCATGCAGAAAGGGAATTACTGAGAAGGGGGATTGTTTCTCTTCACTTCCAAGTGCCTTGTTATGTGACGGTAGTGATAGCGTCCACTCAAGTGCTGCTTTTGTTATTTTATTTCACAACTTTCAAGCTGCTGGGGGATGAAGAAATGCATGAGTTTGTGCAGCAGCTTCTGAGGTGTTACATAAGTGAGGTGTGCATGAAGAGCCTGAAGGTTTACAGCTCAAACCGGCCAACAGTCTGACTTCTGTCTCATTTCAGCAGCTCTGGCACTGAGTGTTACCGCAGGACCCAATACAAAGAGGCCTTGAAATAAAGTCAAAAAAAGCTTGGAGATTTCATTGGAGCTGGATAGGCGTGTGAAGGATTGAACATCAATTACTCCCACACACACAAGTACATGCACTTCTCCTTAAGTACCTAATTCCTTTGACTATAAATCATTTTTGAGTCATTAGGAGAATCTCACAAAAATGTCCAGGTCATTTCCACAACCCACAAATTTCATTTTTTTTCTTCAAGAAAATTATGTTCTTTCTATTTTTAGGACCATTAAGATTTTTTTGCATTGACACTATTTTCATGACAATTATAAGCATTTTTTTCATTTGGTAATGAGTTTTTTCTTCTTCTTTTAAATACCTATTTTTACACAGCATAAATGCCTTTCTTACTTCGTATTTTGTAATGATCTTGTTTCCAGTTCAAATATCAAAATTTTCTTAAATCAAGATGCATTTACTGGATAAGTAAAATGACATAAGATAAAAATAATCTTGCTTCCATTTGATTTAAAATTATTTTCTTTACCCCATTGGTAGATCATTTTGCTTTTTTAAAGCAAAAAGTCAAATTTTTTCTTTCTTTCAGAAAACAACACATTTAACTTGTATGGTAAATGCATCTTGATTTAAGATTTTTTTGATATTTAGACTGTAAAAGACAAAAATACTTATAAAATGTATTATTTTCATGAATTATGTTCATAATTTACTCATTACTGTTATGGGGGGGGGGGGGGGGGGGGGTATCAGTGCTATTTTAGTGTTATTTTTATAGTGCCATAGATTTTTCATTAATATTGTGAATTTTAATTTTATTCAATTTAAGTTCAATGTATTTTCCGTTCAGTTTTTATTTATGTTCATTTTATTTCCATTTATTAATTTTACTGCTTAAACTTTTTTAAATTAGTTGCTAAGCCACAAATCTAAAATTTTCATTCAGTTTACTTTTTTCATCTAATATTTATATATCTATATATTTTTTCAGCTATATGTCAATTCACAAAAAATGTTTTTGATAGCTGTTTAGATCATAACTTAAATTCTCTCATACACATTTTTATAGTAATGAGAACTTGAAGGTTGTGCACTCATTTGCAATGAAAATAATTTGACAATCAAAAGACTTACTGGCTTCATTTTGTTTGTATTTGGTATGTGTAATTATTTTATGCATTTCTATGTTTATTTTGCGCTGTAAGCATTTGAAATGGTTAGTGAGTTTCATTCATGTATGTAATTCTGTTTTCAATGGTTTGTGTGTGTGTGTGTGTGTGTGTGTGTGTGTTCTTGTTTAACCTACACTGAGATGACCAAATGTCCCCACAAAGATAGTAAAATGCTATAGTAAAAAACATTTTGACATTATGTGGCCATTTAGTCAGGCCCCATGAGAAAAAAAAAACAGCTTATAAATCAGACTAAGAGATGTTTTTTGAAAATGTAAAAATGCTAAAGTTTTGTGTGATGGGCAGGTTAGTGTAAGGGGAGAGAATACAGTTTTTACAGAACAAAAAAACATTATGGAGAGCCTATGTAAAGATATCAAAACAAGTGTGTGTGTGTGTGTGTGTGTGTGTGTGTGTGTGTGTGTGTGTGTGTGTGTGTTTGGTATCCCTCCCTGGCCTCAGGGAAGTCAGATGGGGAGGGTAACGCTCACTAATCTCGTACAAAATGGAGTGAAGCAGCGCCACGCCCAGAGAAACACGCCTGCCCTGCTGTGGGAGGCGGAGTGGGAAACTCTGCCAGCGCTGGAGGAGGGAGTGGCCGGTCAGGGAACCAGAAACTAACAAGACGTGTTGAGTCAGTCATACCTGACAGCTCTCCAAACAAACTGCACAAAACCCGAGGAAAAGAGAAAACCAGCAGCTACCGAGAGAGAAACAGAACCAGAGGAGGAGAAATGAGGGACGCGGTGAAGAAAGGAAACGGAGAGAAGAAAACTATGGGTAAGAGTTGCCTTGTTCTGATTCAGTCCTGTCTCCTCCCTCTGAACTTCTTCCTGATGTTTCCTTCATTGTCCTGGCGCTTTGGATCATGCATTCTTTCGCGGTTTGTCCGAAACGACTCGTGCATACAGTTAGACAAATGAAAGAATGCATTAAAAGAACTTTTTTGAAAACACTGATTAAATTTATGGTTCTGCACTTTAGAATGAACCTTTCTCTCGCTGCAAAACAAACACTAACCTTCACTCTTGACCTCCTGATATATGCGTCCTCCCCTTTTCCTGCCTTCTGTCATTCTTTCACTCACTGACACACGTGTTAAAGCTAAAGAGGCTCATCTGTGAGATTCCTCATGGCATCGGGTCAGATCTCGCACACATTCCTGTCTTTCATCGCGAGCGCGTTACTCTCGGGGCAAATGCAAGTAACTTCTCATAACGCGTCACTCTCGAGGCAACCTCCAAGTGCTTGTTGAGGGAGGGGGATGTGGTTGTTTATCTTAACTTTTTGTGCTTCTTTACCCAACTATTCATGTGAAAATCAACACTCGTGTACTGAGGTATCCCCTAAACTTTTCAAATAAATGCTAGGTGTAGTGGTTAAGATCTGGGGTTGCAACTGAAAGGCTGTAGGTTTGAATCCTGCATGGTTTTATCTTATTTTTAGTTTAAACAGTAAAAAAAAGTTTAACAGCTGATGAGTAGCCCTACTACACGTTCATTTTTTTCTTCAACAAAAAGAAGCTTACTTTTAGAACCATTAAGATTTTTGCCATTTTAACACTATTTTCATGACAATTGTAAACACAATTTTATAATTACTGATTTTTTTTAAAAATGTGGTAACTGGTAACCAATTTTAATATATGTTATACATTTTATTTTTCCACATTACAGATTGAATGATTCTTTTAATAAAAAATTATTAATGTAAGATTTATTTTCAGTATAAATCGTGTATGCCTTCAAATCAATTAATCAGGATTATTGGCATATAACAAAAAAAGTTTGTGTTTTGGTGTGGTGTGTGTGCTTGATATATATATATATATATATATATATATATATATATATATATATATATATATATATAGAGAGAGAGAGAGAGAGAGAGAGAGAGAGAGAGAGAGAGAGAGAGAGAGAGAGAGAGAGAGAGAGAGAGAGAGAGAGAGAGAGAGAGAGAGAGAGAGACATATATTATATAAACACAAACTTTAGTTTGATGCGATTTAATCAGGATAACTTAATTTGACAGCCCTATATATTATATAATAGTATGGTTAGAAAGAGATTTTTTGGGCCTTAAATATCAAGCCTATTTTAGGGACCATTCCGTTTCATTTGCATCTTTTGGTAGCTGAAACATTAATTAAATTAGCTAAAATGTTTGATAAACAAAAAGGATCATGCAGAGCTTTATAACGGATGTTCCAGTTCTGCGGAAATCATCATATCTTCCATATGCTTGATCAAGATGCTCCACCTCAGGTTATTCCAGGTTAACTGTCCAACAATCTGCTAAATGACTAGTTACTAGAAGCTAATTATCTTAAAATTGAGTGACGGGTCCATACAGACTTTGTGCTGAATCGTCATTCATAAAATTACATGCATGCCCCAACCATACTGTGTTTGAGTATTAAATATTTTTGATTAATGAATGGCTAATGGTAAAAGTGCACACCCAGTTCCATTCAACACATTTCACTATGATTAAATGCATTCATTCATAGCCACAGATCAAATGTTGGTTTACAAAAGGTTAAGCTTTATATTGACCATGACCTGTAAAGTACACGTGGCCCGTAGCTTGAACAATAGTGTTTGTGCTGTAGAAGAGCAATGATGCATCTCGTCCTGAAAGCCGCCGTGACACGATCAAGCTGTTTGATGTTTGTACGAGTGAGTTTTTCTTCATGACGTCCAGATGAGTCTCAGATAAAGTGTGGTGTATTAGTACTAGTAATAGCCACTGCTTGTTATCTGCTCTCACTAGCCAGGGGGAAGTTTGGAAGATGTCTGGACAAGCTCATGTCGTATCAAGCCGAGTCTTGCTGTTATTTGAGAACTTAGACTTGCCTACAAATCCAACAAGAGATACTCAAAGCTATGACTCTGTGAATGGATGTCAGAGGAGAAATCTGTGGGGTTTTATAGGATTTCAGTCACGTGCATCTGACCCTTTAAAAGTACTGTTACTGTAACACATCAGATGGTAATGCTGTGGTAATTTGATATACTTGATTTTGGATTGAAGTTTG
Organism: Meda fulgida; assembly: GCA_030578275.1. Lineage (NCBI taxonomy): Eukaryota > Metazoa > Chordata > Actinopteri > Cypriniformes > Leuciscidae > Meda > Meda fulgida. Next base: position 30,983,441 of record CM060623.1, read on the forward strand.
GATACCTATGATTTGAATTTGTTTCTTATGAGCCTAAAAATCTGAATGCTTGAAATTATTTTGTAGACACATTTGTTGATTTGTAGATAAATTGTGTTACTATGTATGGATTTCTTTACAAAAACTTTTGAACATTTAAACATCTATCTATCTGTCTGTCTGCCTGTGTAAATGACTTAACTAGTTTTTATATTGACATTTAATTTTTCCTACCTTATTGGCTTTTTCTTTTCAATTTGTTTACTCAAAATTTGAGCAATAATTAAATCAAGAATATAAAAAAATGAAGAAAAAAAAACGGAAGATGAAAAATAAAAACAGAAACACATCTTGAAAATGTTATGTTTAAAAAAAACAAAAAAACAATTTAGCTTCCCAGGTAATTGCATCTTGTTTTAAGGATGTTTGGGTAGTTTTACAGGAAGATAAACCAATCTTTTTAATTCAGTTTAAATTTGAATATTTATGTCCACACTCAAGCACTGAATAAAATGGTATAACATGGTATATCCATAAAACATTGTACTGCCATGGCAACGTGTCTAATAAAACATGGTAGTACCATGGAGCTGTTGAGTTAGTGGACTCTAGGATGGAAAACCTTAATTGTTCTTTCTTCAGTTTCTTTCATGGCATTTGAACAGATTTCCTAACTCTCTCTTATGTAACTCTTGTTTTGGCTTGAAGCACATTTTTGAGCTCAAAGTGAAAAATGCTTTACCCCTCTTCACTCTGCAGATGTCTCATGTTCAGAGAATGGGAGAAAAGCGACAAAAGATGATGACGGGTCATTTCCTGTGAAGGTTCAGGGTGCAGGTGTCGAGTCCTTTGAGCTGCAGGTGAGCTTTCATCATCAGCGCTAGTCAAACATGACTAAAGTTAAAGAATAAAGTCTAGTTTGTGTTGATCAGCAATGCAAATCTTTTCAAATATGTCTGTCAACAGAACATCAAGATATGCAAAGCACATGTAATTCAGCTTAAATGTTAGATAAATGCTTAGACTGTGTTTTCTCTGCAGGTTCATGGATTCTGGCTGGTCCAGGATGCCATCATGACCATACTGGGCAAAGAGGAGGTGGCGCCTCGCACATCTATCGCCCTGGCCCTCTCAGGTGTGACCCTTGACCCCATGACTGAGCTCCGGGGCGTCAAGGGCTTCAAAGCTGGAGTCACTCTCCGTTTAGTGGAAGGTAAACTACTAGATCTTCCATGTGGGATGTTTACTTTTGTTCACTTCTAATAGACTTACATATATTTTACATTGATTAGAGGAATCTAGATAAACCTTTAAGTATGTTTTGGAACGTGGCTGAAGGTTTTTAGTTAGTAAATGTTGGTTGACCAACCTGGAAGACCAAAATCCAGCTTGATCAGTTTTAGCTGGTAAGGACAGCTGGTTTCAGGGTTTCCACAGTCACAGAAAACCTGGAAATATCAGGGAATGTTGTGTTTTTCTAGCCTGATAAAGTAATTGTGGAGATTCAAGGATTTCAATTGTAAATAGTTATAAAACATTTTTTGATATTGCTCAATTTTAGAGTAAAACCTGTTCATAAGCAATTACCAAAAATTATGTTTAATAGTTTTACTTAAAAAAAAAAAAACATTAGTTAACAATAGCAACACTGATCCAGTTTCTAGTGATCATAAACCACTGGAAAATTCATTGGTCAGAAACTGGGGGAATCATGTGGTTTTATTGCTGGTTTAAGATAGTCTACCTTCGGCTGGTAGTCCATCATGACCAGTTACCATGTTCCAAAACCAGTTTGAACACCTTAAGCGAGTATAACCAGCTGACCAGTCCAAAGTTGTCTAATCTAGCCAAGTTGGGCTGGTCAGCCAGCTCAGACCAGCTAGAAACCAAAGCACAGCAGCCAGTTCAAGCTGGTTTCAGTGATAATTTCCACAGGGAACAGTGGGTTTCTTTGCCATACTGGTTTAGCAACTTCTTGATTTTATTGCAAAACCTTTCTCAGAGCCAAATGAGTCACATGGCACTCAATATGAGTAATGTGGGAAAGTAAATTATTGAATAGATGATGTTATTATTATTCATTGTAATAAAAATCAAAAGTCTTACAAGATGAGACGCATTGAAATTCAGCCGATCAATGGAGCTGGAGAAAACGCCTGATTTTGGTATTATAAAGTGAGATTTGTGTGCATGTTATAGAGCCGTACTCCCCGCGGTCGGCACAGGCTCACCTGGCACGTGTGCAAGAGATGCTGAAAGCTGCCGGGCCCCAAGATGCCTTGATGGAGGGCCGATCACCCAGTGTATTGAAAACACTCACCCAAACGCCTGGTAAGAAATAAAGTACATAACAATACATGTATTCAGTACTGCCTCTGAATAATTTAAAAAGCATTCATTATTTTTATGGTCATGGCAGCGAGACTCTCTAATTGTGTGCTTATGTGTGTATTAGAAGCCCCTCCCACTCTGCACTCATCAAAGAACAGACGAGCCAATAGTAAGACAGAGCAGCCGGCTGAAGCCCCGCCCCCTCCTGCCTACATTCTGCCTGGAGTTTCAGATCTTCCTCCTCTGACGACCCTGCTGCCCATCAACACACACAGCGAAGTACGACAAATAACATACAAACAAACCTTTAGGCATTTGACTTTGTTTTTTATGACTCTCACAATAAACACAACTAACTGATTCTTTTACAGGCTCCCAGTTACCTGCTCGACCTGTCACTCAGCTGCTGGAACCCTCCCCCTGGTTTCCGGAAACTGCAGGGCGACTTCCTGTACATCAGTGTCCACACTCTGGAGGGCAAGCAGTGTGACATCACTTCCTGCCCACGTGGGTTTTACCTGAACAGGTAAGACTCTGTGTTACTATGACAATGTTTGTAGTTGCATGCTACCATACTATTAAAATTATTTCTTTTTTTTTCTTTTTCTTTTTTGCATTTGAATAGGAAGCAAAATCCATGATTTTTAACAACTGTTTCTTGATCTCACTGTTAAAAGTTAGATTCTAGACAAAACTAGAATAAAAAAGCAAAATAACAGGATTTATTTTCAAAACATACAATGTAATGTAAAGGTCATGTGATACAAATGTAGTATACTACTGTACAAAATGTTAATCATTGCATATTCTTTCGAATATGATTTCTAAAATATACAGTAGTAGACACCACACAATATATACTATATTTTGCATAAAGAAAATGAAGGCTATTTTAATGTCATTCATATTTTTTCAAAAATGTAATTTTCATTACTGTAATAGAATAAAGGTATATATATTTTGATATATTTAATTTATGCTGATTAATAATAATGTATTTATATTGTGTTTTTTTTTTTACTTTAATTGCAGTTATTTTTTATACATATATTTACTGTACTGCTGGTTTGAGAATGTAATTGAATTAGAAGGTATTAGAAGTTGAATTGGAGTTACAAAAAAAAAAAAAAAAAATAAAGATATAAGTATACTTTATGTAGTTATACACACAGTTGCTGCATAGACAAAAATAACAAAACACATCTCAAAAATATCAAACATTACCACACAGACACATATATAATATAATATAATAAAGCTGGGTGCATTACAGTAATGAGAATTTATGTGGGAAAATGTAATATCATGTGAAAAAATGATCTAAATGTCTCCATGTTCTCATGAGAGTAATCCTATGTTGGAATAAATGACATCATAATTGTTTGTGACATATTAAATGCACAGAATGAAGGAGAGTTTTTTTTTTTTTTTTTTTTTTCTTTAGAAACCAAGCTGTATTTTTGTTTCAGGTCGACCCTCGATGTGTTTGACCCTCGTCCTGCTCAGTCTACTCCAGTGTGCCACTGTCTGACCGACCTGCTGTCCCACATCAGCCCGCAGTTCAAACACAACCTCGGCACGCTGCGGCACAGGTGACCCTCACACACTCTCACAGCACTCATCTGTTCTTCAGTGCGGTTCTCTGAGCGTCTCTGTTCACACAGGCCCTCTCTGCCGACTGAAGAGATGCTGCCCACTGCGTACCGCACACACAGCTGGCTCGGCGTCTCCTCGCTTCACTCACACAGATCCAGCTTCAGCTGCCGGCTGGGTCTGGACCAGGACCTCAACGCACGGGTACACACACACCTGTCCCACACACACATCTTTCAGTGCACAATTACAAAGCTCTATTTTGACATAAATGTGTGGCAAACATTATTGCAATAAAGTAGAAAAAAAACTGTTGTAATGAAATATAATATAAAATGTAATACTATTTAATGTTGATATGAATTATTATCAATCAATTTAAAAATATTAAATAATTAATTTTATTATATTATATTAACATACATTAACATCAGCAATTTTACTGTTTTAGAGGAAAATCAATCACCAAACTTAAAAGTAAAACTAATGCAGTACTGTAGTGAGAATGTTTTGGGGAAAATGTGCTTAATTGTCATGACAATAATGTCACAATGCAAAAAAATGGTGTTAAAATAGGTTTCAAATTATAAAATATTATTATTCTTTTGATTTTGGAGTGAAGTATTGGAGTGTTTTCATGGAATTTGCAATGAAATTAAAAAAATAAAGGACATAAAATAAAAAAGTAATATTATTATACATTTATATTAAAAAAGATAATAAAATAAAGTTTAAATTATTTAATACTAATTATAATTTGAAAAAAAAGAATATATAAAAAATAAATAAAATAAAAATGTTATATTAACATGTAGAAACAATATAAAGACTTTAAATAATGCAATTATTTTGCTATAATTGTTCTGTTTTGGATGGGGAAGCATGGGATACTTATCCTCCTCCTTCCTGTGTCAGTGTGTGTCAGTGTGTGTGATGTTCACATGTTCTTCTGTGGGTTTTAGGCTCCTGACTGGAATAAGGAACTTCAAGCAGCCAGAGATCTTCCTCAGAGAAGTCTGGAGGAGAGACTTCAGAGGGACCGAGCGTTGCTGCAGGTCTGAGCACACTTATCTAACTTATGTAACTATTCTGTCCTCAAAGTATAAACACAAACTAAACAGACCACATAACGTAAAACATCCTAACAGTACTGTGTAACTTAACTTCTGTAGATTTATCAGTAGTGTGACAGTAGCTCAGCTGTTCTCAGTGTTTCCCAGCAAGCATCTGCATCGCTGTTTGTCTGTCACACTATATTGAACATGATTAAAGAGCTATATATAATATGATATATTTATATATATATAAAAATACTTTAAGTATTTGTTGTCAGGGTTGAGTGAGGGGATGTAGCGAGGACTCAATTGTGCAGAGAAGATGGGCTTTTATAAAAAATAAAAAAAACAGAAAACAAACAAAAACTACCCCAAGAGGGAATGAGGTAACAGTCAACAGGGAACATATGACAACGATCTGGCACAGGACTGCAAACATAAGGAGAATAAATAGGGAGCAAACAAGGCAGGTAAGACCAATAGTCTAAACCAATAGTCAGGAAACAAGATGGGCGGGGGTAGACAATAGACAGGAGAGCACATGGAACAAGGAAACACATGTCAAGCCATGTGTTCACAACAAACATGACAAAAACAAGCACATGGCCAGCAAACTCAATCACACAAGACATGACAACATGAAAGCACGCAGCCAGTGAAAAACACAAGCAGCGTGCAACACAGCACAAGACAAAACATTACATGAAAGCATGCGGCCGATGTAAACACAAACCGTGTGCTACACAGAACTCAACAACACAGGCGGACAGAAGAGCATACGGCCCGAGCGAACTCGAAACCGCACACGCACACGACAAGACAGAGCGCACCAGAACGACAGAATACAAACACTCGGAGCATGCATGTCCAAATCCCCACACAGAACCGAAACCAAACTAGACCGAAGTGCTGGGATCCAAACACCACGCTCCACACACAAGAGCTCACGCGCTCACACAAAGACAAGACAATACCGGAGTGTCAGGGCTCTGTCACAAAACCAAGAGAAACCCTGACATTTTGTTTAATATTTATTGTCTTTTACTTTTTTCTTTTATTTCATTTCATTTCATTAGTTTTCATTGCATTCCATAACATAACATTGCATTGCATTTTATTTTATCTCGTTACATTGCACTGCATTGAAAACCATATTTTCCAAGTAGCTTTTACAGCACTTCTTAACTTCTCATTGTCTGTTCCGGCAGGTGAACAGCGCTTTTGTGTGGGCTGTTGCTCGGGCAGCAGAGAAGGTGATTGATGGTTTTGTCGACCCAGTCAATGGTTCTCCCGAGGACCCAGCGTTCCTATGCGACGGGGTGTTCATGAGTGTGCCGACACACAGAGAGGAGTGGCTGACAGGAGAACGCGGCCCCAGAGCCGCTCAGCGTCTCGAGCTGCGATGTGTTCAGGCTTACAGCGACCTGGACGGAGACCTCCAAAACCTGCACACCATCCCCACCGCAGTGGCCGACTATCGAGGCGTTCGACTGTCCGCGCAGGGCCTGGCCCCTGGTCTTCAGGGCCCCGAGCAGGCTGAGATTCCCAATGGCCTTTTATACGGCTTCAGCGCAGGGCCACTGGAAAATCCCTCCCGACGCAAACTCCTAGAGCTGCTGGCTCAGTCGGCAAAGGCTCTCTCTCTGCAAAGACATACGGTTCTGGGGCAGACCGGGCATCAGTTGCCCCTGTTCACCACTGTAGATGCTCAGGGGATACTGGGGGCCGATCGTCGATATTACCTGCTGGATGTGTATCGTACTATGCCTGCTGATGCCAACTTCCAAGTGGAAGACGGAGAAGAAGGAATAGAAACAGAACTCAAGGAGAGCAGTTTTCCCAGACGTTACCCTCACGTTTTGTGTCGCTTACGGCCGGAGTTAGTGAAGGCGTTCATTCAACACAAGTGAGTTTTGACAGGTTACCAAGTCCTTCCATTGGTCAAGCATATAGATAGCCCCGCCCCAAATTCATGCCATTGGTCGAGGCCATGTTGCAGTTGCTGATATTTATATGGCCAAAATGCATATAAATACCAGTTGTCGCTCTATATTTCCCAATAATATTTAAATGCTTAGTTTTATCATCAATCTCTGTAGTTTGATCATATACATAATAATACAATGCAATATTCCCTCAAAAGCCTGATGGTTCATATTTGATACTCACATTTAACATGATTTTTCTAAAAATATGGTGTATGGATAATCAAAGAAACTTAGGTTGCTTCAGTCCAGCAAGTGTTCATCTTGAAATATTATCAATGTAAAAATTATTCTTACATTTACCTTATGAAAAAATCAGTAAAGATTTTACAGCAAAAAGACAATAAATCAGTTTTCTTGCATAATGCATCATATTATGATCAATGATGCATGAATCAAACACTCCCAGAATGCCAGTTTTCCACACAATGTCATTACGTGGGCAGAAACAAATCATGTATATATATACATACATACATACATACAAAGGTTTGCTTGTTAAGCTAGGATAGGAGAAAGATTTTAAACATCCTTTAACTGACACACTTCACATTTAAATGTACAAGCCAGAGATTTTAGGTTTGTTTATTTGTGCACATCCTTACGAACACATTTTGTCTTTGTATTACAGATATTCTCAGTTCACGCAGCGAGTGAAGGCTCACATGAAGGAGAACGGAGGACTGGAAGACTGTATGAAATCTGGTGAGAACGAAAAGAAGTGTTCATTTTCTGTCATGTGATGTTGGAATAGGTGTCCGATATAAATCTGTTTTAGGGGAATGATCGTATGTGTGTATTTGTGTGTTGTCAGGTGACTCTCCAAACATAGACGCAGTAAGAAGAGCTTGCAAAGATGTCGGATCCGTCAGTGACATCATCTTTGAGATGCGTTTCAACCCTAATATCTTCTCCCCAGGTCAGGAAAAGCTCAAATCCATTAATATGCACCAAAAACTCTCCTCCAAACCCCAGTGAGTTTCTTTGCTATACACTACACCTATTTAGGCAGTATCCAATGAAATGGAGCCTAATAAGAGACTAGTTTTAAATGCTCATGTAAAGCACATGGGAGACTCATCATGTTTCTATGCTGAAGACATGAAATATGGTGAAATATGTAATGAAAATTGGTCTTTAATAGGATTTTTAAACTATTTTATGCTTTCGAGAATTTACATTTTTCCCATGTGTAGGATGCATACGATTCCGCCTTAGAATTAGGCTAAAACATTTAAAAGCCAACATAATAATAATATTAAAACCTTAACATCAAATAATAAATATAATAAAAAAAAACATAATATTAATGCCTTGACATCACAAGCCTATCAGATCTCAAACATCTACTGAGACACATCACGGTAAGAAAATGATTTTAAAATCCATTATTTAGGCAGCTTTACAGGGTTTTGGAACAGAGCTAATAACGTCATATTTGTCTTGACCAGAAATCATCTGTCTTTACATCTAAACATAATAACTTATGTAACTAGAGCTTAAGTTAGAGACCTTAAATATTGTTTTCTCTCTCTCCGGGTAGGAGTGCAGTTTCCCAGCTCAGAGAGTGATGCCGTGGAGCTACAGAAGAGATTACTGAAGGAAGCAGCGTCTTTCATCATTAATGACCAAATACCAGCATTTGTGAGTGTATTTTGTGCTTTATACACTATAAAAATCTTACTGACCCCAATCTTTTAAACCAGTAAAGAAATTAATACTTTTATTCATCAAAGATGCATTAAATTGATCAAAAGTAAAGACATTTATAATGTTACAAAGGATTTCTGATATGCTCCGATTTCTTTTTTTTACTTTCTATTCATCAAAGAATCCTGAACAAAAATGTATCACAGTTTCCACAAAAATATTACGTTTTCAGCAGCACAGTTTTCAGTATCAGTATCAGTTTTCAACATTGATAATAAGAAATGTGTTTTGATTTCTGAAGGATCATGTGACACTGAAGACTAAAGACAAATTCAGCTTGACATTAATAAAGCTTAGCGACCCCTAACTTTTCAACAGAAATGTATGTGTATATGTGTGAGAAACCGTGCACTGAAGTATCAGCGTGCACTTTCAGATGAACGACTGCATTCACGGCACTGACATACCGATGGATGGTGCTTCTTTACGACAAGCCCTCCATCAGAAAGGCATAAACCTCCGCTATCTAGGTCACCTGATCTTGTCCATCAGCCAATCAGATCTCAAACATCAACTGAGACACATCACGGTGAGAAAATGATTTTAAATCCATTATACTGGGGTAGATTTTAAATGTGAACTGTCCTAATCCTATTATGCCATCTCTCTCAGAGGTTGGCGTTTTCAGAGATTGTAGTGCGTTGTGCACAACGGTTCTTCAGTGGCTACATTCAGGTATTTCATTTTACTTAGTCAAGTCAAATTTATATATATAGCACTTTTCGCAATACACATTGTTTCAAAGCAGCTTTACAGAAAATGTTAATGTTCATGCTTTATAGCCGCATTTAGCAGATTAGAGCTGGGCAATAATATAGTTACATTTTGCTATGATAAAAGCAATCAAGCAGTTGAGATTTGCTATAGAGCATATATCGCCCTATGCAACTATTCTGTATGTATGCGGATGAAGTTAGACATGCTCCAATTTTATATACAGACCTTGGTTTTGTTCAATCTATTAAAATAAGTAAAAAGTGTGTCTGTTGTGCTCTACAGGGAGTGGAGACGTCTAACCTGTCTGCAGCAGCGAGTCATTTCCTCTGCTGCTTGTTGGTGCCTCACTTCAGTTCAGCATCAAATGGGGAGGAGTCTAAGAAGCGCTCGAGGAGGCGTGGCCGTGGAGGGGGGGGGGCTTCTGACAGCATGGCATGGACCTCACTCAGCGGGAATGAACTGTGGAGTCAGATCTGTCAAGATGCTCAAGAAACATACAGACTTAAAGAAGGATTAGGGTGAGCGAAGAACATTCACTATTCTCCATATGTTCAACCCTTTCATGTGTAGTGTAGTGACTTCATGAAGTCTCATTTTTTTTGCAGGTCAAATGTGGACCATCTAGTAGAGCAGTACGGGCTCCAGAAGATGTCCTTGTTGAGAGAGATGTGCTTGAAGACTGGTATTCAGGTACTGCGTTGAACCAAGCAATGGCTAAATTTGGAACAAGCCAGCATCACAAAATAATATACATGAACAAAGAAATGCAAAATATAGCATTTTAACCAAATTTATTTAAAAAGCAGCTCAGGTTCTACCTTTTAAAAGTATGGACTAGAGTCAGTAAGATTTTCTTTTAAAATAAATTAACACTTTTATTCAGTAAGGATGCATTAAATTGATCAAAGTGACAGTAAAGACATTTATAATCTTACAAAAGATTCAATTTCAAATAAATGCTGTTCTGAAAAGAATCCTGAAAAAACGTATCATGGTTTCCACAAAAATATGAAGCAGCACAACTGTTTTTAAGATAATAATAAGAATGTTTCTCATCATATTATACTGATTTCTGAAGGATCATGTGACACTAAACACTGGAGTAATGATGCTGAAAATTCTGCTTTGATCACTGGAATAAATGACATATTACAATATATTCAAATAGAAAACAGTTATTTTAAATTGTAATAATATTTCACAATATTTCAAATTTTACTGTATTTTTGATCAAATAAATGCAGCCTTAGTGAGCGAGAGAGGTTGATCTTGATTGATAGCTCGTAGGGTGTCTCTGTGCTGTGATTTTTCTGCATATGTCATAGAAAAACCCTTTCTGTTTGTGAATGTCCCGCAGCTCCGCCTCAGAGAATACACTCTTGACAACCGTAACAAAGCGGCCATCTCTCCGGACGATGTGCTCAACATTCTGCCCATCGTCAAGCACATAACCACGTCAACCACCGACGCCACACGCATGTTCAAGGTGGCTCAGAACAGTCTTCAGAAAGGTAGTTAACTAAACCAACCTGCAGTAATTGAGTCATGTGTGAACAGCCTCGCTTGACCGTGTTCTCCTCGCAGGGTTGCTGGAGCAGGCGTACGAGCAGCTGAAAGAAGCGGCGTACCTCTTCAGCCGTGTGTGTGATGACCTTCACCCTGAAGCCTGCCAATGTCTTAGTCTGCTGGCAAAAGTGGCCTATGTACTGGGCCATCCTGCTGAGGTGTGATTGTGTGTACTATCTAGAGTGTGTCTTGCTGCCCCGTGGCTTAATAGATTGCTTTTTGTATAATAGGTGATTGCAAATTAAGGCACAACTTGCTCATATTCAACTAAGCATTAGAGTTAACCCAGCAAATATTTAGTGACTACAGTGCTTATTTCTTGTTAAAAAATAATTTTTCTATGGTGTTTTTTTTGTAAAAACAACAACAAAATCCTCAGTATTTTTGTCTGGTTTCCAGTTCACTTGAGAAGCAAAAATACTTAAGATATTAAGTCTTGTTTTATGAAACATTCGTCAAAATTGAGTTTATGCTTAAAACAAGAAAAACATCTGGCAAAGTGAACTGAATTCAAAGGAAAAACAAGATTATTTTTCTGACCCAACTGGCAGATATTTTTTCTTGTTTTAAGCAAAAGCTTAATTTTGATACATACAAACAGATGTTGACACACTCGTGATGCATTGCATTCAGTCATGAGACCGTGAGAATCAATTACAATTCATGTGGCTCAAGGCAGCAGGTTTGAATGTGCACAAGATTAAATTTGGGGTGGAATTATTCAATTAAAATGCTGAACACACCTAAAACTGCCACTGCTTTCTGATCTCGTAGCATTTCTCACCATGTCTCTTTTGTCCCCTGCAGGCTCGTAGCGTGCAGCTGAGGGTCGTGGTCATCAGCGAAAGGGTTCTGGGCTTCGATCATCCCAACACCATTCAGCAATACGTAAGCCACGTTCTCACAAAACCTGACCTTCTTTTTAAAATGCATGAAGATCATCATCATCTAATGCAATTATTTATTTTGTTCCAGGTGTTGTTGTCAGTGTATCTGTTTGCTGGAGGCGAAACCGCCCTGGCTCAGCGATGCCTGTATCGTGCCAAAGTTCTTCTGTTGACGGTTCACGGAGGAGATCATCCTTACGCTGCAGTCATAGATGTAAACGTCATCAAGCATAATCAAGTTATCACAGATCCCAAATAGTATTGGTTTGAATAAAGATGTTATCTTTTTTTTTCTCCCTCAGGCTTCTCTGGGATTGGCTCTTCAGAGAGAACAAGCATTACAGTATCTACAGAGCGCACTGAAACTCAACAGCTCCTTCAGAGGAGACACTGACCTGACAACAGCTCTGATGTAAGACAAAATGCTTTACTTGTGCTTAAAATAGTTGTATAGTAATCATGCAATAAACTGTTCAGACAACACAAGCTCTAAGACTCTGTTCCAAACCCTAGTGAGCTGCCAATATAGGGTTCCTTATTGTGGTCAAAATAAATGGCTGGATCACATATATTCTTCACGCATGAGGCAGTCCCACAATGCATTACAATTAACACAGTGAAAAAAATCATCCAAAATGGATGGAGTTAAGGGAATTGTCCATTTTTAAAATAAATATGTGATTCAATACTGAAAAGAATTTATAGAAAATAGTAGATTTTGCTTTGTGACATTGTTTTTCATGACATTTAATTCTAAAATCACAATGCATCAGATGTTTTGCTTTTGCTCATTAGACTCCAATAATTAAAGTATTTTGTATTTAAAAAAATAAAAAAAATAATATATATATATATATATATATATATATATATATATATATATATATATATATAGATAGATAGATAGATATTGCAGAATGTACATAAGACGAGGAACAACCAACATTGTAAGACACTTCCATTAAACACACATAGTTTGAATTTGGAATAAAGGAATAAATGTAATAAACAATAATGGAAAAAGAACCCTACAAGAAACAAGGGTGAAGACAAACAGGTAGTATAGACATAAAGTAAATGAATAATAAGTCATAGATGAAGTATTTTGTATTCAAGTAAGCATTAGACAATTATATATATATATAAACGGTAATTATGAAACAATTAAGAGCTTTTCAGTCGACTGATTTCTGAGGTTTAATTTTTGTTTCCTTATGTGACTGAGATTAGACACTGAGGCGGCTCATTAAGGTTTGGATCAGAGCCTAAGGAATCAAACTCATTTAAAGTTATAGTTATGTTACCTGTTTAAAGTTGCTAGAGGATATTTGATTGTTTCGCAGGCACCATCTGCTGGCTCAGAGACTGTGTGTGGCTGGCGACTACAGAGGAGGCATGAATCACGAAAAGGAAGCTTACAGCATCTTCCAGAACAAGGTCAGATTTCGTGTTTGTGAGTTGAGTTTTTGTCTTTGAAAATGTGATGGTGTTCTGAGCGTGCTTGTGTCGTGCAACAGTGCGGTGAAGACCATCCTCAAACCAAATGCAGCTCTGACTTCCTGAGGAACATTACCCAGCAGGCTGTGCGTGTAGAGCGGTCGATTCGCCAGGGAGGCGCGGAGCTTTCTGAAACACTGCCTGAGGTGATTTTTAAATGTAACATTTAATATTCAACAATAATATTGATCTGCCTGCATTGTCACTATTATACAAGAACTGAACTGAGCTGGATGATGACATCACTGTTTACTCCAGAGCGGCTATATATATATATATATATATATATAAAATGAAACATCACTTAACTTACTTAAGCTGGACTGTGATGCTGTTTTCTTCTGGAAACAAACCTGTTATCTCTGTAAAGCTGCTTTGAAACAATCTGTATTGTAAAAAGCGCTATATAAATAAATGTGAAGTGACTTGACTTGAGGTAAGCTTAGCTTGAAACCGCTATCTAATAGAGCTGACATGCGAAGACTTGCATTTGTTTTGTTAAACATGAGCTGTGTTTCACTTCTGCAGGGTTTGGTTCCCTCTCAGGACATAACACTGGAGCAGCTCGCTCTGGTCAATGGCATACTGAAGACTTCATACAGGTAAAGAGACTTTAGGATCGCACTACTTAGTTGAGATTTGCAAAAACAAACCCTAGTGACAAACCCTTAATAGTATTTGTTTTAAAATTCAAACAGGTGCATTAATGACAACTGAGAATAATGAGATGTAAAAAGAAACTTAAAAAACATGAATTGCATCTAATATAAAAGTTTGTTTCTATACGTATGTGTGTATATATATATACTGCGTGTGTGTGTATATATATATATATATATACACACACACACATATATATGCATACACACACACGTGTGTGTATATATATATGTACATGCATATTATATAAACACATTTTAGTTAGATGTGATTAATAGTTTTGACATACTTGTACTTATTATTCTTAGTTTTAAAAAGCATCAGTTAAAGACAAAAATTAATTCTACAATCATGTTTTAATATTTATTTCTGCTTTACATAATGTGTTATCATAAAAATGATGTGAATAAAAATAAAATCCCTGCTCATTGGTAGTGGGGGTTATTACTACCATTCCTTATAATTACATTTTGAAAGAGCAAAAAAGAAAAAATAAGGGGTGTAAAAATTGGTCATTAAATTTCCAAAGAATTTTTTGGTTCTGATTCTTAAATATGATGCACTTTTAGTTAATGGATACAGCTGATTGCTTTTATTGTCATTGCTTAAGCACAAAAATGATGGAGTTCAAAGAGAGACTGAAAGAAAAAAAAGCAGCGGAAGAGGCTGAAAAGCCGAAACTGGAGAACTCTGAATCGACCAATGAGAACAAAGCTTCAGAAATACCAACCAATAGCGGAGAGGTTACGGAGGAGGCCATATCCAATGGGGAACAGAAGCAAGAGGCCACAGATGGAAATGAAGAAGGCCAAACAGACACTTCTGAGAACCCAGATCACTCAAACATGAACGGCCAGATCGAGTCCCACCTGCATAACGGAGATTGTGCTTCAAAAATGGAATGTGAGGAGGAACACCAATCAAACATCACAAATGGTGTCCCGACTGAGAGCCAATCAAAATCGAGTAATATTATGACGTCAGTCAGTGAAGCACAGTCAGAATCAGCAGTGGTAAAAGGTAAAGAGTGTGTTGTGAATGAAGGTTCAGGTCATGTGGAGAAACAGGCTGAGAAAGAGTGAGACATTACTGCAGCTCAGACGTTCAGTGAGATATGATGAGATCTCAGTGTTTGATACATGACTGTACAACCGTCTCAATTAATAAACCATAAAAGAAGTGTGGAGACAAGATGATGCCCGAAGACAGTCTGTCTCGAAGTTATTAAAATGTTTGACTAAATAAAGTTTCATTTTTGTGTGTAAACATTTTATGCATTGGGCTTTCTTCATTTCGTATTTTACTCCATCGCCGACTTGGTGACATTAGTGGTGCAAAAAATACACAGTTCCCCTTTAAGACTAAAAAAAAAAAGTCTTATTTTTATTATTTGAATAAAAAAAAAACTAATGTATATACAAGAAGAAACTGGAAACGGACTAGTAAAATATAACAAAAAATAAGCAATGTTTAAAGTAGTTATGTTTTCAGCTCCTCTCTCTGGATGATCTCGAGATCTTGGCAGTGTTGGTACAGTGGCTCTGAAGGCTCAATCCACATGGTTTCTGGCAGTTTGTTCAGCTTTTCCATAGGGAATTGAATGAGCGCTGTGTCATTGAACACATCCATGAAGCGTGGTGCACAGGGCAGAGGCGTCTCGTCACACACACTTATCACCTAAAACAACAGCTGAGTCAAGACCACTGTACTGATATTAATAGTATCGTAAGAACAGAACGAAGACATTCAATTGACATTTCAGACAATTCTCTATTGAAACTCTTCATAAAAATGCATGAATTGTAAAGGTGTACTGTAAATAAAAGTCAGAGTTACATTTGAAAGGAAGCTGTAGTCTCTCTCAAACTCTCTCTGAAGCATCCTTAGAAGAAAATTAAACAGACATCATGAATAAGACACAATTTTGCCTTTTCAGCAGCATAAAGTAGTAAATACTAAGCTTGTAGCAGTGTTTCTTTTTTATATTATATAATTTATATTATAGTGTTAATATTTTGATTACACTTTACAATAAAATTGTATTAGTTGACTTTAGTTAACATGAACTAAAAATGAACAATACTTCCTACAGTATTTATTAATCTTAGTTAATGTTAATTTCAACATTTACTAATACATTATTTGTTAACATTAGTTAATGCAATGTATACTAACATGAACAAACAATGAAAAGCTGGATTTTTTTATCAACAAAGATTAATAAATACTGTAACAAATGTAGTGCTCATTGTTAGTTAATACATTAATGTTAACAACTTTTCATTTATTACGTTTTAATTTCAGTTTGATTTATTTCATTTTAATTTCAGCTTTAGTTATTTTAGTATATCAAGAATTGAATAATGTTACATTGACAATAAGCTGGAATAAAGTTTTTAAAGTTTTTTTTTATTTCAGTTAACATTTATTTTATATCAAGTACACATAGAATGTTTTTTTTATAGGTTTAGTTAATGATAATAGTTAGTGATTTACAAGAGATGCAGTATGTGGACAGCCGAATGCAACACTCATAGGTGCTTGTTGAACATTTAATTGTAAAACGATGTGCATTTATGCTCACATTGATGTTGGGCAAGAGCCTGGCTTGCTGGGAGCTGAAATAATGAGGACGTCCATATGCTTTTGGTCATGTGTCGTATAAGTCGTATAAGCACCTACCTTTCTTGAATGCCATGAAAACCGTTGCCAATTATAATAATTTTTTGCAATGTCTGAGGCATCCAGTTTCTCCACAGCAGGTTGTTATACAGAGCTTTCCCACAATGCATCAGGTAGAACAGGGTGGGTTGATAAACTGGGCGCTTTCCCTCCTGTTAGGAAAACGATGCTATAACTGAGAGCAGAACAAAATTATATTAACACTATGTGTGACGCACCTCATTTTCAGTCAGCACGGTGAAGCCGAGCTCTTTGAGAGCATCACACTCCGATGCAGAAAACACCGGATCATACACACTGCAACTGCCCACTGGAATCTGAGAAAGCATTAAAAATGTAATTGAATTAAAAATACAATGCTTAATTGGACAAATCATATCATAAATGAAAATTGTATACCTGGAGCGTCTCTAGAAGCAGTAACAACATTGCTAGCTGGTATCGGGCAGATACACAAGAAGCAAAGTTACCCAAACCATAACACACACAGTGCTGAAGAGATGCATCTCCATTCAGATCTGAAGACCCTGAAACGTTGGAAAGAAGACGCTTGGACAGGAGATCTGGAGGTGGAGATTAGAATATGGTAATTTATTTAAAAAATAGTACATTATTTTTACATTTATGGCCCGTACTGCAGTAGTTCAACATCACCTCTCCATTCCATCCAGACGTTTTCTCCTCTCAGTTCATTCCTGTGAAGGAGAAGAACATTTCAGGGAGCTTGCAGACAATATGAATACAAACCTTAACATAATTGCATAACATAAAAAAGTACTGGTATCAGATGGTAATATGATTGATTACCAGATTAATGTACTTTCCTATTTACATGGAACTCCAAGGTATTTAAAAGAATACCAGGGCGTTATAATGGTAACATGTCTAACAGTGTCACTGCTTGGATTTGACATGGCAGATAAACTCTCACATGGCGGTTGTCATCTTCTGTTTGTCCAGTTTGCAGTCTGACACCTGGTGTGAGTCTAGTTTTGCGTTTGAAGGATGTTGTCCTCTTCTAGCAGCTCCTTTACGACGCCCTGCTACCTGCCAGTCATCATTACAAGCCATAACAGCTAAAACCTCTTTACCCAGAATAAGACAATTTACGGTCAGACAGCTCGAAATACGTGATCAAAAAGAGAGGATCAGTCGGCTTCCATATAAACACACTTTTTGTATTTGAATAGTGTAAATGACTCTCTTATAAACTTAAAGCAGCTGAGATGTTCATATGTATATCCAGAGATTCAACCATGTGAGTGTTTTGTGTTACGATTGAATCGTTCCGGTCGGCCGTTGTTCTCAATATATACAGTTCCTATGCTTTATTCAACACATTTTTAAAATGGCACAAATTATTAAGACGCTGATAATCACTAATTTTTTCTAATTAAGAGGTACATATGTGTATGATCTGTAGTATGTTGGTTTATTCGTGTGAATCTTTATGCACACGTCCACTACTTTCCGTTCATGATGGTCGATTTTTTTGTACAACTCGTGGAAAGGTTAGTATTTATTCCCAGTTGAACGGTTTCAGGTATATTATATTATATTAAATTATATTATATTTTATGATTAAACTCAATAAAATCCTAAATAAACTTGAGATCCGTAGCGGGACCTGGTTTGTCGGACACTAGATGGCGCGCGCTCGCTTCTTTCCCGCTCGCAAGCACTGAGGAAATCTAAGGAAAAACTTTTTATATTTTTTATTCTCTTAATTCTCAATGTTTCCTGTCAGAATTTTTTGCTTTATCTGAATAATGAATAATAAGAATAGGTAGTTTCGCGTCTAATCTTCTAGCGGCAAATAGGTTATTGAACGAAGGAAAATAAAATGAAGTGTATCATTGAAGGCAATGGCATTAAAGGTATGAAACATTTTTAACGTAACTCGATATTATGTACACTCTGCGCATTTCATTTGTTTATAAATACCCCTATTTAACGTTACTGTTTTTAGTATTTGGAAAAGCAGTTCATGCTCTGTCAAGAATTGGTGAAGAAATATGGTTGGATCCACTGGAGGAAGGGGTAGGCTCACACACACACACACACACACACACACACACACACACACACACACACACACACACACACACACACACACACACACACACACACACACACACACACACACACACACACACACACACACACACACACACACACACACAGACAGACAGACAGGCTGTGTCTCAAATACTGGGGCTGCCTTATTAGACATCAGACACTAGGTTTTATGACACAATCTTTTAGTTGTAGTAGTAACGTTAGTCCTTTATTTTCACTTAGGGTTAGTTAGTCAACCTGTCTTATTACAACCTGTATTATTTAATGGCAACCTGAGCTAACATGACCAACAATGATCAGTTGTATTTTAATAACAAATTTGAACAACATTAATACATACTGTAACAAATGCATTTCTCTTTGTTCGTTAATGTTAGTTAATGCATTAGCTAATGATAACTGTTGGGACCTTATTTTAAAGTGTTACTAACTTATTTATTTTGTCTGTCATTTCTAATTCTTCCTCCCTCCCTCCCTCTCTCTCTCTCTCTCTCTCTCTCTCTCTCTCTCTCTCTCTCTCTCTCTCTCTCTCTCTCTCGCTCTCTCTCTCTCGCTCTCTCTCTCTCTCTCTCTCTCTCTCTCATCTATAGTTGGCTGTAAGGACAGTCAACTCATCTCAATCGGCTTATGCCTGTTTCTACTTCACTCCTCTGTTCTTCCAGAAGTATATTCCAGATCCAGACACCCAGAAAGACTGTGATGCTGTAAAATGTAAACTAAACATAAAGGTACTAAACACTCAGAACCATGGCTTTCATTTAAGTCTTGAAGGTTTGGTCAATGTTATTATTACTGTACATCTTTTGTATACTGTTAAATGCAAAAAACAAAACAACATAATGGTCTTTTTAACATATGATTATATGGAATGTCATTTAATAACATGTTTTAAAATAAACTCATATCCATCACTATTATTCATGCACAGTTTTTACTGGTTATTGTATGCTTTAAAAAATATATTTTCAGTGCGTTCTTCCCCTGTTCCGCTGCGCTGCGTGGAGAGAGCGAAGTGTGGATAGATGTGAGATAACCATCAAAATCCCAGACAGCAGGGTGATCTTTCAGTTTCACTGCAGACACGGTTAGTTCATTTGCATGTGAAGTATGTATTGAAGCTGGTAATGCATTGACAGAGGGATGAACAGATTGATGTTGGCGGTTGTAGTCACAGGGTGTCAGCACACTTCAACTGGACTCTTTTCTGTGATGATGAGATGCTAGAAATTATTTCCATATTGCATAATTCATCACAACTTATCACATTTGTTCTAATCAGGATGTTGGCACTTATATGTGTGTTTTAGGAATAACTAAGACTCATAATTTGGGGTATCAGGAATGTGAAGCTTTGCAGGCTGTGTTCCCAGCTCACCTCTGTCCAAATGTCCTGAAGGCCCAGTCCAAGTAAACACTCAAACACACACACACACACATGCACGCAGGCACTCAAACACACACACACACACAAACACACACACACACACACACACACACACACACACACACACACACACACACACACACACACACACACACACACAAGCATGCACTCACCCCCTCAAACACACACACAAACACACACACACACACAAGCATGCACGCACGCACATACACACACACACACACACACACACACACACACACACTGAGCTAACATGAACTAACAATGAGCAGTATTTTTTATTATGTAACTAACGTTAGCAAATACTGTAACAGATGTATTGCTCACTGTTAGTTAAAGTTAGCTTATGCTTTAACAAGCACAATTGGACCTCATTGTAAATTGTTAACGTTTAATTTTTAGTAGGATAGTGCAAATCATAAGCTGACTTCAAACCATTTTTGTTTGTCAGACTTTTAGGCGACATTGTGGTGCATTTCCCGATTTCACAAGAAGAGGTCACTCTTTCCATTTCCTCTTATAAAGTAGCATTGAAGACTTTTTATGAGGAAGAAAATGGTAAGGCTGTGTTTTTAATAGTACACTACCATGTAGCACTCTTACTATTCTTGCAGGATATATCATTAACATTATTTTTATATATTTTTAAAATATATAAGTATTAAAATATTTTTACACCAAATGAAATTGACCATTTTATAGATGGCAATCACTAATAAAAGTGCAGTGTGTTTTTCATTGCTTCACTTACTATCTAAATAGTAGGCAGTATTCAGTAAGTAGTAAGCTAGTATTAAATGTATATTTGCTGGAGAGGAAAGTAATTTACATAAATTCAGAACTGCATGCAACCTACATGTATTTAGACTAAATGAATACTAGAGCTCCTGTATACTCAGATGTTAAACATTGTGTTCCTGCATTAATTAGATCTTGTTTGTTGATATCAGGTTGTATTAAAGGCATGAACACAGAGCTGATGCTGCACCCAGATGAGTTCGACTATTTTCAGATTGGAGAGGATTCAGCCGTGACCTTTTGCCTAAAAGAACTGAGGGTGAGCGTCCAGTACAACATGTTTTACCACGTAAATACGCAGGATGTGTGTAGAGGTGAAGTGTTTGTGTCCACATGCCAGAATGTTTTTTTTTTTTTTATGTGTGATCTGATCAGTGCATGAGGATCTTTCCGTATTTGTTTTTATTGCCACTTATTTCTGTCCTGCAATGTAGTCGGTGTGTGATCATATTCACTCAGGCGAGTTCAGAGAAAGTGTGTCTTGCATGTGAACTGAACGAACTCCATTGTATTTTTAAAGGGGAGCTATTATGACCTTATTTCAAAGTCTTGATTTTGTTTTTGGGGTGAATATTTTCACATATTTTACATTTTTTACATTACATATTTTAAGCTCCTCTCTTCCCAGTCTGTCAGTAACACTCTGTTTAGTTCCTGTTTCTATGAAGCTCCTCCTTCCGAAAAGCTCAATGTGCTCTGATTGGTCGGCTGGATCAGTGTGTTGTGATTGGTCAACCACTTCGAGTGTGTTTCTGAAATGACCCGCCCCTTACCATAATGGCAAGTTTCAACACACTACTAATCCAACTCAACCAGGCCCCGCCCCTTTATTTTGTGTGAATTTTTTATTCGAGGAATATTGTGACATGTTCGTTCCCTACAATGGAGCCGTTTAAGGGAGTTCAGTTATTATAGAGAATAACTCACTTTGGAGTGACTTTGTGCTTTGTAACGTTGCAGACCTTTTTCATGCACAAACAGCAACATTACACTCTAAAGAAAGTTAAACAAAACAAAAAAGCCCCCTTTACTTGCATCCAGGTGTGCTATTTTATTTATTTGGTGATAAATCTGCAAAATATAAAATTATATAAAATTATATCTGCATTAATCAGCTATATTACTTTTCTCAAAAAAAAAAAAATTAGTTGAATAGTTGGATTACACGCTTCTAAAAAATACCACATGTTAAAAAAAAAACAACAAAAAAAAAACATGAAACTACAATCATGCTCGATGATCACTTCCATGATTTTGGAATTGTAATCCAAGATAAACTTTAAACACAAGTTAATTTTGTATTCTCTAGCTCAACCTTTGACCCTGATTTCCAGGGAGATTTCGTGGCACTGGATTATGCCCTGATAGTACCAACCCTTTTCACGTACGCGCTTTGGCTGTATGTCAGTGGCGTAACTTCTTGGCAGGCTACAGTGTATTTGTGTCAGTCATTGATGCAGTGGGACAGATGCTTGGATTCTAACCAGATAACCTGTCACAATGAGTTACAGCACTGGACAGCACACTGTGGTCCGGACACACATGACTGACCTTCTCCTCATGCAGTCTTAAACAGGGTCAAATACATCTGTTCGGATCAGTGTGTCCCTGTGTATAAAACGCTGTACAAATCTGTTTTGGCAGGTCTTAATTCTTCAGTATTGTGCAGGGTTGTCTTTGATGATCTTTTAAATTATATACTGTATATCATTTTAATAACTAATAATGCATTGTTGTTTAAATAATATATATATGTGTGTGTGTGTGTGTGTGTGTATATGTGTATATATATATATATATATGTATGTGTGTATATATGTGTGTGTGTGTGTGTATATATATATATAAAAATTAAAATAATTATTTATTAAATTGCTTTTAGGGGCTGCTGTCCTTTGCTGAGTCTTATGGTCTACCAATATCTTGTCAGTTTGGAGTTGCTGGACAGTAAGTCTTTTATTTTGTTTTCAATACCAAACCCACATATATTCAGCATAAAGTCATATTTTTAGCTGCACAAGACATAACCAACTATAGCTGTTAGTTGAATGATTCTGAACTCTTTCAGGCCTGTGTCCTTCACTGTAAAAGACATGACGCTGGAAGCCCATGTTGTGTTGTCCACCTTAACGGATCCAAACCACGAAAGTCCATCTCAACCTGCACCTGGGTATTTCATTTTAACCCTCATATTCACATGCTGCTCACACTGTACATTCACAACTGACTTTATATTTGCATGATGGACAGATGTTCTTAAAGGAACATTTCACTTACAATTTGTTTTTTATAATTTACTTGTTGTTCTAAACCTGCATGATTTAAATTCTGAAACAGATTATAAATTTGTTTTTAAGAAGACCCTGGCCCTCCCAAATAGACAGAATATTCCACCCCGTAACCTTGTTTCATACAGTCTCTTTCCTATCATTTCAAATTATAGGTGCAATCCAAATGCAAAACCACTGTGACATAGAGCCTTGTCAGCAGCTGATTTCAGTGACGGCTGTAGTTCTCTAGTTTACGTCGGCTTACATATATAGGGTATCGCAGAGCTAGAGCTGTGACATGCTGGCCTGTCTCTCTCTAATCCATCACTGTAACTCTTCCAGTCTGGGCAGTGATGTCACTGAATTTGCACCGCCTCCTCGTAGAGTTTGTGCTTGTATCAGTGTCAGTGGTTCTGTGTGTTAGTCTCAAGCAGAAACAAACATCTGGGTCACCTGTTGCGTGCACATTACGTCACCGTTGACTGTTTATACAGCCAACCTTCTATAATTCATGCTTGTGAAAGCTAAAATAAATAACTAGTCTTGATTTTTTTTATCTCTTTATTTTAAAAGGACAAAGGGTTTATTTGCATATGTTACATGTCAACAAAGCTGTTTAGTGTAAAGACAAAGTCTACCATCCAGCAACAAGGCCATTTAGGTTGATTCTTGTTTGGATGAAAATGATTGTTAATTATTTGAACACTAAAAAAAACAAATAAATATTATATAATTATAAAATAATAATAATGATAATAATAATAATATAAAAACACATACATGTATTTAGTAGATGCTTTAATCTAATGCAATTCATAAATGAGGAGAAACAAGGGACTAATCATGAGATGATTTTTAAAGGAACAGTTCATCCTAGGAATAGAATATGAATTTATGAATTTCTTCCGTGAACCACAAAAGGCTACTCTTATAATGGAATTAAATGAGGAAACTTTTATGCTCAAAATGACTCGATACAGACAGCAGAGAGAAAGACACTCACATGAGGTTAAGTAAAAGATGGCAGAATTTTCATTTTGATTTTATTAATTAAAATTAAAAATAAATAATTTTACGAAACAGCACCCTCATAGTGGAGTAGATAAACAGATCCTCCTGAGTAAGTTGAAGCAGTTGTTGTAGTTGCTCTCGCATGCAAAGGAACGTTTGTCCCATGGGCCTTAGTTCTGGTACAGAGACAAATCTGAACATAGTATAGCCCTGGCCCCTGAGGAGCAATTCACATATTCAGAGACATGCATTCATCTTTCCTTCACACACCCTCCCCCACTGTCACTGTGTGATTCGTCCCCTTCTCTCTGTTGCCTCTGCTTTCCCTCACACATTCCTGCACGTGTTTCGTTACCCACAGCACTTACATCACTCAGGCTGTGCTGCAAACTCTTTACTTATCAAACATCAACCAACTTCAGTCAATTTGATATGCTTTACGCCACATTAACGTCATGCCCCAGAGCTGGTGGGGGCAGCAGAGAGTCTTGTGTGTCAGAAAAAATGAAAAAGAATAAAAAACAACAGGCATGTTTAAATGATTGAAAGATAGTTTCAGCAACAACGAACATCAGTCTGTGTTTTCTGCAGAGCGGCTATATATATAAATGAACTAAATAACTTTTTTACAACAAAAATGAAACATCACTGAAATTACTTAAGCTGGACTGTGATGACATTTTCTTCTGGAAACAAACTTTGTTGCATTATTTTCCGGTTTTCTCTGTAAAGCTGCTTTGAAAAAGCAATACTCTGTATTGTAAAAAGCGCTATATAAATAAATGTGACTTGACTTGTGTGTTCTAGGGATGACTGTCCTGTTACAATCCCAAAGACCTCCACAAGTGAAGGCCCCATGGAGGCAGAGGTGTGCATTGCTGAAATCTCCGTAAGTGAAGGCCCCATGGAAGCAGAAGTGAGCTTTGCTGATGGGGAACGTGTGGCTTCCAGCCAGGGCAGTGAACTGTTCAATCCAGCCCTTCATATGAGGAAGATGATTCAGCTTCATGCACCTGGAGAGATCCTGCCAAGACCCACTTTTGTGCCTGAATCGGCCTTGACTACACCAATAACACCAGCCACATTTAAGGTTAGTCTTCTATCAGACAAACAATAAATTACATTGTGGCATTATCAGATTAATAGCCTAAATTCTAATGCACTACCAGTCAAAAGTATTAGATAATTCCACATTTTAAATTAATAGCAAAATCTGCAAAGCTGAGTTGCACAAATGGAAGTTTGAAAATTATGTAGTGACCAACAAAAACATTTCCTTCGCCACCTGCTCCAGCTCATCAATGTTTTTGTTTGTTTTTGTTTTTAACATTTAGAGTTTTGTCATATGTGTCCTATTTGATATATCAGGCTTTTATGGCTCATATAGTCTTTTATGGCTCATATAGTCTGATATAGTGAGAATATGGAGCTTAGACTTGATGGACAAGAAACACACCCGTTTCCCAAACTGAGAAAAAAATATGATTGGTGCAATTACTGATATTTATACGGCCAAAACATAAGAGGAAATTCTGATGCTTGTAATGTAAATCAGTGAGATCTTTATAACAGTATAGCAGACTACTTACGTAAAATGCATATAAATATCAGTCATCACCCTTTATCTGCCAATAGTAAGTCTTAGTAAGATGATATTTAAATGCTTAGTTTTATGATCAAAGGCAAAACACACATACAATAATGATTGAGAGATGAACGAGTAAACCTTCCTCAAAGGCCTGATGGATCATATTTGATACTCACATTTTAACACGATTTTTCTAAAAAACGATGTATGGATAAAGGAAGTAAACCTAAGTTGCTCATCTTGAAATATTACCAACAATGTAAAAGTTATCAAGCTACATTTAGGTCAAAATTCCTCAGATGTTTGCATTTATGTTCTCATTCTAGATCCGCTCCCTGCTCTTCGGGGCTGTACTGAGTGACGGAGGGGACGGTAACACTGCAGATTTGCCCAGCCTGGTTTGTGGCAGTGACACAGAGGAGGACGGAGGATCAGAGGAGACACAGGTAGCAACTTCAGCTAATCTGAAGCAGAGAATGCATGGACGTTACTGCAGGATGTAGCCTACATAAACTCAGTATATTATAAAGACAAAACAGCATCTTTTCTGTGGTTATTGGTTATCTTTTACAAAAAAGTTTGGATTGATTCAAATTTTTATATATATATATATATATATATTCAATTGGAAGAGCTTCCTTAAATACAGCATTCAAGGCCTTTTAATCCTCGTTAGTGCACAACTTGTATTATTTTATTAATGTGTGTAAAAGTTGTAAGCTAATTTTTGGTTTTGTTTCTGTTCTTACATGAACATCTTTGTATTGTATAATACATATTTTGTGTGTTCAAACTGTTCTTGAAGACTACTACTAACTATGTGACAACAGTAAAGTTTGAGAGAAGCAGAGAGTCTAAGTGGGGCAAGATTCACTTTCTGTTGCTGAGGAATTTCTACCTTCATAAACATACAGTTCAGAGGAGTTCGGTCACCGTGGAGAAGATAAATGAAAACTTTAAAACAAACACATTCTCAAGGACTGAAGGACTCTATGTTCTTTGTGTCTCCCAATGAGTCAGAGGAAGATTTGACTCACTGCTTTAAAATGCCATTATTATATAAGCCTGCAGCAATTACTGGTATTGCAAGCATACTTCGAGTCGCCACATTATACAGAGAAAGCCTTGTGTTTCGCTCAACTGTTGAATTGAAAAAAATATGTTAGGTAGAAGCTTAAACTGGTCTACTTGGACAGCCGGGCAAAAAATTTGCTCCCAAATTGAGCACGAAATTTAGGAAAACTTGCAGTAAAGAAATGGCAGCCTTAAAGCTGGAGAGTGTCATTTTGTCTTTAATTTCTCTTCAGGAAGACAATCTACCAAAGTCAGGTAGAAGCTTAAAGTAATCTACTTTTTTTTTTTTTTTGAAAGTTGGCTAGCCGTGCAAAACAGAATAACTTAATTTCGCTCCCCATGAAGAGGCATTTTGTCATTTGAGCTCCTAATGTGACTGTTCAATCAATCGCTATTACATTAGTTCATGCTCATGACGTCAGCATCACGACCATTACTACTGGTTTTGCTGACTGCTGACAAATGCAATCTCCAAACACTTACTGGTGATGTAATTTCAGAGTCTCATGCAATTTACACCTAAATTGAGCACAAAAGGAAAACTCAGTTACATTAAACTGCAAAATGCAAAGAAATGGAAGCCTTAAAGCTGAAGAGTGTCATTTTGTATTTCATTTCTCTTCAGGAAGACAATCTACCAATGGTTCACATGTAGCTGACTTATTGAACATTGAATAAAATTAGACACTTCTGCTTCAACAAACTTAAAATCACTACAGAACTAAATCAAGGGAAAAGTGACAGCTACTTTCTGCAGGTGGCCTTGAAGACTCATCCGATGGTGTAATCCAGTTAATTCATCAGGGTGCAACTGGCTTGTGTGATTAGAATAGCTCCATATCTGAAACGAGTATTGCTGTTTGTGTGGGTAGAAGACATCGGTCTCCTGCAGTGTAACACGCTATGCTTCATCTAAGACTATTATATCCTTGTCTCATTTTTATACATGCATGCTTTATACATGAATAAGCTCATATTAAATAAATATTTTTCACACAATTCGTCATGTCACACCGCAATATCTACAAATACTATTCAACTACAAATAAAGCTAAAATGACAAACGTAAAAAAAACACCCAGCTCTGATATGAATCATATTACAAACTTTGCTTTTAAACACTTGCTTTACTTGATAACTTAACGTCTTAATATAATCACAAAAAAGTATATATATATATGCACACTATTTTGTTGTAAAGTTCAGATATAAATTCGTATATTGCAGGGAGACCTAGTTGATTATACAATATATAACTGCAATGCTTCATGGGAAATGAAAAACAGTGACCTACAGAAGTTATAAAAATATAACTTTATTAGATCATGTGATCATGACATACCCACTGAAAGCAATCACAGATGCTAGCATTAGCTTTGTGCCTAAACACCTCCAGGGATATTTTAAAATGTAATTTTACAAAAAAAAAATTAACAGAATCCACACAATTATCAAATATATTCTCATATACATCTGATGTGTAATAACTACACTTTCCAAATGCATACTTTTTCATACATAAATATACAGCCAGTTCTCCAAATATCTACAGATCGTAAACTTTCCTCTCACATACACGCCACATGCATGTGAAGCTCTTAAAAGTGGTTTAAATGGGACTGTTTTTTTCCCTCTCAACACATCCCACAATCCCTTGCAGTCTGATTTAAAAAAAAAAAACTCATGAGTAATACTGTTTTAAATTAATAAATATGAAGTGAAAGGTTTCTGTCTCCCCAAGAACTGTAATTTGCCCTGTACTTTGAATTGCTTACACAAACACCCATCCTACTCTTATTTTATGTAATGTGAACTTGTCTTGAGAAAAGTGTCGTTCATCAGTTAAGATCTCAGAAGAAAGGCATTTCTATTGTTGATCATTAACTTTTACAGTATTTTGATAAAGTGAAGCGTCATAATCAAGCTAGTATCTTAAAGTTATGCAATGACACTGACGACAAACTGTCCATTTGCTAGTGAAGAGTTTGTAGTAGTCACTGATGCTTAATAACCTCACATCTCAGCTGACGTCTGTCCAGAGGATACAGATCGGGTGTCTTTTAAAATAGAAAGTAAACAGGCAAAACGTGCCAACTTAAGGGCATCTCCCTCAGGCTTTTGCAAAGTCAAAGAATCCCATGGCACAACGCCTCCATCTTAATGTTTCTTCTTGATACGGAAACTTTCTTTTTTGGGGAACGCTTGTCTCTAATCAAATCATTCCTTTCTGCTTTGCTTTTCCCTCATTCTTTTTGCATTTTTACCTTCTAAACCCTCCACTCTCGACCAAATCATTACCAGTGGACGGCAGAATACCTGGCGATTCTTTCAGACGTACTAGAAAAGTGTTCAACATCTGTTGTAGCTTTTGCAAAGCACAACTCAACTTTAGCAGTCCGTATCAAGGTGATCTTTTACTTAAGCCTGCAGGCAACATCATTAGAAGTACAGTCTAGTAAGGTTGAAGAACCCAGGGAACAGATGTGGGCTTCAAGTCCCTGCCAGAAACAGAAAACTCAAACAGCCCTCAATCCTGCCAGCAGGAAACAGCTGCCAGTCCAGTGACAGAGGAAGACAACAAGAGACGCATTTAGCAGCCCTTGCAAACATTAGTCTGTGTACTCCGCTACAATTGACAGCAGAACAGTGATGTCATCTGGCTTTCCTCCTTTGGAAAGAAGAGAAAGAGAGAATGTTTAAAGAACAAATGTCAACACTACATATTTACTCGACATTTACAATGTTCACATGTGCCATTGAATACATGCCAGTTAGGACAATTAAAATGCATCAATCTGATAATATTTAACACTTCACAATAATGTCTCATTAGTCAATGTCAGATTGCTAACAATGAGCAATACATTTAGAGCAATATGTTAGTTAATACAAATACAATGGTTCATTGTTAGCTCATGTTAGCACAAGTCCATTAAATAATATTAACAGATGCAACTTTTGATTTTAATAAAGTTTAAGTAAATGTTATGATGAACATTAACCAAGATTGATAAATGCTTTAGAAGTACTTTTTAAATGTAAGTTCATGTTAACAAATGGAACCTTATTGTAAAGTGTTACCTGATGAATTTAATGCATTGATTAGGGATTAAAAAGATGACCATATTATTACCCAATTTATTTTGCATCCATTTCTCATACAAAATGTAATTCTTGTGTAATTCAGTGGAAAAATCCAACTAGCAATGATCATGCACCAATTATCTGGCCAGTTGTTTTTTAAAATTTTGCATTTATCCAAAGCAGATTTTAAGCATTTAAAGTATGCTGTTTTATATGAGTTCATGCATTTTTTGCTTCAGGCATTTGTGTCGTCATAATTTTGAAAATAATTATGAATAATATGAAAATAATCAAATTAAAGTGTTATTTTATTACCATTGATATGCCATTATAGTTTAAATATTTTGAGTTTTTATTTTTGTAATTTCCATTCAAATCAATTAAAATGAAAAATGTTGCTTTGGCAACTAGCTGAAATATATTTGTAATATTTTATTTTATTTCAGTTATCGTTTTATTTTATTTCAAGTAACAAAAGTGTTTTTTATTTTAAGTAACAAATGGTTTTTGTTTTAGGTAACTATAATAACCCTGAAGTTCAAATTTTATAGTGCATTGAACTGGTAAAATGTCCACCTTTTTTTAAATGCATACATTTAAATAAAGAATTGTAATTGATTTCAGAGCAAGTGTATACACGCGAGCATTACCATTATCTCAGAAAATTGTAAAGAGAAAGTAAATCAGGAAAAGTAAAAGTTGTAGCTTGTTTAAAAGAAATAACAATTTAGTAATTTTTAAAAGAGTATATCTCACCTCTGACATTTAAGCCATTATCGCAGGCAAACTGTGCAAAAGGAGACATGTAATTGGGGTCGTATGCTAAAACATGGGCCTGTTCAGCAATACTTTTGGCTGTTTGCTGGATGCTTTCATAGTTGGTATTCTGAAAGTAGAGCACACAATTCATTTTAGTGTAACTGGAAGACAGAAAAATGGACAGAGTGAAGTGTTGTACGTAGATTTTCCGGTACCTTGAGTTTTTTGAGTTCTTGTAAAATCATGTAGTCTGGCATATTGTCAAAGAGACCATCTGTAGCTGTGAGTATAATGTCTCCCAACTGGACATCGAAGGAAGAGCTATCAGCAGCATCAGGGCTGTGGGAAACAAGTGGACACAAAATTGTTACTTTGAATGCAAGTAAACTCAATAGTTTAGTTATGAAATGTGATATTCCCATTCTGTAGGTTGACATATTTGAAAGAAATTAAATATTCACTTCTCACAATGCATCTCATGTCTTTAGGTCACCTCAATAATCCATCAAAACCAATTAACTGCACATTCTGTGCCGCCCCAGTTGAAATGTGTTTGTAGCTCTAATATACAGTAAGCGTTGCTGTTTGCTGACCATATTTAGAAGCACAGTTGAACAGAATAATAGCAGTTTCAGTCTAAGAAGCTTTTAGCTTGATCCCCATTATAGTATAAAGCACGCAGAACACACAGATCAGCAGAGAAGTGTCGTGTTCTGTTCCAGGAAGTCAGTAGCAGGCATTATGCCCACTGATACGAATACACTGGCTGTCGTTCCCTCCGTCTGTGCTGTGCCCCGGGTCATGTGGTTTAAAGGTGATACTTAGTTTGAATAAATTCAGAGAATTAGGTAGTGGAAACGGTTTAAAAAAAAAATTGGAACAGTATTAAAGATTTAGACCAGCAAACTGAAGAATATCTGGCCTCAGAGAACTACTTCTACTAGCTCATCTGTCAAAGAGAAACCAGCTGGATGTCAGGGTTTACTGACGCCATGCTAAGGTTGTCTCCAATAGCCAAGTCATGTGTCTGGAAAGATTAAATTAACTGGATGTTGCTCAGAGCAGAAACAGCCCAACAACACCGCTTAACCGTGATAAATTCACTGTAAATCACTGACTTAGGGTCATGTTCACTAGACAGAGTGGGAGTCCCAAGTCATATAATGGGGAGGGTTGGAGAAAGACCTGGCGAACTACTCTGAAAAAAATCATCTCTAAGAATTAACTGACAGTCTATTGAGTATGGCGAGAAAATCACCAAGAGTTGGATACAACTGAAATGGCTAGACAATAGGTTGACATGCATCCAAGGTCAAAAAACACTTAAGTTTTCTGATAATATCCATAACACATCACCTTATTTCTCAAAGTCTGAAAACAAAGCTAAGTTTCAGCTCTTCCTCAGCGCTTGTAGACACAGTGATACAAACAGTAATGGTGGCATCAGTTTTACCGTATCAATTCGAGCGCAAGCCTTTGGAAGTGCATGCAAAAGTAGATTTGCTTTTGCACGGCAGAAAACAGCGTTTTCTTGACATGTCGACCACATGAACCAAACTCTTCCAGTCTCAGCAACTACAGTTTGAGTGTGGGTCAAAGTAGATGTTTGCGGGCAACCAATGAAGACCATAGGCTGGCATTATGCAAAATTGTTACAAACCTACGTAGGTTCGTGCAGGAATAAAGACTGGAATTGCTGAAGACTCATTTCAGGCAGTTCAGAATCGATTCTTTTGAGAGACGACTCCATTTATCGTGGACTTTGAGCCTTGAAACTTTGCAGACCTTTTACATTCACAAACATGAAAGGTAATATTTGAAAAAGCATAATAGGGGCACTTTAAAGTCTAAACCAGGAGCTGAATTCTGAATTTAGTGATGTAATCTTTGCAGTCATGCAAATTGCATTGTTTTTAATATGCTGAAATAACCATAGAGGCACTTGTTTTTCAGTGCTTTCAGCAATCAATCAACATGTGAATCAAAGTGTGACGCAAACCCTGATTTATGAATATAAAATTAAATTATTAAAGAGCAATAATTAAAACAGCCTTAACATGAGGTCTTAAAAAGCTTGAGAATAATGCAAAAAATGATGCGTTAATGTGGAGGCTAGAGTAAAAGTTAATATAAGTTGTGGCTCAAAATCCTATACATTTTTTAGGATAGATAAGCTTGGTGCACAATTATCAAATTTAGTTTTTTGACAAATAAAGCTGTTCTAATCTGAAATGGGAGAATAGAGATCATTACGTATCCTAGACAGTAGAGTAGACGCTGTAGTGTTCACACAGAGTGACATTTCTCTCCAGGAGGAACTGATTATCCAGTCGAGTTAATAACCAGGCTCTCAGAGTGAGGACCTAATCATGCTCTCATCCTGACAGCCAGGGGATTACGTCTCGCTTGGGGACACGACGCGGTTGCATAATCAGAAAGCTAGAGGAGTGAGGGTCTCACCTGTCACTGAGAACGGAGCCCTCTGCCTCAGGAGGGGCGATGGAGAGCTGGAAAGGGGTGTTGAAGTAATGCTGCTGTTCATCAGACCTGTGCACCACCTCTCCACCTCGAACCACCAGAAAGCCAGAGTCTCCCAGGTTAGCCGTGTGTAGCTGGTGACTCTGCCTATCTAGTACCACGATACACGCTGTACTGCTTCCTAAAGTAGAGAAAGATGCTCAATCAGTTACATGATAGGTCATTTAAAGCATAACAATTTAATTAGAGTTAGTGATGCACCAAAACTCTAATTACCGGTAAAAACTTTCTGCCTAAAATCAAATTAATCTTCATTTTGATGAACCGATATCTTTGTCCATGCTGTTTTCCGTTAATGCATGAACAAAACATTATTTGTATAAAAACATCCACTAATCGCAATAAGCTTTTTGCTTATGAAAAAGTCTCAGCTTTCAAATAGTCTATTTTCGAATGAAATTCAAACAATAAATGTCGTTTTGATACTCTTTAATGTGGTGTGACAGATCGCTGTAGTGCCTCAGTTCAAGCAGCAGACCCGATCATCTCTTCCCCTTCACTACTAGTCATTGTATGAAATAAACATGAATGAACATCAGAACGGGTGTTGAAAGAACCAGTACAACTTACTGAAACATATCATGACTCATGCAATTTACGCAACTCGCGCTCAATTTGTGTTTCAACTGCGAAAAGTTTTCAATAAAACAGCTTGAGAACAATATGTAATGTTACATTTTCCTCAGGAAAGCCATTCAGTGTCTATTGCTTTTTGCTAAAATATTAAGCAAAATATTATAAAAAATATTTGATTATTAATAAAGTATTTGAGCAATTTACTAAATATGTGCACTATATTACTGTTCATTATTTTTACTTGACATTCATTATTTTTTTTATTTTTTTTATTAACAGACAGACATACAGACCAAAATAGTGCATTAACGAACAATATAGTAATTCCATAACTCCAGAAGTGAAAATAACAGTGTGTGTGTGTGTGTGTGTGTGTGTGTGCATAAGCAAAATAACCATTTATTATTTATCACCATCATCATTACCATCACCACCACCACTCCTCCTCACCACCAACATTCTGCCAACATTGTATCAGTCAGTTTTTATCTTTATTCTTATTTCCATCTTTCCTCCTATGTAACAATTACCATTGTCAGCACTCTTAAAAAATAATAGATACTTTAATAAGATAATATAAGATAACCCTCCCCCCGCATCTCTTCAATCCCTATGTGCATTAAAACAAGGGGTACAGTGTGAGAGTGTCTCAACTTGGGACAGAGATGCTGTCCCATGGAAACCACTTCTCTCCTGTCTTCCCTGCCTAAGTGTTTGAGGTTTTTCAGTGTGTATATATACATACATTTTTTCTCTCTATTCTACGTTGTGGTGCATTAAAAACACATGAAAAGATTAGGTGGGAATTTTGGAAACAATCAATTGATTTAACTACAGCAGTAGTGAAAACACCAGGTTAGTAATTCCAAAACAGTACTAACAATGGTAATGGTAATAATAACAATAACAATAATGATACTGATGACAATGATGGCAATGGTGATAGCAATGATGAGAGCAACGACAATAACAACAGCAATCACAACAACAACAAAAAAAGATAATATAAAAAATAGTAATCATAACAGTAACAATAATGATAATAATGGCAATGATTACAAAAATAGAGTAATATCCGTGGGTTGATTAAAAAGGTGGGAGGAGTCGGAGTTAAAAGGAGAGAGAGGATTCATAGTTGTAAGAGATCAGAAAGTGTTGGATGGCAGAAGTTGGTTTCAGATGCGTAATTATAAGGGGGAGATGTGCATTCCATTGTAATGAAGTCTGTAATAAGATTTTTCCAATGGTTAATGTGTATTTTGTTGCGAGTTTTCCAGTTCATGAGGATAGTTTTCTTGGCGATGGTTAGAGCTATGAGCAGCATTTTAGTGTTGATATTTTTATCAGTGATTATTGTGAGGTCCCCCAGCAAGCAAAGAGAGGGCGATAGTGGGATGTGGTAGCCGACCATAGTGGATAGTAGTGACTTTGAACTCTTCCCAAAAGTGTTTGATTGGAGTGCAGTGCCAGGTTGCATGGATGTATGTATCTAAAGAAATGTGATTGCAATGTGTGCAAACTTCTGATGTGAAACCCATTTTGGCTAATCTATTGCCCGTGTAGTGTGTTCTATGAAGTGTTTTGTATTGTATTAATTGAAGATTAGCATTTTTGGACATGAGAAAGATGTTTTTACAGATTTGGGTCCAGAAGTTGGTATCAGGAGCTATTGAAAGATCGTTTTCCCGATTTCAAAAGTTGATTTGAAATCATTTTGTATATTTTAGAGAGAAGTTTCTTTGGAGAGGAAATGTTAACCAAGTCTGATATTGCCGGTGGAAGTTCTAAATTTGTGGCTCTGATGTTTATTTTTGCCAGAACAGAAGATTTGAGTAGTAAGTATTTTAAAAATTCATTGCTCCCGAAGCCAAACTCCTGGGCCAATTGCGGAAATGTTGTTAATGTGTTAGATTTGAAAATATGGTTAATGTGGGTGATACTCTTTTCTGCCCATGTGCCAAAATTGAGTGTTTTCTTATTGCTTATGAAGTCACGGTTGTTCCACAGTGGGGTGAGGTTAGATGGAGCAAGTATAGAATTTGTGATTTGGTGAAATTTCCACCAGGCTGTCAGAGTGGCAGCTATAGTTACTGCATTAAAACATGTGTTGTTTGATTGATTTAGTGAGGAATGGTATGTCAGCTATATTTAATACTTTGCATAGTGATTGTTCTATATCTAGCCATATAATATCGGATTGGGTGGGGTGGATCCATTTGTATATGTATTGCAGTTGGTTAGCTTCTAGTCCTCCTTGAACCTTGTTTTTTTTGTAGTGTAGTGAGTTTTATCCTTGGTGTTTTATTATTCCAGTAGAAGTGAGTGATAATGGAGTCTAGTGATTTAAACCAGGTGAGTGTGGGGTGGGTTGGAATCATTGAGAATAGATCATTTTTGGTAAAGTCGTCATTTTTATTACTGCTATCCTGCCAATTATGGAGATTGGAAGGTTGAGCCATCGAAGCAAATCGTCTTCTATTTATTTTAGCAGTGGTGTGAAGTTGAGTGTTACCAACTCTGACAGTCTGGAGGAGATCTTAATGCCTAAGTAAGTGATGTAATCATGACATATAGGTATAGGTGATTGGTGGGGTGCCACATCCCATTTGGTTTTATGTAAAGGGAGGATGGAAGATTTGTTCCAGTTTATTGCGTAGTCTGATATTTTTGAGAAGGACTGGATTGTTTCAATTATTTCTTGAGTAGATGCTAGAGGTTCTTGTATAAATAGTAGAATATCATCTGATTTTATGTGTTTGTTGTGGTGTTTCAATACCTTTGATTGCTGGGTTTTGGCGGATAGCCGCTGCTAAGGGTTCAGTAAAAATAGTGAATAGGGATGGAGAGAGTGGACATCCCTGCCTCGTCCCCCTGTACAGAGTGAAGCTTTGTGAGGTTAGTCCATTGGTTGTGTCTGTGGCAGAAGGTGATGTGTATAAAATCTTGACCCAGTAAATAAATGACTCTCCAAAGCCAAACTTTAGTAATGTGGTGAATAAAAATTTCCAGTAGACCCTATCAAAAGCTTTTTCAGCGTCTAATGTGGCAATGAGAGTATCTTTTTGTTGTACTGATGAGCAATGCATTAAATTGAATAACCTGCGGGTATTGTTGGATGCGTGTCTGCCTTTTATAAAGCCGGTCTGATCAGGATGGATGAAATAAGGTATATTTTTTTCAATTCTATGCGATAATGCTTTGCTAATAATTTTTATTTCGACATTTGTAAGTGAAATAGGACGGTTGTTAGATGTGAGGGTGTGGTCTTTGTTAGGTTTAGGAATGAGTGATATGAGCGCTGTATTCATGTGGGATGGGAATTTTGCATTATGTTTTATTTCCGTTATTGTTCTACTAAATAGTGGGTATAAAGTTGACCAAAAATGTTCGTAGAACTCAGCAGGGAAGCCTCCGGTCCTGGTGCTTTATTATTTTGCATGTGTTTTAGCACAGAGTGAAGTTCTTTTTCAGTGATTGGTAATTCGAGAGAGTTCATTTGTTCCAGGTTAAGTTTTGGTAGAATGGTGTTATCGGGGGAATTGCGTTATGTCTTCTTGGTTTGGGTCCAGATCATATGAATATAATTTTGTATAGTATTCTTTAAATATTTTGTTTATCTCAATTGGTGAATTAGTTAGCTTCCCTGCTGACTTTCTAATGGAGGTTATAGCTGTTTTTTCTTTATTTCTTTTAATTTGACTGGCTAGATATTTTCCGGATTTATTGCTATGGTGGAAAGTTTCCTGCCGAAGTCTGTGAATCAGAAACTGACATTCATTATTTAACGTTTGTGCCTGAATAAATCTGCCATGAAAACTTTTTTTTTTATGTTTACATTTCAACAAAGAATTGGAGTAGAAAAAATTATATTAAGTTGATACAAACATTTCAATTTGCAATGGCAGTTTTTATATCCAAGTCAATTTTTGAAAACATTATTTTTAGTTTTTTGTACTAGCTTTGAAATTGTGCAGATTTAATAACAAAATCCAATCTTGTGACCCAATAAACTCTCTGTAGATGACTCATCTAGCCCACAGTGTATTTTTGAGGGCAGCACACTGTACAAATGACTCATTTCAGTCCATTATATTTTAGTTACGGCTTTGATCTTATCCTGAGAAAAATGAGCCAAGGCCCTTCCCAAAAACATTTCGTTCTCATGTCAGGAGAAATAAAACTTTACTCTTGACTGTCCCAGAACTTCCAGTCCTCAGTTTTATGGCATATCTGTGTGTACTGTCTCACATGTCAGTGCATCCATAGTTAACATTCCATTGCACATGAACACCTTAGGCTATGAATGTTAGTCTGATGCTTAAGTTACTTTGTGGAAAAATTGAGCTTTAGTATGTAGCAAAAGACGAAAATATGACGCATTCTCCTGTTTACAAAAGCATATGAATGGAAGTGAACGGAACACAAAATTGAGCGACTGTACCGTAATTGAAGCCAGAGCATAATGTCAAAGCCTCCAAAACACATTATGATCTGATGTCTCTACAATTTTCATTTGAAAACTGAAAATATATTTTCAAAGACAGTTCAATGCTTTTTCTGTGCAGCGCTCTCATTTTGACACTTTCATGTGAAGAGAGACAGCATACTGCACACTTCTGTTTCTACTTGTGAAATGAATTCACTTCATAATCCATAATCTAAAGATGAATATGCTCACCTAATAGTGGTACTTTGTTCTGAAGTAGCTCATAGTAGCTGGTGGTGAGGATTCCCACTGGGTTGCTTGGCACAAATCTCCCTTCTTTGACGAGCCGCTCACACGTCCTCATGAGCGTCCCAGAGAACTGAGAGGGGTCGACCCCATAGTCCCGCCAGCCACCCACTCCATCAGCCACACCTATAGGTGATAGAACAGAAACACAATGAGGGACAATACCATTAGAAAGCTGCATTTTATAACTGGTTAACAAGCAACAACACAACTTTCAATGTTTCTGTACAGCTATTTTAGATCTGCAGAGAGAAACTCATAATTATATTCAGCAAGGATGCATTAAATTGATCAAAAGGGACATTATAAATGTTACAAAGATTTAGATTTTCCAAAAAAATGCTGTTCATTTTAACTTTCTATTCATCAAAGAATCCTGAAAATAAATGTATCATGGATGGTTAACAAAAATATGAAGCAGCACAACTGTTTTCAACATTGCTGATAAGAAATATTTCTTGAGCAGCAAATCAGCATCTTAGAATGATTTCTGAAGGACATGTGACACTGAAGACTGGAGTAATGATGCTGAAAATACAGCTTTGCATCACAGGAATAAATAAAACCAAAAATAATTATTTGTAGTAGTACTAATATTTCACAATTTTATTGATTTTACTGTATTTCATCAAATATATGCAGCCTTGGTGAGCATAAGAAAAAAAAAAAAAAATGAATTTTACCGACCCCAAGCTTTTGAATGGTAGTGTACATAAATATACAAGAGTTTCCATGTATAGCTAACTATATTGTGTTACCATAATATAAAATGATTCATACTGTGATGTAAGATTTTCATCAGCTAAGGTCAAACTGAATTATCTAGTAGGATTTAGAGGTGATCAAGAGGTAAAGTGAACGTATCTAATGGGAAAATGAAAACGACTTTGAAAAGTAAAAAGTGGTTAACAAGGAGATGAACTGTATCTAATGACAATAAACTCAACCACTGGATTTCCCACTAAAATATATAGGGTAATAGCATTTCTAAGCCGCTACTGTATATGACGCACAATGGTTATGTTTAGTGATAGACTAATATATTGGCTATCAGTTGACACCCCTACATGCTTTAATGGTGAAAAGAGTAGGTTTCGTTTAATTTCACTTTAAAATGTGTTTTTGTGCACATTTACCATTGAAAACCCCACATCTGTCAACCACCGCTCAAGTAAATAAAGTGATTTGCAGATTGTAAGATGCACCAGTCTTGATTGAATATTAAGAAAGCAAATGTTTACTGCCAACACCCCAAAGATGTCATGTGCATGCATTTCCAAATCAGTCCAACAGAATTTCCCCACAAAGCCCTCCCAGCTTCCTATCTGACAATGAGCAGAATCCCTCGTTCGTGACCATACAAGGCAAGTCGACCTACATCCTCTCATGATCTCGCCTTAAAAGCACTGGGATTTCCAGAGATAGATTTGCTGGCTTGAAGCTTGAAAAGTCTTGTCGTTTTTTTGGCCATCACAGAACCCTGCTCATGTGTTTGAGCTATAAGAGAGGATTTAGATCCCAGGTTAATTTGACTTTGACGTATAGCTGTCCAAGTAGGCCTTAGAAACATGTTAGCAGGTCTACTAACGTCTGACATTTTAATTTGTGGGCATCCTCCTTATGAGTGGCTTAAATAACAGAGAAAACTAGGGCAGTACAAGGACTAATCTGCTTCATCTTAAAACTGAACTTCGAAGGACTACTAAAAAACTCTTTAGAGCCATCTAAAATATTATTTCCCAAGCAAAGCATGAAGTAAAAGATTAGCTTTTCGTGAGGATCTGCAAGACTCAAGACCAAGACTGAAACCCAAGTCTGTGGCCTTCAGTGTTCATCTATTGTTTTGCACCCACATCTTTCAGATGCACTTCCTTGTAACTAGACAATGGGTTTTCTGTTGTACACTAAAACTTATGTGCACTCTTGTTAACCCCCAAAAGTTGCCATTCTCGGGTTAGAAGCAATGTTGATGTTACTAACAGGTATATATATGGTTATGGAATAATGGTATGAAATATTATACCACTGCAAATGCTAGCGATATAACAGTTCATATCCTCCAGTCACGTGGAGCACCAAACATTAGAAACGGGCTCCCCCTCCTTTTATAGGCTATTCTTTAATTGTTTGGTGTCAGGTGAAGCAATTCTGAATTCATTTTTTAATGCAGTAGTAAAAGGTACAACAAGCATTAACACAAGTTTCCAAATATATTCAAATTGAGTGGAGATATTTTAAAACATTCAACTAAACTGAATGTTTACTATTATGAAACATGTAATTAAAATTAACTTAATATTCATCTTTATAAAATAATGTTATTTAAAGCATTTTTAAGTTGATTTCATTCATTTACTTTTTTTACATAAATACACATTGTAAAGGCTTTTGTTGTTGTACCTACAAACCACCTATGTGCGACAGTTGTGACGTCAGAAGCGATTTAACCAAGATGATACTTGCCTAAACCAGTTTTTCCAAGCACATTATCTTTGCATACAAAACAAATATGCTTTAATGGTATATACATACCTAACACATCAGCAGATCTGTGTCGGGCTATAAAGCACGCGTCGTCACCATAACACATCCCTTTCTTAAAAATCCCCTTGCGAAAGTCCTTCCCGAAGCCGAAGCTGGCGGACACCAGGCTGTAGTCCCGGCTGTCAGTTTGAGAGAGTCCGCCGATGACCGCCCGGGCCACCAATCGACCGTACGAGAGAACGGACAACATCACCCCCGGTTAACGTTAGTTAGACTCAGTACTGACAACAGATCCAACGGCCCTTGATGACGTCTGGAGGTGTCACTCACAACAACCGCATCCACAATGTTATCAAACGACCTTACAACCGCAGCAA
Source organism: Meda fulgida (assembly GCA_030578275.1). NCBI lineage: Eukaryota > Metazoa > Chordata > Actinopteri > Cypriniformes > Leuciscidae > Meda > Meda fulgida. Next base: position 31,024,878 of record CM060623.1, read on the forward strand.
CTTTCACAATCTCGCTGCCTTTACGAACCAATCACCGATCTGTCGCATTCAGCTCTCCATAGCGATCGATCTGATGTGATTCAGAACATCCAAGTCGAGCCGGCTTTTATAAAACTCATTCTTCTCGCGTTGAGCCCCATCGCTGCGCGCTCGCGTGTCTGTTGCTCGTGCACTGAAGGCCGCGGCGCGCGACTGAAGTCTTGTGACTGCTGTGACGTCAGACGCCGTTACGCATATTACGCAACCCGTGTACCTTTAATGGAGTATAACCGAGTATAACAGTTTAATGGGGACCAGTGAAAGTATACACAGGCCTTTGAGTCCCTTTATAAAATATGGCGTAGAAATTGAACCCGGTAGCACTTGATAAATTACGTATATTTTTTTGTTGTTGATTTTATGACTAAAAATGTCCGATGGAATAAGGATGTAATCACTCCAGTTCAAATAAAATCCTTGGATATTCACACGTCAGTGCACACAGGTTTTCAAACATTTTTTAAGGTAAAGAATATTTTACAAATATAATGTATTTTGAATGAATGATTATCAATACATGGATTACTGTGTGTTTTTGTGGTGATGCAGATTTAAAAACAAAACAAAAAAAACGAGCTTCATGTAATTGGCCTGTGTCTATTTCTGTATTGCAGCCTCTTTCTTGGTAAAATACAAAGACATTATTTAAGATTCCACTTGAAATATTCAGATTCTGGTTGTAAACAATCATATTTTATATAGTTTAATACGGATTTATGATTCAGTATAGAGTATTTTAGGAGTTATAGACACTTTTGAAGGGATAATGCATGTTAAAAGCTTGTGGTTTCAGTCAGTAGAGAACATGGACTTCCTAACCTCTGTTTCTAACCTCTGTTTCTGCAGCTCTCGGCACGTGTTGAACTGGCTGAACCACTGATATGCCAAACTAGCATCAGTTTTTTCAATTAAACCTGTCTTATGATGTTAGTAACGTGGTAGAAAAAGTCGCCTGGATCCACAGACAAGGCTCGAGCCTAGTCCTACACTAAAATGCATGTTTGAGCTGTTTTAACTGAAAGCAACTTGCACTGACATATCTTAAAATATGACAGTGCCATTGTTTTGTCTCAAGATGCACAACAGTAATGTTAGTTTAGGCTTGTTTATAAAAGCTGCTTAAATGTTATAGTTGAACTATCTATGCTGCCTAATCGTGTCTTTGAAACCAGGCCTACAGCTGGCAGTTTATAATAATGAGGTTTGTCTACTATTTCCAATAGTGTGGTGTAATGAAATAGATGTTTTCATTAATGAAGTCTTTGCCGCCATCTAGTAGTCGTGCTGGCGCAGTACAGCTTTAGACAATAAGCAAATAAGATTAAATAACTGACACAAACCACAAGGTCTAACTTTTTCGCTGATTATAAGGTTGTGTTGTCAACGTTTTTTATATATATATATTTTTGTTTTGTTATATATATATATATATATAACTGATGTATTAAAAAAGTGTCATCTGAATGTCTATTAGATTGTTTTGTCTTACAATAATCTTAACTTTTGTTATGTAGCCTACTCGATTTTGTTCCCATGCTGCTGAAATGGAGTTAAAAAATAAATATAAATATCAATCAGTGAGTAAATATTCTAGATACTCTTCTCTTTTTCTGTATCACTTGTGCTATAACGTTCAATATGCAGTGTAGGCCTGCAAATGCTGCATGGTATTTTTCACTGCAAATGCCTGGAAAGTCTAATATGTTGTTTCTTTTGACAAAATAATTTGAAGCTTGTTTCAGTGCCAGTTTTTATTTACATGAGTTTTAATTCACTGCTTTATTCAGCTAGGTTAAAAAACACCCAGAAGGGCCTATACTAAATAATAAACTCGTTCACCTAACCTTGCACATCTTTGAAAGAGACTGTAAGAAGTGGATGATTCGGGTTATTGTAATTTGTGTTTGTTCAGCCTGAGATAACTCACCACTGCATAATTTTGTGTAAAAGTGTACCTTGACTTGTTTTAAAGGTTCAGGGTTGTGAAATAACAATCACATGAGAGGCCTTGTAAGTCCACTACTCAGACCGTAGGTGGCAGTAAGGGCTTATGTTAGAGGTCTCTCTTTACCAGTGCTTTTGTGCACCGCTTTTTTCTTCAGTGCCACTGAAAATAAATAATATGGAACTTGAATGTGAGTTTGCTGTCTGTATTGAAGTTGATTCAATTTAAAAACCGTGAACCGTGAAGTAATGGCAAGAAATGTACTTTGATTGACAGATGCAGTCAGATTCACGAATATATAGTAGGCTATAATACAGTCTTCAGTGTCACATGATCCTTTTTTTGAAAGAAATTAATACTTTTATTCAGCAAGGACGTGTTAAATGGACAAAAAGTGAGAGTAAAGATTAAATCATTAAAATAGAAAACAATTAGCGTAATAAAATGTCACTATATATATATATATATATATATATATATTAAATATTTTTGTTTGAGTGTATCTTTATATTTTCTTTCTTTATAGTAAATAACACTTGCTTTGCTATCTAATACAATGACATGCATAAGCTTATAATTTTGTTACCAAGCCGTTCCAAGAATGTACTGGTTGTTATGATTTACGTGATGAATTAAAGTTTAGGACGCAGAAACACAGTACAACTTTGAAAAGTTTTAGCCTCACAGTCAATGGGGTACAATTATGGAATAATTTGGAGATAGTGATAAAACGAAGTTCAAACATCAATCTTTTTAAATACAAATATAAACAAAAGATCTTTGAAAAGTATAGAGAAGAAGAAATGTTTTGTCATTAGGGGTACAGGTCCTTCTCAAAAAATTAGCATATTGTGATAAAGTTCATTATTTTCCATAATGTAATGATAAAAATTAAACTTTCATATGTTTTAGATTCATTGCACACCAACTGAAATATTTCAGGTCATTTATTGTTTTAATACTGATGATTTTGGCATACAGCTCATGAAAACCCAAAATTCCTGTCTCAAAAAATTAGCATATCATGAAAAGGTTCTCTAAACGAGCTATTAACCTAATCATCTGAATCAACTAATTAACTCTAAACACCTGCAAAAGATTCCTGAGGCTTTTAAAAACTCCCAGCCTATTTCATTACTCAAAACCGCAATCATGGGTAAGACTGTCGACCTGACTGCTGTCCAGAAGGCCATCATTGACACCCTCAAGCAAGAGGGTAAGACACAGAAAGACATTTCTGAACAAATAGGCTGTTCCCAGAGTGCTGTATCAAGGCACCTCAGTGGGAAATCTGTGGGAAGGAAAAAGTGTGGCAAAAAACGCTGCCCAACGAGAAGAGGTGACCGGACCCTGAGGAAGATTGTGGAGAAGGACCGATTCCAGACCTTGGGGGACCTGCGGAAGCAGTGGACTGAGTCTGGAGTAGAAACATCCAGAGCCACCGTGCACAGGCGTGTGCAGGAAATGGGCTACAGGTGCCGCATTCCCCAGGTCAAGCCACTTTTGAACCAGAAACAGCGGCAGAAGCGCCTGACCTGGACTACAGAGAAGCAGGACTGGACTGTTGCTCAGTGGTTGCATGTCATTCGGAAATCAAGGTGCCAGAGTCTGGAGGAAGACTGGGGAGAAGGAAATGCCTGAAGTCCAGTGTCAAGTACCCACAGTCAGTGATGGTCTGGGGTGCCATGTCAGCTGCTGGTGTTGGTCCACTGTGTTTTATCAAGGGCAGGGTCAATGCAGCTAGCTATCAGGAGATTTTGGAGCACTTCATGCTTCCACCTGCTGAAAAGCTTTATGGAGATTTCAATTTTCAGCACGACCTGGCACCTGATCACAGTGCCAAACCACTGGTAAATGGTTTACTGACCATGGTATTACTGTGCTCAATTGGCCTGCCAACTCTCCTGACCTGAACCCCATAGAGAATCTGTGGGATATTGTGAAGAGAAAGTTGAGAGACGCAAGACCCAACACTCTGGATGAGCTTAAGGCCGCTCTCGAAGCATCCTGGGCCTCCAGAACACCTCAGCAGTGCCACAGGCTGATTGCCTCCATGCCACGCCACATTGAAGCAGTCATTTCTGCAAAAGGATTCCTGACCAAGTATTGAGTGCATAACTGAACATAATTATTTGAAGGTTGACTTTTTTTTTTTTGTATTAAAAACACTTCTTTCATTGGTCGGATGAAATATGCTAATTTTTTGAGACAGGAATTTTGGGTTTTCATGAGCTGTATGCCAAAATCATCAGTATTAAAACAATAAAACACCTGAAATATTTCAGTTGGTGTGCAATGAATCTAAAATATATGAAAGTTTAATTTTTATCATTACATTATGGAACATAATGAACTTTATCACAATATGCTAATTTTTTGAGAAGGACCTGTACTTCTACCATGACCAGATACTTGTCTCTTTGTTGTTGTTTTGTTGTTTTGCACTTTGTTTCCTTGAACCAATGTGAAGTGAGACATTTTCTTGTATAAAATTTTTTTTTGGGGGGGGGGGGGGGGAAGCTCTTTTGCTTCAGCTCTCTCCTTTTGAGCAGAATGGTTACTGCTCAAATAAATAAATAAAAAAGTAATAATAATTTGATTTAACAATATTGTTTGGGGCTGCTGTAAATTGAAATGATCAGAAATCAACATTATGCAAATGTCTAGGCTAATGAATAACTTTGCTGCACATGTTTTATTAGGCACTGTGTATCATCCATGACCTATAAAAATCACAAAACCCACTATAATATTAAATGCATTCTCATTTGGTTTAATAGTTCAATTCAGTGCTGGAAATGTAAGATTATATAGCACAGGACAATCTTTTTTTTGTACCATATATGCAGAACTACATCTGAGAAAGTCATGATGTTTATTTGAGAGCTGTTGAAAGAGATCTTTCACTCTTGGTCCTTCTCCTCCCCATGTGTGATGATATAGACCAGATTCTTATAGTCCAGATTTCCTGCCACGTCTGGAGGAAAAGCACTGAACATCTGCTCCATCTGAGGAAAGGTGGATCAAAAATAGTATTATGGTGTTTCAATGGGTTTTTACATATTATAAATTCACTCTTTGTGTTCATAATCTATAGATAAACACCTCTAGACAGATTTGTATTTTAATGTCACTGTGACATATCACAGTGCTGCTAAGGACACAGAGAGCTGAAGTGTGACATAAAACAAATAATCTCAAGATGTCAAACCTCTTCTGGAGAAAATCTGTCCGCTTGCGTTGTCAACATCCCTGACAAACTGTGAGGAGAGACGAACTTCGGTTTAACCTTTTGAAATAATCGAATTACGTCTGGCAAACACTTCACACACACTTGCAGGGTTTGAACAGTCTGTATGTACAGCATCTATTCAGTAGCTTGTTACAAAGTTGCAAAACAAAGCAGAATCTTTGGAGAAATGGATATTCAGAGAAGCAGGGAAATCTTTTTATAGCATTGTGTGTAGCTTAAATGGTACTCACAAATCCTTCCTCAAAGTCCCCTTTCCCTCGGGGTCGAACACTTTAAAGGCATTCAGGATAGTCTCCTCTGCATCGGCACCTGTTTTTTTTTTAAAGGGAGCAATGGAAAACTGGTGAGAGAGATGACTGTCCTTAAAATCCTCCAGGAATGCAAAAAGACGTTCTTTGTACACATGACTCCTAGTGGAATCTCTACCATAGTTTGAAGCTGACATGGGAATCTTCATATAGGCTCATACGAGCTTCCAGAACATATAGTTCCTTATTGGCCCATAATGACTCTGTAGGACTTTACAGATTTTCTCAGTCGCCTTGGTACTTTTCTCGAATCATCCTCGACGTTTGCAAACAGTAAGTGCATTTCTCAAAACAATTCGTACAAATAGCAAAACACCATGGATTACCTGTAAAAGCCAGTCTCTTGCTCAAAATCCTTAGTTCATCTCTCAAAAGTTAATATCTGCCAATGAACATGGCAGTGCCATCAGAATGACAAGTCCTTGTGTCATTGTGTACGGATAACAGTCAGATTGCTCAGTCATGTTGTCAATATAACAGTGTCCTCTGGAGGATGTTCTAATGTCAACTAGGCTAAAGTTTTGATGAAGATTATTGTAAGTTGTAGGTTACACCTCAGTGTGTGTGGGAGTTTGACTGCAAGAGACTGGACAAGATTCACATTTACGCTTTTACTGTTTGTACTGTAATTTGTTGACAGACCTTGTCATTGCGATACAGAAAGGAAAGACAGCACTGCATAGCACAAATGTGAACATAGGACAATCTCCTTAGGGAAAACTGTACATGCATATTATGACAACTTGTTCAACCATTTTGCATGTAAAGACTTGTGCTATGAACTAATGCCTAAATGTTATGAACTAATGCCTAAATGTTGTGTGTGTGTGTGTGTTGGGGGGGGGGGGGGGGGCTATTCAACAGAGACCCATTATAATACATTTTGATCAACATGACATAAGCAATTGATAATGTAGGAAACAGCAGAGAATTGGACATAATCATTTGCATGGATGTACCAAAGCATTTGCAACTTGTTCAAAGAAATGAGAAACTGCTTTTTTGATGTGCACAAGTGACACAAAGATGTGCAGATTCAACAGGTAGTTTTGAGAATTTCAATTCTGATCTGAGAAATGTACCAAAGAGAAAAACTGTAATAGGAAAGAAAATCCCTGTATGATTTCTTGTCCAATTGTAGACTTATTCCAAAACAACCAGAGTTTTGTTTAAATCATATACAATTCATAAAGTAAGATTTTAAGAATTAAAACATATTTGGAATAAAATGTTGTGATGCTATTGGTGGTTGAAACCATAATATTGTGAAATATTATTACAATTTTAAATAACTGTTTTCTATGTGAATATATTTTAAAATGTAATTTATTCCTGTGATCAAAGCTGAATTTTCAGCATCATTACTCCAGTCTTCAGTGTCACATGATCCTTCAGAAATCACTAATATGATGATTTGCTGCTCAAGAAACATTTATGATTGTTATTGATGTTGAAAAAAGTTGTGCTGCTTCATATTCTTATGGAAACCATTATAGATTTTTCAGGATTGTTTGATGAATAGAATTTTTTTTTAAATATAAATATTTTGTAACATTATTAATGTCTTTTTATCATCCTTGCTGAATAAAATATTGATTTATTAAAAAAAAATTGTACTGAAATCAAAGTTTTGAATGGATAGATGATAGATAGATAGATGACAGATAGATAGATAGATAGATAGATAGATAGATAGATAGATAGATAGATAGATAGATAGATGATAGATAGATAGATAGATAGATAGATAGGTAGATAGATAGATAGATAGATAGATAGATAGATAGATAGATAGATGACAGATAGATAGATAGATAGATGATAGATAGATGATAGATAGATAGATGATAGATAGATAGATAGATAGATAGATAGATAGATAGATAGATAGATAGATAGATAGATAGATAGATGACAGATAGATAGATGACAGATAGATAGATAGATAGATAGATAGATAGATAGATAGATAGATAGATAGATAGATAGATAGATAGATAGATAGATGACAGATAGATAGATGATAGATAGATAGATAGATAGATAGATGATAGATAGATAGATAGATGATAGATAGATAGATAGATAGATAGATGATAGATAGATAGATAGATGATAGATAGATAGATAGATAGATAGATGATAGATAGATAGATAGATGACAGATAGATAGATAGATGATAGATAGATAGATAGATGACAGATAGATAGATAGATAGATAGATGATAGATAGATAGATAGATAGATGACAGATAGATAGATAGACAGACAGACAGATAGATAGATAGATAGATAGATAGATAGATAGATGACAGATAGATAGATAGATAGATAGATAGATAGATAGATAGATAGATAGATAGATAGATAGATGCTTTTACTGCTTTTACAATTCACCCTACCATTTACCTTTTAGCTTCTCCCCAAACATGGTGAGGAAGACGGTGAAGTTAATGGGTCCTGGAGCCTCCTTCAGCATCTGTTCGAGCTCCTCTTGTTTGACGTTCAGACGGCCTGCGGAGAAAGATAGGTCAGAGGTCAAACTGCTGTCAGAGAGACTCTTCAACCAACAATGCAGAACGACACTGACGTATAGCAGAGATTATTACAGTCCACCTAAAGCTGCGAACGTGTCCCTCAGGTCATTTTTGTCGATAAAGCCGTCTCTGTTCTGGTCCATGATTGTGAAAGCCTGAGGCAGATGAAAGAGAGAGAATATAGAGAGTGTGAGTGGGATGCAGAATGTAGTCTGGTGTTAGTTAAAGTCAACATGAAACAGAGGTTAAGACAGTCTTTTCTTCCCGATTGTGATGTATCAGATTGAAACGGCTTCTGGAACAAGAACAAATGTAGGGCGGGGCTTGTGTTTGTTAGTGGGGACCTGATTGGATGGTTGTGGTTTGCTATTGGTGGATCTCATTTGAGTGACAGGTTGTCCCGCCCTCGTCATCAGAGAAGAGAAGAGATGTCACTGCAAGAGGGATTATTTTGAGTTATTTTGTTTATGATTAATAGTTATTTTGTTTAAAGATTACAAGGCACATGAATAATAAAAAAAGATGTGTATGGATAAATCATTTATACAAAAAAAACATAATATTCCATAAACAAAGATGAAGGGTGTAATTTCTGCAGCTCAAGTAATAGAAGTACGAAAAAAATCTGTCCGCCAAACTCATGGTGAATTAGTAGCCAACACATATAGTGCCATCTTAACATTCTTAAATGTTGATTTATATCATAATATTGATCATGTTTGACAATTTGACAAACTTCTACTTTAACTTTTGTGGTTTGCAGATGTGAGAAAAAACATGTTGGAACGTTTCTCTTGTAATGCGTAAAATTAAACCGTTTTGTATGTACTTTTTAATACACTTGTAACTCCACCTAAAAATTGAAACCCTGACATTATTTACTCACATCATTGTCATTGCAAACCTCTTTCTGATTTTTTTTTTTTGTCTAATGCAAAATAAACTTGTGCATCACATTGAATTGCAACTCAACAAAGTTCTGAATCTGAACTAGTTTTCAGAGCTTTGGTGGAGAAAGATGAAAAACTGCTGTTTCTCACGCAAAGCTATGTGGATTACTGTTATGATATATTTTTTTGTGGAGCGTGAACGGTTCTTAAATTCACCTTTTATGTGTTTCACAGAAAATATCATACAAGTTTGGAATGACGTGAGGGGGAGAAAATAATGACATTTAATTCATTTTTGGGGAACTAATTCTTTAATTAGAGGTCAGATCCCCCCAAACCCCTTGTCATAGCGTTTCGCAAAACTCCCTGTGTTTGTATATTTATAGGTCCTGTAATTCCGCTTTACTTTGTGTCTGTTTGTGATACGTGCGAGAGAGACCGACTGAAAGAGAGAGAGACTGGTCCCAATTGTCTGCACGTTTTCATCACTGCCATCTCGGATCAGCGTCATGCTTATCCTGTTTGTCCTGATCTTTTCACAGCCGCTTTGAGACCAGAGAGAACGTCTGTCCTGCTGCATTCTCCACGCAAATGTCGTGGGCTTGACAGCAGGTTGGAGTGTGTGTGTTCAGGGTGTAAATCACTCCACTGTGCTAATCGTCACTGACACATTCTGAATTATTCACTAGCGATGATGAACACTGACATATTGAAGTCACATACGGGAATCTCGCCGCTCAATATCACAGTGAAAGAGTCGGGATAAAGACAATTGTCATAGCAATTAGAATCAAACGAGCACTTGGTTTGTACCTCTTTGAACTCCTGGATCTGTGCTTGTTCAAACATGGAGAAGACATTTGAATTGGCTCCTTCTGCCCGCTTCTTTGCCTTTTTGGGTGCCTGCAACAACATATTACACAGAATACTTGTGACTGGTTAAATAGAAGTGCACACTGGAAATAAGAGAAATAACTTTTTGGAATAACTTGGTTCAAAACCCCAGTGTTCTTGGCTGACATCCCTTTACCTGTTTCACTGAAACTCTCTACCATTCAAAAGCTTGGGGTCCCTACAATTTTTGGCAACACTTTAGTTCAGGGTCCAATTCTCACTATTAACTTGCTTATTAGCATGCATATTACTAGTATATTGGCTGTTTATTAATACTTATAAAGCACGTATTAATGCTTCATTCTGCATGGCCGTGTACATCCCGCAATACCTAAACTTAACAACTACCTTACTAACTATTAATAAGCAGTGATAAGGAGTTTATTTGGGCAAAAGTCATAGTTAATAGTGAGAATTGGACCTCAATCTAAAGTGTGACCCAATTCTTTTTGTATTTTGGAAAGAAATTAATACTTTAATTCAGAAAGGATGCATTCAATTGAACAAAAGTGATAAAGGCGATAAGTAACGAAAGATTTGTTTTAAATAAATGCTGTTCTTTTGAACTTTCTATTATAAGAATCCTCAAAGAAATCACGGTTTCTATAAAAAAAAATATTAAGCAGCACAACTGTTTTCAACATTGATTATAATAAGAGCAGCAAATCATCATATTAGAGTGATTTCTGAAGGATCATGTGACACTGAAGACTGGAGTAATGATGCTGAATTTTTTTGCTTTGATCACATAAATTATATTTTAAAATATATTCACATATAAACAGTTATTTGAAATTGTAATGATATTTCACAATATTACTTTTTACTGTTTTCTAACAAATAAATGCAGCCTTGGTGAGCAGATGAGACTAAAAACAGACCCCAAACTTTCATCGTGCCAGTATAATGTTGACTTTAGTATCACAATTGTAGACCGCAATCTGTTAAATCGAGACTTTTACTGAAGTCTCCCTCTTCTCTGATGTTTCTCCTCTCAACATTGTCTCAATGTATGCTTCTAACTCAATGCGTGTGTGATTTGTGTCTATTTCCATTTCTCTTAAGGAGTTTTAGGTGAGTGGATGTTAAATTGAAACTTCTCCTGAGCAATGTTAGAGCTAAATCTGAGTAATGATGTGCGAGTTTGGATGTATAATTATAGCTCAGAGAGAGAGAAGTCAGCCAGTGGATCAGATGTGGGATTACACACTGGCGCTGACTGTTGACAGCCTCGTCTCTGAGCCTGTTGATAATCCCACCAAGACAGGGATTAATCACAACTATTTACATTCCTGCCACAGAATTTGGGAAACATTGTGAGATGCGTTTCTGCTCGATGACATCGCAGGCCGACAGCTGCTCATCGGCCTTCTGTCTGGATTACATCAACAGTTGTGCTGTGCACGAGGTCAGAGCTGAAGCATGAAACATCATGTAGTTTTATACTGGAGTATTTTCAGCATAAATCAATCCAATACTTAAGGGTCCATAACTCAATAGAGCTCTTATTTATCTTTAATTTATATATCTAATTGTCTCAAAAATTCCTTAAGAGGAATAAACACAATTTATTTTATGATATATTATCACAATTTAAATGAATGGTTTTCTATTTTAAAATACTGTCAAATGTAATTTATTCCTGTGATCAAAGCTGAATTTTCTGCATCATTACTCCAGTCTTCAGTGTCACATGATCCTTCAGAAATGAGTATAATATGATGATTTGATACTAAAATTTTACTCTATAAATGTTGGAAACAGTTGTGCTGCTTAATATTTTTTGGGGGATATGCTGAAAATCAGCTTTGCATCACAGAAATGAATTATATTTTAAATTATACTCAAATTGAAAACCATTATTTTAAATTGTAATAATATTTCCCAATTTTACTGTTTTTTCTGTATTTTTGATCAAATAAATGCAGGCTTGATGAGCATAAGAGATGTTAAAACATAAAATAATAGTAATGTTTCCAAACGTAAATGTTTACACTTTATTTCGATAGTCCACTTTAGACATACTAACAATAATTAACTTTGCAACTATATGCCAATTTAACCCCAACCCTAACCTATCAATCTATTATAATATTTATTAATATTTATATTAGTAATATTTTTATAGTAATATTTTTCTCTGGATTGATTTATGCTATTTATCACAAAACCTTTGAAAATACTCCAGTATAAAACTACATGATGTTTCATGTGTGTGTATATATATATATATATATATATATATATATATATATATATATATATATATATATATATATATATAATGTATATATATATATATATATATATATATATATATATATATACACACACACTCATTATATATATAATGAAAATATTTGTATCTATCTTTGAGAACAGAAACAGTTTACTTTTTATTTATTTGTTGGAAGTGAATTTAATAAAACATCAGAGGGATGAGTCATGGATGAGTCAGACTTACACTTTAGTTTCAAACACAGACAGACAGAAATTACATCTTCGTTTGGACGCATCAAGAGAATAGTGAGTTACAAGTCTGCTGAAAATCTAAGACAGAAGAAATGAATGAATAAATGTATGACAAAGCAAACTCACCATAATCGTAAGCCTTGAATTCAGGAAACAAAGCACAAGTGATTTCAGACGGTGGAAATGCTGATTTTATATAAGCCCATTCTCCACCTCTGACTGTCTATAAATACATCCGGTGCTTAACCAGGTCGCCAATAGACTTCAGAAGTTATTATAAGAATTCAGATTTAAGGGATTTAATCCAGCAGTCAATGGGCTTCAACACAGAACGGATGACAGTTGTTGGAAGACACTAGAACTTTCCTAAACCTATAGAATGTGTGATTGACAGCGGCATTTCTCTCTGAGACTGTTTCTTTGTCTTTGTAGGTTCATTTCATACTAGGATACAAGCAGGCTAGTAGCTCAACTTTTGGATATTTAGATGTGCAAGTGTCACTAACTTAAACAAATGATGAAGTCTTGATGTCTTTAGGGGATTGTAGTGGGTGTATGAAGTCAGGGAACCACAGGTGTAGAGGATCACATCCACTATTAACATGTTCTGCTAACGTTGAAACACGAATAATAAAACATGCAGAAAAGAAGGTTTCGTCTGGTTGAGGTTGTCAGGAGGGAGAAAGGTGACCCCTGCTTGACTTCTCTGCAGTGTGCACTAAAAGTAGATCACTACACCTATTTGACACCAGAAAAAAATGTTTACCCTTCCAAAGATGATCATGTGGTCATTTACAATTACATAGAATGGCTTTAAAAAAGGACCTATAATGCATTTTTATATATATTTTCAACTTTCTATAGTGTTGCTGTTTGAGCATGAAAAGGGTCTGTAAAGCACAAAGTTATTATATCAGTGTACTGTTTCTGAACTTCAAATATTCATCTCAATATTCAGCATTTGAATAATTCCCACACAAGGCATACTCTGAATAAAGGGGCTGGCCTGGTTGAGTTAGTTAGTAGTCGATGTTTTCGGGTGCGTCTCAATCAGCTCCCTAGGTTGTGAATCAGTATATCGTGTACATGAGTTCAGGCACTGGTAAGGGCACTGGTAAAGGCATGAGTTCAGGCACTGGTAAGGACACTGGTAAAGGCATGAGTTAAGGCACTGGTAAGGGCACTGGAAAAGGCATGAGTTCAGGCACTGGTAAGGACACTGGTAAAGGCATGAGTTCAGGCACTGGTAAGGGCACTGGAAAAGGCATGAGTTCAGGCACTGGTAAGGACACTGGTAAAGGCATGAGTTCAGGCACTGGTAAGGGCACTGGTGAAGGCATGAGTTCAGGCACTGGTAAGGGCACTGGTAAAGGCATGAGTTCAGGCACTGGTAAGGGCACTGGTAAAGGCATGAGTTCAGGCACTGGTAAGGGCACTGGTAAAGGCATGAGTTCAGGCACTGGTAAGGACACTGGTAAAGGCATGAGTTCAGGCACTGGTAAGGGCACTGGTAAAGGTATGAGTTCAGGCACTGGTAAGGGCACTGGTAAAGGCATGAGTTCAGGCACTGGTAAGGACACTGGTAAAGGCATGAGTTCAGGCACTGGTAAGGGCACTGGTAAAGGTATGAGTTCAGGCACTGGTAAGGGCACTGGTAAAGGCATGAGTTCAGGCACTGGTAAGGGCACTGGTAAAGGCATGAGTTCAGGCACTGGTAAGGGCACTGGTAAAGGCATGAGTTCAGGCACTGGTAAGGGCACTGGTAAAGGCATGAGTTCAGGCACTGGTAAGGGCACTGGTAAAGGCATGAGTTCAGGCACTGGTAAGGGCACTGGTAAAGGCATGAGTTCAGGCACTGGTAAGGGCACTGGTAAAGGCATGAGTTCAGGCACTGGTAAGGGCACTGGAAAAGGCATGAGTTCAGGCACTGGTAAGGACACTGGTAAAGGCATGAGTTCAGGCACTGGTAAGGGCACTGGTAAAGGCATGAGTTCAGGCACTGGTAAGGGCACTGGTAAAGGCATGAGTTCAGGCACTGGTAAGGGCACTGGTAAAGGCATGAGTTCAGGCACTGGTAAGGACACTGGTAAAGGCATGAGTTCAGGCACTGGTAAGGGCACTGGTAAAGGCATGAGTTCAGGCACTGGTAAGGGCACTGGTAAAGGCATGAGTTCAGGCACTGGTAAGGGCACTGGTAAAGGCATGAGTTCAGGTACTGGTAAGGGCACTGGTAAAGGCATGAGTTCAGGCACTGGTAAGGGCACTGGTAAAGGTATGAGTTCAGGCACTGGTAAGGGCACTGGTAAAGGCATGAGTTCAGGCACTGGTAAGGGCACTGGTAAAGGCATGAGTTCAGGCACTGGTAAGGGCACTGGTAAAGGCATGAGTTCAGGCACTGGTAAGGGCACTGGTAAAGGCATGAGTTCAGGCACTGGTAAGGGCACTGGTAAAGGTATGAGTTCAGGCACTGGTAAGGGCACTAAGGACCCTATAGCTCACTTCACATTGGGACACTGACGACTCTATTTCTGGAGACATGACAACGTCCTCATTGCACAACGTCACTACTGGTTTTTATGAACAACAGCAGCAATGATATCTTTCTGACATCATTTGTTTATGTTATTTAAAGTACATTATGATAAATACTTTGCATGTTAAACATACGTGCAACAATTCAGCTGTACATAAACTATAAATGTTAGCTAGAAAATGTCTTAACCTGTCTTGTGATGTGTTTATATAATTAAATAATGGTTTGTATTTTAAAAAAACATCTATTGCATTTCATTAGGATTTGGCTCACGTTATTTATGTTTCATGCTTTAGAACTTCCAGTACGAGAACATGGTGAGGATTGATGCTCCTTGGTGCAGTGTGGGACTTTTTAGGGAGTGAACGTTTCCATGCCCTGCGTTCCAGTCCACTTTTAGACACTCACTTGCGAACTTCCCTAAGCACTTCCCCTCGGGGGAATCCCTGCTGCCATTATGAAGTGCGTTCCACTTTGTGAAGTGAACGAGTTAAGTTTATATGGACAGACCCTCGCTCCCTCCTTTGATCGAGGGACGAGTCTACTTCACATGTACACTTCAGGCAGCTCCATATACCACAATGCAACACGATTGTGATGTCAACGCATATTGCGTTTAATTTACCCCACCACAAACAACTAAATTATAATTATACTTAATTATAATTAAACTTACTTATAAAAAAATAATAATTAAACAACTCAAACACACCTATATACATATAGAATGCTGCATGAAACAATTTTTGTAAGGGAAAAATAAAATCAACCCCATAGTGGATTCTAAGTGATCAAGGGCTTAGCACGCTCCAATTGAGCCTATTGCACAGGTTCAGCCAGTAGTGGGCACTCGTGCAACGTGAGCAGTGACGTGCATCCGAGTGAACGAGACGGAGGCGAGTTAGCGAGTGAAGGGCATGACAATTTTTGACTGGAACGCAGCCCTGGAAGGATTTCATCCTTAAAATGGCCAACTCCCTGATCAGTGATCAGTGCCCTGACTGAACTATAGGGAGCTGATTAAGATGACATCAAAGTACCATGAGAGAGATTTGATAGCATACAGAACCATCTGTCAAATCGCTCTTGCGGTGCTCTGATGTCATACACTGATCGGTCCGCACAGTGCCGCTTCAGGTTGAACACCCCTATTGTGTTGAAACACGTGGTTACGGTGAAGGGTGTGACATTTCCCCAAACTCACTGGAAGCGGTTGACTAATATAACACACTGATCCAGCCGACCAATCAGAGCACATTATGCTTTTCAGAAGATAGAGACTGGAACTAAACAGAGCGTTACTGGCAGACTGGGGCTGCGTTTAACTCCACTTTTAGACATGCACGAAGCACTTCGCCTCGGGGGAATCCCCACCGTCATTTTGAAGTGCGACGAGGGAAATGTATTATTTGGACGGACCCCCGGCCCCGACCCCCCGATTTTGACAGAGGGAGCAAGTCTACTCAACATGTACACTTCAGGCAGATTCATAGACCACAATGCAACATGATTGTAGCGTCACAGCAAAAATTGTCACTACCTTAAGTTGACTGTTTTTTTTAAACACAGGTAGTTTATTTTTGTATTTATATTTTTATATTTAATATAAAATATTAATATATTCATAATATTTGTTTATATTTATTTGTATTTATTATAAAAATGTATTTATTTATTTTTATTAATTATAATTTATTATATTTTTAACAGCCCAAGCATACATACAGGCCTATAGAATGGTACGCAAAACAACTTCATAAGGGGAAAAAACTGCAATTTAATCAGCTCCATTGCGGATTCTAAGTGATCAAAGGCTTAGGGTGTTTCATTTAAACACATTTCAAGGGTTGGTTCCCAGTAGTGAACACTCGTAAGCAATGACGTAAATCTGAGGAAAGGGCTGCGCCGGGAATCACAAACCCTCTTGAGTAGGTACTTATTTTGAGGCCCTGTCCCAAATGGCACACTCCGGACTTGTGGACTTCCTCAGAGTCCACACTTCGGTGACGTCATGTAGTGCCCTTTATTAGAAAAATATCACAAATATCATTAAAAAAAATTAGTCTTTAGCATCGAGAACAGGATTTATTTTATTTTCCCAGATCTTATGTCCATGTGAACTACAAAGCCTGCTTTTACAGTTCTATAATTGTACATGCCACCTGGGCATTAGAATAGATGTCATGGGTATGTAAATGATAAACACAGTTATACATAATAATACATAATGTTAAATTTTAACACAAAATTAAAATGTAAATGAGTTTAAGAAAAATGTATAGGTTTCAATATTCATACTACGTTGATATGACTCAGTAAAGCCATGACATTCGGTTCTATTTATGTAATGAATCATAATGCGATCGTATTATTTAACAGGCTATTGTTATGTTTGAGATATCAACCACTGGTCGATAATGTTTGTATAAACTGTAAGTAACAACTGGTAAAATGTACGCCTATATCATAAAGCCATGTTGCGAAATCTCCTCCCATCCGTTTTCTGATTGGCATTTCGCAAGGATTCCTGGGTAGTTAAAGTGCGTGGAGCCTGCATCTATGGGGGCTTCGCAGAAGACCGGTTCAAGGGTACAAAGGGGGCGCTGCTGAGCACACTTCAGAGCGTTAAAGTGCTAAATGTGACGGCCTACGGACTCGTAGACTCGGCGAGCACGCGCAATTTAAGTCCGCGCGACTGAAGTCCGCATGAAGTGCGCCATTTGGGACAGGGCCTGAGTGTGTAGTAAGAAATTAGCCTACTACATCCGCCATGTTGTCATTATCATGTGACCTATCAGCGTTAGTTGTGTTGCTTCACTGCCATTCATAAATCCTCTCCTGTGGCCTCATGGGATAGTAAAGTGTCCATCCTATGCACACTTCAGAATCTCGCCGGAAGAATTAGGCAGTCCGGGTACTTTCTGCCTATGAGTAGCCTACTGTGAAGTCAGACCAGATTCAGTCATATTTCTTTAGCTTTTTCACATAGCCTACTGTTTTTGCCTATAGGGAAGGGTGCGATATCGGATGCAGCCTAAGAGACAGAGGGAAGTTAGCGAGAAATACTTTTTTTTTTGTTTACTTAAACGCTGCCTGGGAAGAGAGAAGCTGCAACAATGTCAAATACAGTATATGAAATGTAATTAATGTGTATTTTTAACATTCAAGTATGAACACCTATTCTAGTAGAGCCCAAAAACAAAAGCAAGACTTTAAAAAGGGCATAATAGGCCCTCATTAAAACCTTTCTAGTTTCTAGTTTTTCGGTCGTGAGCACTAAAATGCATAATCTCATGCTAAATCATTCCAGCCACCTGGTGGCAATCTCAACAAGCTTCTGTTTCAAGGCCCTTTGCACTCCAGAGCGGATCAATATATCAGAGTTCAGCGACTCACTGATATTCCTGGAATTATATTATTGCCAAGCTTAGTCAAACATTTAAGTGTAGGCTATCTAGGCCACTGCATACACAACGTCAATCCAAACACACGAATGCACACATTAGATGGCTGTATCACCTCTTTATTCAGATACCTTTTGAGTTTAGTTTTTGTTTTTATGTGCATTTTTGCGTCTCATGTAGCCTACTAGGCTAAACTTTTTTTTTTTTTTTTTTTTACAAAGCCTCACGGCTTGCTCTGCTGCCTACAGAGGTTCGTAAAAATCTCCCACTGTTCTGTTCTCAATAATCCAACAGTCTTTGCACCCTCAAAATGTCCGCATATTTAGATTTGAACAAAAGTAATAAGTGTTGGTGCATCAGGCTTGTATATCAGAACTGATTTAAATTTCAAATTTAACAGTGAGCCATATCAAAACAAGATATATTATTCCTTTCTTATAAAACCGACGCAGTTATTTCCCCCCCCTGAAGCAATAAATAAAAAGCAATAAAACAGAAACTTTTAATAAGCACCTTTTATATTCCCTGTAGGTGGCTTACAAAGTGCAAATACATTTCTACTTAAAAATAGACTTGCGTTTGGTTTTAATAGCGAAGAGGAGAATGACAGATGTGCTCACTGGTAATTGCTCGCAGTCCACAAGCCACCGGGGCAGTTAACCTCTTAAACAGTTTCATTTCAAGACATTATTATACTGATATCTGGAATCCAGAGCCTTTCAGATGCACATGTCAAACTGCCTTTTCTAAACACCAACATAAATCCACAGACTTTTTGTAATCATCTGAACAAGGTTTACCAAAAGGTTGTCTGTTTCATTTTTTTCTTTTAAAACGGAATTGCAGTTTTTTTTTTAAAGAACTGCAGTTATAGTCATTATGCACAATTTGTTTATGAATCTTTCTCACAGGGAAAGGCCACAGTGTGGTCTGATGAGTTATTTTTAGGGGAAATCTTGGCTCTGGATGATATTCTTTATCATTATAATATTGATGTAACATAAAGACTTATGTTACACCAATATTATAATGATAAAGATGTGATTTGGACTAAATGTGCTACATTTATGTCAGAATATAGTCCTCATTGTAAGGGCGACATGGTCCTGTTCCACAAGAGGGAGCACGTGTTAACGTTTGAACAGAACTGTCCATTCAGAATTTCAAATCATGCAGTGATCGCACAATCCAAGTATAACATTTATGCTTTTTTCTAGGAATGCATTTTTTTTAATTCAACCGTATTCAAACACACAGAAGAGCATATGTACGAGAAAATACCTTTGCATTTGCACTCGTTAACAAATCTGAATGTTCTAGATAAGTCACTTACAAATATTCCTGGGATTTATTGAAATTCCACACATTTCAGCCCCATGGATCTCTACCTCATAAACTAACTGCACAGCCTAAACTTGCACTTTTTGTTCTATCTTGTGCATTTTATGCTGCTTTACTAATATTTACCACATCTAACTTGTTTTGTTTAATTTTTTGCAGTTTACATCATCTTCTAAAAATATGTTAAAAAGCCCCATAAGACTTTTTAATAAGCGACAGCACTATTTCATCACGCTGATCTTCGTGCCATAAATGGGACTATTCAGCACTTATTATTCACAAGGACATAAAATACATATTCACTCCAAACACAAAAGCTTTCATCCATTCAGTGTTTATTCTATTCATGCGACTCTTTCATTGCAATTATCGCCTGCATTACGCATTATTGACCTAAAGTTGCAAATCTCTTTATATGGGGCTCATTAATGATATGTAATGATTTCACCGTTTTACGCATCAAACATCTGGCGATGCGCATTGGTTGCTCGTTGTTCTCCTTTCACTTCCCAGACGTTATTGATCAACCCGTTACGTCAGTATTGATAACTTTACCAAACCCAAAATCAAGTGCAATCCCGGGAGCTGCACTAATGCATCTATATGCATCTATATTCTGTTCATATCGCATCCACCGGCTCTCGCGCGCTGCGCGTCCCGTCTAGTTTTCCACAACTGTTATTTTCCTAACATTTTTTTTTCCATGTGGAGTGTAATCGTCAACGCTGTTTAACGGGGGGAATCCAGCCCATATATTTATTGTAGCCGCTCTTGAATATTGTGCTCAAGATGGCCGCCGATGTGGGATCGATGTTTCAATATTGGAAGAAATTTGATCTCCGGCGGCTTCAGGTTGGTCTTATTTCTCACCTTTTTTACACGATACGATCCTATACACGCTAATGCACCTTGCATTTCATGCATTTTCTCTTTTGGTGACTTTAGAGGGACGGGATGGTGGTGTTGCATTGATAGTTATTAGTAATTGATCCTCTTCTGCCTTTTGTTCGGTTCAATCATTGATCAGGAGCGCGCAGGAGCAGCCGCTGCAGCCTCGCACACACCAACGCGCTTTAACACCACATTTAACGCTATTTTAACGCTTCATAGACGAGCTTGGTTGGAAACAGAAACTTTTAAAGCCTTTCCGAGTTGTGGACTTTTAACTTTTTATCAGCCTAATGTGTTTTATTCTAATAGAAACACGGAACGGTGACGCGCGCGCGCGCGCTTCTCGTTCTGTCAAGTGCCGGTTTGTGATTCACTTCTGACTTTCTGAAATAAACAGCTAATATATTTTAGACCTTTAATGTTGATCGCATGTATCTATCTCTCGCGTATTGACTTTATTAGTGTGCTTCAGTAATGATCACATGGAGCGTAATGATCGCCTCACCATCAGAGTTTCTGTTATAGCAAAGTTTATTATTGACGTCTTTATGTTTCATGACACGACTTAATAGTAAGTATTCCTGTTGTAAAATGCATTTACTTCAATGTGCTCATGTGTTATGTTATGCCTTATGTTATGCCTTGCAGAATGTATTCTTCGTCAGCTGTTAACAGTAGAATTCATTAAAAGTAGAAAAAAATAAGTTTTATTTTACAGATGTAGCCTATGTTTTTAAATTGACTTAAAAAATGTTCGTTAAGAACATTTACAACATATGTATTCAAACGTTCAAGATTTAACCTAGCATGTCATGTTGGAGTGGGTATAGTCTAATTCATTAACATATGCATTGCATGCAAATTGACTTATGATTTCAGGGTCAATGTCAATTAATATTGTTTTAGATTATTAAATTTAAGATATCTTTGAAAAATCTATAGTTTCAAACATATGGGTCATTCTATTAGAAATGCAATCTTTGTGTTCATGTTGGGTTCATATGTATTTGAAACACTAAAAAAACATATTCTAAAATAAATTTGATTTAAATTTGTAACGTTTTCTATATTCTTATATTCTATATTCAAAGTTTTGCATATATATGAATGTATATAAAGCCTTTTATTTAGACTTTTCAATAGAAGAGATAGTCATGTTTTAATAAAAATAATTGAAAAAAATAATTTACCCTTTGCTATTGTTAGTATTTTTGGGTGGATTTTTGCAGTATACAATGTATCAGCCTGTCGTATTTAACCGTGCACTCCGGTTTCGTTCCAACCGCAGTGTGAACGCTCCATCCACACCGCTTGTGACGCTTCAAAACCAGAACGCTCGCTGACTGTTCGCGCTTCTCGGACTGTGTAATTGCATTCCCTGCTAATGTTTGTAAATCAGCCTCGGCCAGTGCAAGGGCACAGACTCAGCCCTATGATTGATGTTCTGTAACATAAGAAATGACAGGAGCATGCCAAGCCAAGCCGGAGAGGAATCAGATCTGTCTGTGTGTGTGTGTGTGTGTGTGTGTGTGTGGCCGATTGTTATTCAAGCCTTTCCAAAGAAGGACTCCATAGGCTGTCGTTGGAGGGTCTCTCTCATTCTTTATTATTTTGAATACAGATGGACAGAACGCTCCGGGTAACGCATCCATATTGAGGTTATCCAAACCCTGAACCTGTTCATGGACAGGGAGAGCAAACATGTTTTCACGGAGAGCTCATCTAGGACAAATATCAGATGGTTATTGTCTGGATTGTGCTCAGAATATGTCTACTAGGGTGATGAATCAAAACGCTGTTCATAAGAGTAACCAGATTGAGGAGATTTAAATGTTAAAGTGTAAGAATCAGTCACTGAGAAACACATTGATCGATTGCTGATCTGAATATTGAACGTTTTGATGGGGAGGAGTCATGTTTCTCATATTGTCTACGGTGGCCTATAAGAGGACAGGACAAAGGGTTTCTGTGAATTAGCTGATCTTTTTGTTTTAAATACTGAACAAGTTGTCAGATTTCATTCAGTGTGCATGCATTCAACTCTTGACATTGTTTAATCTGCTCTGAGTTAAAGAGTCTAAATCCATCTGTCATTATGAATCAGCTGGTAAACGTGGCTTTGACAAGCACACCAGCAGTGAGCGCGTGTTATTTCCCACCAATCTGCTGGGTCCATACATGAATCACACGCATTTGCACATCAGAGTTTTTCCTTGTTTCTGGAGTTAGTTTAGGTCACACCTGGTTCAGGTTATTGATGCGCTCACCTGCAGCCGGTGACAGTTCGAGTCATATTTAATGCCTCATGAATGCAGCCCCCAAATGCTTCCACAGCATCTTGTATTTTATAACGGGCTCACATGTGGGGGGAAGCTAAAGTATATTGTGTTATTGGATCTTTTGTGGAACCATTCCACATCTAGTACATGATTTTAGTTTGTAGAAGCAATTTAATGCATGTGAGGAAGCAAAAATATTTGTGGATGCTTCGGTTTTATGTGTAAATACTCGTTCAAAAGTTTAGGGTCAGTATGTTTTTTTAAATTGATACTTTTTTATTCAGCAAGTATGCATTAAAATTATCAAAAGTGACAGTAAAGACATTTATAATGTTGCAAAATATTTCTATTTCAAATAAATGCTTTTGCATACTTTCTGTTCATCAAACGATCCTGAAAAAAATGCATCACGGTTTCCACAAGCAGCGCAACTGTTTTCAACATTGATAATCATAAATGTTTCTTGAGCAGCAAATCATCATATTATACTGATTTCTGAAGGATCATGTGACACTGAAGACTGGAGTAATGATGCTGAAAATTCAGCTTTGATCACAGGAATAAATTACATTTTAAAATATTTTCAAGTAGAAAACAGTTATTTGAAATTGTAATATTATTTCACGATATTACTGTTTTTGCTGTGTTTTTGACCAAATAAATGGCTGGTGAGCAGAAGAGACTTCTTTCAAAATCTTACTGACCCCAACATTTTGAACGATACTGTATGTCGTTTAACAGTTGCAATAGTCATTTTTTATCGTTCTATTTGGGTCTCTTACATTGATTAATGCATTAATGAGTTGCAAGACTATTAATTATGAAATGTGCATAGATGCTGTATGAATCTGTCTCACAAAAATTTAACAGAAGCAAAGCTATAAATATGAAATTCAGAGAATTGTCAATTACACTTAAGTCTATAGTCTTAAGTAGTTAAGTTTGCTGTTATCTGGTGTGGATGCATATATTGTGGACATGTTAACATTTTAAATATTTACAAGACATCACTGTTAACTCATTTATGAATCTAGTCAGACGCTGTTTATTGCATGTTGTGATGGTCTTTGTTATTCTCCCTTGTGGCCCCTGCGGGACGTCGTGTCTATGGCGTCCCCCGAGGGCCCCTCACCCACTCTTGAACTTGGACTCCAGCGAGATCCCTAGACTAGGACGGGTGAGAGAGAAAAGGTGGGAAAAATGAGGTCTGCAGCACCTTTAACATGTCCAAAACTTCATGTGCATTAAAGCTTCAAGTTCAAGCTCTTCTTTCTGGAAAATGATTTTTTATTCCTCTAACCCGAGACCCCCCTGAATGAAGCTCTGCTTGTATTGACCAGCGTACGAATAAGTTTAGGAGAGGGGGGTATCTGCGGCTGACAGTTGATTTATGACCCTCTTTGTCTGTGTTGGTCTGTAGCGGAGCATCTGGCCGTGTCAGATGATGTTTTCGCTGGGGTCTGTGGCTTATGGCTGTCGCTTTGGTTGCTCTCAAATTACATCATTTCATACAGCAGTTCCTGTATTGCCATTAATCCTCAGAGGTGTTTCGGTGCTATTCCCTCATGGACAAGCCTTGCATTTGGGTCTCATTGGGAATTGTTCATAAGAGGGAATATTTGGCATCATCTTGTCTTGACTCTTGATATAAGTCATACCGATAAGTGTCTCTCAGTGTTTTGTGGTGATATTCTTTCACTAAAATGTTAAAATGAATGGATGAACATCATGCATGTGTTGATATGAGAAATTGTTGTGCAACAGGGTTTTGATTGCAAAAAACATATATATATACACACACACACACACACACACACACAGTATATGTATATGTTAGATGTGACAAATTGTGATTAATCGATTTGACAGCACACACACACACACACACACACACACACACACACACATATATATATATACGCTTGGTTTTTGTGTTTTTTTCCATTATTTTTATATCGTTGGAGAATGACTAGTTTTAGTGTATAATAATAATAATAATTTTAAAAAAATCAGCAAAAATTATAGTGACTTTTTGATGCACATTCATACATTTATTTTAATATTATATATTTATATATGTATATATTTTTGCCAGCTCTCATTTTTATTTCTTTTAACTTCCTAGAAAATGATTAGTTGCTGCTAGTTCTGTCTTTTGTTAATGATAATGACCTTATTTTGAACTGAAGATGAGAACGACACCGAATAACGTCTCTCATTAAATCTGTCTCCTAAGTGATCGGACATGTCCTCGTAAGAACGAACGCCGGGTTCTTCTAACCTCATAGAAAAGAGATGACAGAAATAGATGGGCTACAGGTTTTGGTGACCTTGGTTTCCACTGGTCTCAGGTCACATGGCCGTTGCCGTGGTAATAATTCACACCAGCCAGATGGCATTTCCATGGGCGCTCATGGAAAGGACAGGCCAAAAGGTCCCTGCTAGTCTCTTTTAGGACAGATCTGACCAATAGGGAGTAGGCTAACAAGATCCCTGTGCAAACAGACTGTCCTCTTTTGTCCCAGAGTGCAGAGCATCGGTGACCAATATGGAAGCTGATGAAATATGCGATTTTTAACAGTTGGATTTCGGTTTCGTAATCTAAAAAATAAAAGACTGTTTATTTCTGTATATTTGTTCTAGTTTGCCTTTCATGTCATATTTTAGCTGAAGTGCATTGTTTAAAAACGTTCTCCTTTCCCAGTTTAATGTGCAGAGGCTATAAGGCATCTATACAACTATGCAAATGGACACACATATATCAATGCATTTCAAGAATGCAGTCCTGTTGTATATAAGGGATTGTTGAGTAAATAATGACAGAATTTTTAAATTCTCTTCAAATAGTTGCTCTGTCATGACCCTAGTTGACCTGAAAGAGAAAACTGACCGTGGATAAACAATTGCGATGCGATGCAATGCACACTGTATTTAATTCATAATGCAACAAAGCATAGGTTGATTCCTGAAGATTTCCTCAGTTTGCTAGTTCATGCTAAATAGATATTCATGGCAGGTTTGGGGCGGAAGGAGTGTTTGGTAATCTTGTTTAAAAACCTTGGACACTTTTCACAGACTGTTATGATGCTTCTTCACAGATTGTAAATCTTGGCAACGTTTTTTTAATATTTAATGTCCATTCATAACACTATCCTGCTGTGTGATTGTTTCTAATACAACAGCTGAGGGATTGATGCAAACTTGACATCTCTCTATCTTCTGACCAATGTAATCAGTCTCTCAATATTTTTTATTTGATATTTGATAAAAAATGATATTTGTTGTAGTTTCCGAGCGTTCACCACTATAGAAGTTTACCCAACTATGAAGACTTCAGTTTCTGAGAACCCTGGAAATGTGAAAGCGAGGACTTCAGATGATGCAAACTCTGAATCCACATGCACCAATGCTACAATTTCTATTGTAATCATTAGGTTCACAATTTGTAATAATAGCTTGAATGAGCTCATTGTTTCTGCCTAAAATTTATACAGGATGTTAGCTAACTGCGTCATTTGTATATATGCATTGCTGAAATACTTTATGCAAAAATGCAAAAATGACACGCGTCACCTTCTAGTGTAGCTTCGGTCTTGTGGTTGTTAGTTTGGGTCTGTGTTTTTGCACGACTCAGGTGTCTGCATGTCATCTTTACTTCACAAAACACGACCATAATATTGTCAAAGAGTGCCATCACTCCTCTGTGTGTGTGTGGCCTCCTCCTGTTGTAGTTTGCTCAGAGCTTTTCCCCAACCATCACCAATTGGCCGTGAAAAAGACTCATTTCAACTCTGTACTCATTCATGTGTGTGTGTGTGGGGGGATCAGTGTTTATTGCTGTTATTGTTGCTGTCAAATGCGCTGGATCTGGAAACGGTTTAGAGATATTCTGCAAGGCGCACGGATTTGCAGGGATAAAACGCTGTTGTCGAGAGAAACTCAGCAACGTTTACTAGCTGGCAGGACAACAAAACTACAGACAGTTTATGCTGCACTTATGCATGACAATAAAATATGATGGTTTAATAGTACTATACTATACACGTGAATTAAATGATTGAATTGCTTTGTTCAGGAACTCGTTCTGTCGTGATCTTCTGTAGCTCCACAGTAAGATGCATCAAACTCTTTAAAGTTAATCTTTGGCATTGTTAGAAGATCCACTGCGTACATTGTAAGGCCCTGTTCACACTTGGTGTTAAGATGCGTTTTGGTCGATCGGATCACAAGTAGACGAAAGGGTCTCCTGTTTACACCTGGTGTTTTAATCCGGCTCTTGTTCATGTTCAGTCACTTCTGTCCTGATTTCTTCGAGGGGAGGGTCTATGAGCGGGTAAATGTATGGGTTTTTTCAGATCTTAAGCTGGCATAATTTACGTATGAACGTGCCCGGAGAAAGCTGAAAAACATACAGATTTTTTATCTCTGCTCTGACAGCCACAACATCTCACCGAACACTGCGAGTGTGTGTTATGGTGCTTTTCCACTGCATGGTACGGCTCGCTACGGCTCACTTTAATAGTAGCCTACCACCTTGGTTGAGGTTCCAAGCGAGCCGAACGGATACTAATCAATCAATTTTGAGCATCTAGATGGTGTAATCAAAAATATCTTGTTGCGCGTTCTCAGAGTATGCATTTATTTGTTATTTTAACTGAAACGTAAATTTGGACTTCAAAGATTTCTCACCCTGTTGCGCCTTCTACAGGCCATGAATGATCAGCGACTAGTCGACGCCAAGCTTAAAGCATCATGGCAGTGCATTAAAGTTGACTAGTCGATTTGTCTGTTAAAACCCCACTTGGTATGTTTTTCGTATGGAGCAGACAAAGTTTGAATCACGTCTTTCTAGTGCACTTTCCATAATGTTTATGCATTAGGTCAGAAGGCAGAGAGTAGAGCCCGTTTACAACTGTATTTCACGTCGTCCACGTGTGATCCGATCGACCTAAAGACATCTTAATACCAGCTGTAAACAGGGCTTAAGTTCAGGACTGACTTTTGAATGAGAACTTGCTCATTTGTGCTTCATAACAATGCAAGAAACATCATAACGGATTTATATGGTTTAATTTTCTTTTTTTTTACATTTTGCTCACATTTTGGAGTCCCGACGCATATTAATCGTGAGGGTGCATGTGATTGTGCATGTGCGAGGCCATTAGGCATGTGAATCGTAAAGTAATGAAATCGACTCGTATGTGTGCGTTTGCGCTGACCGTCATTAGATTGTTTCAAAAAGCTAGTCTGTGTCGAATTAGGCAATTATGAACTCATATTAACCACAGAGAGCTTCCGTCTGTGCAGAGAAACAAACATTTTCATAAGTGTGCACCCTAATGTCTCACCTTTCACAAAAAAAGCTGCCTAGAACGATCTCTTATCCACCAGACTGGCAGAATGGAAATTCCATCTCTCTCTGTGAACCTTTGGCAGAGGAAACAAAGAGGAGAGAAAAGCATAGAGAAAAGGCTTTTACGTGTCTGCAAATTGAGTTATGAAGATCTCAGAGTCACGTTCCCCTCCCGCTCAGCCGAAAACATTAGAGAAGTGAAACTGACTCAAGATTTAAGCAGTTTAACCTTCCTCTGTAGAATTAGTGCTCAAGACTTCAAAGCGGATACTTCAGCGTGCGGAGAGGAATGATAAACCGTTTTTTGCTCGACGCTATGCACCCTGTTCACAGAGCGAGAGAGCCGGTCTGTCATAAAACAGCTCCTTAATCGCTGTGACCCTCCTAGGGCTCGACTTTCATACCTGTCTGTCCACACTTATTTCCCCCCATTCTCCTCCACTGCTCCCTGGATTAACCCTTTGTGCATGTGCTTTGATAGTTGCTACATTGGTGGCTTAAATCTTTAACTACACAAAGTCAATGTCTCTGTGTTGCATGAGTGTGTCTTAAAATGAAGCTATTAACATTTGGCTAGTTTGTTTACTCTTTGGACAAGTAAGACTCTACCTAGCAACCTCCCACTATACCTTAGTAACCGCATAGCAGCGCCCATAATATCTTAAAGCAGGTTTTGCATTGAGCAGTCTGATTCGTTTTGTCGAATTGGTTCATTTGAACACTTTGGCTGAATCCAAAATCGCCCCCTATACCCTCAAATAGGGCATTATTGGTGCAACGGTCACCAGCTGTAGTGCTCTTGAGAGCCACCAGAGGGCACTCCACATAAGACTATTGTCATTCCCTCACAAACTACATTTCCCATAACTCACTGCCCGGACTCATCATGACTGATTGCATTCACCTGTATCTCATTACCTTGTCAGTCTCAGCCTAGTTCAATCATGTACACTCATTCATTTCCTGCAAAGTCTAGTTTAGTGTTACACTGCAATTCTGAGCATTCTCCCTGGTTTCATGTCTCTTGGTTTGTGGATTTCTTGCCTGTTCTGTGGATTACTCTTTTGCCTGTGTTCCCTGCCTTGTTGTGTTTGTTATTGTTTGGACTGATTACCCAGTGTTTATGACCTTTACCTGTTTTCAACTACGATTGTGTATTACCCTTTCAATAAAACTGCATTTGGATCCTCAACCTCTGTGTCTTGGAGCAGTTTGTAACAATTTGAAGGGACAGCCATTTGTAGTGCTGTCCAAAACCATAGTGGACGTTATCAAGTGCACTTATTCAATACCAAATTGCACCGCAATAACGAGTGTACAACTGATATTGATATCAAGTGAACTGTATTAGTGGACTAACATAGGGAATAGGGATTGAGGGTTTAGGAGGCGATTTTGGATTGGTTTCAGTGAATCGGTTCTTTTAAATTTCAGTGTGACTTTATATTCAATTTTTCAATAATGTTGCTGATTATTCCTGTTTTATTTTAGGTTATCTTTTTTATTTAAGTAATAGGTTGTCATATTCTGTTATTTTTATTGTTCTAAACATTAAAAAAGTGTTAAAAACATAATATTCTTAAGAATCTTGTTGATAATATATCCAAAACCCTTTGTATTAGTATGTTGTTAGTATATAGAAGTATTAAATATTATAAATATTCAACATATTTTTGTGAATCGTTTTAATGTAATCATAAAAATGAATCAGTTGAATGTTAAAAAATTTGGAATTGGAATAAAAAGAATGACTCAAATTACTGCGTGACATTTTACATTTAATTCTTGTAGTAAAATTCCTGCTTATATGAGGTTGTTTTTATTTAGGTTATGCCATTTTCTGTTGTTTACTATTCAGAATTTAAAGAGATATATTTATAATATTCTTAATAATGTTGTTGTTCTTGTTAACAATATTTTCAAAACCCCTAATCCTAAGTATTACATTTCAGCATGTTTTGAAATAAGTTGAACTGGATCATTAAAAAGAATCAGCTCAGCAGAACGATTTATTTGTGAATTGGCCATCACTCGAAGCTCCATGAATTAATCATAAGCGCCAAACGTAAGGAGATTTGCATTGACGTATCACACCGCTGACCCTCACGCATGTGTTTGAGGTGCGCGACACACACACGGCTAAACTGTGACAGACACTTCCTGTTTAAGCCGGTTCCTCCTCTAAATCCTTAACGACGTCCCAAAAGCACCAATCCTCAATTTTTCCCCCATCGATCCGTGCTGGAGTCTGATAGTTCGTCATGGCAATGAATCTCTGCATTTTCATATTAATACCCGTTGCGCTCACTCTCGGGGACGCCGATGGTCTCGGCACTTCAGTAAATAATGAGGTTTTAACAAAACTTCGGGGAGACATTAGTCTACCGCACCAGCGAGGTAAAGTCCGGCTAAACCCGATAGCGGCCCTATAAACCAGATTGTGAGAGAGAGAGAGCTAATGGCTCATCTGTTGGAGTATATAGCTGTGTCTTCTTCTCCCTGCTGGCAGCCGAAGCCAGAGCGAGTGAGGCCATATTGAGCTGTGTACCTGTACGGCGGCCCTCTTTATTTGTTTTGACTGTCTGATGGCAGATGTATTGAGCAACGGCCTTTCTTGTTCATTTTACAGAGGCCTTATTGAATCCCTCCATTCTTCATCTTCTGCTCTCTCTCTGTGCCACTTTTATATCAGCCAGTTTTTCAGTCACCATAATTCAGCTCTCTATTGTCCATTCTGCCCTTCAGAGATAAAGGAGACCCCATGATTGTGTGTGTGTGTGTGTTTGTGTGCAAGCGTCTGCACGTGTAATGTTTTTTCACCCTTCCCACCCAGTGAAGTGCACTAGAATAAAAATCCCTGTATCATGCAAACACAATATAGTTCACAACAGCACCAATCAGGTATAAAAATGACCTTTAATAGTGATGATTTCCTTGCTAAACCCTAGTGTTCATATGGTGTACTTTGTCATCTGTCTTACGAATTTCACCTGCTGGATGAGAAATCTGGTGCAAAATAGAATAAAACCCTCAGATGCACATTGAAGGACCCGATCCATATCTAGAAATCAGAAGATCACAGAGATTTGAGGTTGCAGGACTGTTTTCACACCAGACCAATTAGAAATCACCTAGCAACCACCCTGATTACCTTGGTAACCGCATAGCAACGCCTTGGCAATGTCCCAAAAGAGTCAATGGGCCAGATTTACTAAACAGGGCAAATTAACGTGAGGGCGCAATTCCAAAAAAACGCAGATGGGAGTGTAAAGTTCTGCGAGTAATCTACACATTTTAAAGAACACAGACACAGCCGGATCATTTCCATAATGACACAATCTACCAAGATTAGCACAAATTAGCGTCTGGTTTATGACATCTTTTTTTGGGTGGTAAATAATGACGCAAATACCAATAACTTGACTAGCGCAAACCTTAGTAAATCACCATGTTCATTGAAATACTCTCTCATAAATTTTGCATCTAAAAAAGGGTAACTCCCACTTATGCAATAAGGTCAGCCGCAAACATAACCCTGTCCACGTCTTTTCAGTGCTAATTTTTCACTGTGTGTCTTTAGTAAATCCTGACAGTAGTTTTTTAACGCCAAAAGTGGGTTTGCGCTGGAGCAAGCTGTTAGTAAATCTGGCCCTAAAATCATGGCCACAGGTTTTGCATGAGTATTGTGCTGATTTTCATTATCAATTAACCTCGCACACCTGAATCTATTCTAGACAGAATCTATTATAAAGACACTTAAGTCTTGATTATTGAATTATTTCACCAATGCATCGTTGTGTCCACAAAAATATGAAGCAGCACAACTGTTTTCAAAACTGATCAGAAATGTTTCTTGAGCAGCAAATTAGAAGACACTAAAGTGAAAATTCGGCTTTGATCCCAGGAATAAATTACATTTTATAATATATTCAAATAACACTGTTCTTTTAAATTGTAATATTTCACAATTTTACTATTTTACTGTATGCTTGTTTAAATAAATGCAGTCTTGGTGAGCAGAAGAAACATCTTTCAAAATAATAGTTAAAAAATGTAACATTAACAACTTTTGAACGGTAGATTAAATAGTAAATGTTTAATATGATAGTATAAATCAAAGCACCATGGCATTACTTGTTACTTGCATGTTTAGTAGCTTGGGATGCGCATTAAATTTGCATGCAATGCGTGTGCTTCCATGCTAAGCAAATCTAAATGCAGTTTTTCCGTAGACTGTCGCCTATTTTGAATTGTCACTTCTAGTGTTTACATAACGGCCTCAGAGAGAAATGGAGAAAATCAGCTGTGACTGGAACCAGTGGGACGTCTCAACACGCCAAAGGGCAGTTTAGATGCAGTCACACAGGGCCACACACACGCGTACACTGCAGACCAAACGCTCCTAGTGATCCTTTTACTCAGCCTGCTTTCAGTTCTCTTATTGAGTAAGTATAATGTTTCAAAACTTGTATGAATGCAGGTTTAACAAACTAACCACCAAATATTGTGTTTTTTGTGTGGTGTTCTACACAGCTTCTTCAGCACAGTTTCGTGAAGCATATTGCGAGAAACAGGAAGTTGACATGGATTACAAATGTGATCTTTGATGATAGTGACGTTATTATGCGCACTTTTCCAATGTAATTTGGATTTGGGAAGTTATCCGGAGTCGCCCAGGAGCTCTTTGGCGGATGATGGAGACGTTTTTCATTCCGGGATGATTTTGATCAGTGCGCCGGTGAATAGATTGTGCTGCATGACACCGTGATCATCTCCGCCGGTTTATTAAGGAGCTCCAGGCAGTTGTTCTTCCTTTCCAATCTGGAAACATTTCCTGAACTCTTTAATATGAATTTCGCGGGGGTCATGACAACAGTGGTTCCGGGGCCCCCAAGTAAAGACTGTTTTTGGGGCATTTCTTGAAAGTAGTAATTAAAAAATAAAGACAAAAAGAACAAAGCATTGAATTGAATCGTTCCCGTTCAACTCCCCTTGTTAGTAGCTTACTGTATTCCCTCTCTATCCCCCTCTCCAGATGAATTTTATGTTTTTTCTTCTCGCTTTCTCTCCGTGGTTTTCCCCAGACAGGTTCCACAGTGTTTTAGAGGGGATGGATTTAATTGCTCTGTGGGGATTGGTTGGCGGTGCTGGGCCCGGCTGTTTAATTAGTGTACCCTGCCGGGATTGGTTTAATGCTTCGTGATCTTGAAATTGTCTGATTGTTCAGCCCTCTAGGGACCCCCTCTCTTTCTCTTCATCCTCTCTCTCTCTCTCTCTCTCTCTCTCTCGATTCGTTCTCCGTCTCCGTGCCCCTATCGAGAGCAGCAGGTTTTGTTAAACGCTGCTGCAGGCCTTGCTGGAGAGGGCATGAGGCGACCACTTCCCTCAGGCCGCACCGAAGGGTGTAAATGTGAGATGAGGGTCGTTATGACGGGTTCTTGCTCTCCAGAAACTGCTCTGATCCGTCCATGGAAACACCACGTTCCCTTTAAAGGTCTCTCTCTGTAGTTGTAGGTATTCCTACTTGAGTGCAGTAGCCAAACAAAGTAATGTTGTTGTACAGGCTTTTGAAGTTAATCCAGAGATTGTCTTATTATAGGGAGATGAGAGGGTCTGTATCTCGTACCATTGGAGAAAGTGTAACGCTAAATTTGATCACGTGAGGCATCTCAGCCTATCGTGTAATGGCAGTGACGTCAGTCCCCGTTGTTCAAAGTTTTATGACAGTCAGTTTCAGTTTACGTTAATCAGTTCCTTGTGGATTAGGACGTTGGTCTTGTGAATAAATGTTCTATATGTGGTGTTTGTTACATCGCTAGTAAACGTACTGTAGGATTGCATTGTTTGTGGAATGTGCTTTACTGTGGGGGAAAAAAGAGCGCAAATATCTATCTCCATTAGCAGCAAATTACTCGTCACTGCAGGGTGCATAAAACTACATTTAAGAGTCCACTAAAAACTTAATTGTAATTTAATACATATTTAATTCATTAAAATTAAATGCATTTTTTTTACCATCATTCATTAAAAAGCTTTATATTATCATCATTAGGCTCACAGCAGTCATAAATCATTACAATACAAGACTAACCTGGCAGTGATAGAAAGAACACTTCATTTTTAACACATTTTTTATTTTCATTAAACAACATACAATATAACCCAATATTTATAATTAAATTATAAATGTTCTCTTTATTCATTAAAATGCATAATATCAGCGTCATATGTCTTATCATAACTGGTAAAAACTGAAAGCCAAAACAAAGAAAATATCAGATTTTTTTACTTTCAGTAAAATAAGCAGTTTCTCTGGATCTAGTTTTTATATGTACGTGTTTGAGTAAAATGGACACATTTTTGTTTTATTATATAAATTACTGACAACATTTCGTCCATTTTTAAATAGAAATATTGTCATTTAGAGCATTTATTTGCAGGTAATGACTACTGGTCAAAATTACAAAAAAATATGCCGTGTTTCCAGACCTTGAATAATTCAAAGAAAACTGTCTTATATTAATTTTTAAACGATACGATACTAATATTTTAACTGAAGAGGTCAGAAAGCAATATTTGGTGGAATAACCCTGATTTCTAATCACAGCTTTCATGCATCTTGGCATGCTCCCTTTCACTCTTTCACGTTACTGTTGGGCAACTTTATGCCGCTAGCGAAAATATCAAGCAGCTCAAATTAGTTTGACGGCTTGTGACCTTCCCTCTTCCTCTTGATCACATTCCAGAGGTTTTCAGTGGGGTTCGGGTCTGGGGATTGTGATCTCCATGTCAGGGTCTTGATCTGGTGATCCTACATCCACACATCTATTGGCCTGGCTGTGTGGCACGTGTCATTGTCCTGCAGGAAAAACCAATCCTTCGAGTTGGAGAACATTGTCAGAGCAGAAGGAAGCCCGTTTTCTTCCAGGATAACCTTGCACATGGCTTGAGTCGCACGTCCTTCACAAAGACGAATCTCCCTGATGCTGATGTTCTCTGATGAGTCAACACCTGGTCCTCTAATGGTTAGAGACCTGGAGAAGCGTACATCCCACAGAGATGATCGTGATGATCGGGGGGCTCTTCAGGAAGGCTGGAATTAGGCAGATCTGTCTTTGTGAAGGATGTATGACTCAAGCCAGATGCCTCAATTCCAGATTTTTCTGCAAATAAATGCTCTAAATGACATTGTTTTACTTAAAATTTGGAAGAAATGTTGTCAGTACTTTATAGAGTAAAACAAAAATGTTCCTTTTACTCAAACACGTAAATATAACTGGTTTTGTATGAGAATGTGCACTGTTTGAGACTGTTTGTATACTACTGTGTGAAGTGTTTAGCATTGCACATTGTGTTTCATTCATCAAACACAAGCAAAGTGAATTAATGTAAATTGTTCGCAAAACTTTAAAGGGATGGTTCACCCCAAAATTGTCATGATTTACTCACCCTCATTTCCAGTGTTGTGCGGGACCCCATTAACTTTAATTGCATGGCCAAATTAATTATCTTCTTTTCTATCCCACAGACGAAAATAAAGTTATACAGGTTTGGAACGACATGAGAATGGATAAAAAACTGTCATTTTTGGCTGAACTTAATTGTCACACTGAATTGCACGCAACAGTTTTTGTAAAAATGGTTTCATGACCAACTTGCACAATTTGTTCTGCTCATCTTTCTTGAATAAGGCATAATATTATCAAATAAACTGGAAAAGTATATACTGCACAGTATTTGCTCTCTCATGTTGTCTTTAGCTATTACTCAATGCCATTGCTACAAGTCAAATTACAATGGCTGTGATGCAGGGCTTTTAGTCACAGACACAAAATATCAAAGGGTGATGGCTTTAAGAATGTAAGTGTAGTTTTGTTGATGCACAGCGGCGCATCACAGAATTGTTCACCCATTATCTGTCAGCTTTCAGTGCATCTAATGTGATACCTGCACAGATCTGGTTATTATGCAGAGATGACCGATGTTAGTGCAACAGATGACTGTATCACACTTTGTAAAATAAGAAAATCAATGAGGAGAAAATCAATTTGGTGAAAATACAATTTGCCTTCCAAAAGCATGACTGGATGGATGTGTTGGTAAAGCTAAAGCCTGCTGCTAACTCAATCATCTTACTCCGAGCTCAGACATTATAATGGTTTGTTTTGAATTTTTAAAAAATCTTTCTTTCAAAAGTGAACCGTTTTTTGTGTTGATGGCTCTGGTGTAATGCTGTTTATGTATTGATAGGTTATTTTCCATTATTATTTTGGTTTGATGGAAGCATCTATGTGTGGGAAGATCGGTGGCGCTATAAATCAATGTCATCTCAGTTTAACCGTTCAGAGTATCTGCTCCTAAAGCTGGCAGTCTGTTAATACAGGAACTCTCCGTATGGTTTCTACCAGCACTGAGATGGAAATGATCAAAGCACCATATGAAGCATCTTTAGTTGTGATAGACCCCTGACCTGTGCATTAGTCCCAGAATGCTCTTCTGGGAGCCGCTTTCCAGCTGTTCCACTGCAATCCCTTTGAAATATTTTCAGTTGATTATTATATTCAACAAATCCAGTGTATAATAACTGTTGCATAGAGTGACGTTCATCCTCCACAGGGTTTAGATGGAAGTAGCCTTTTGCAACTTCTGCTTACACCGTTTTCCAAAGGTGCAGGATCCCAGTCTGACCCCATTCCACAGTTCTGGGCTGGAAAATTGTCTTTGCAATGGGATCTTAATCCTGTTGGTCTTGAACCATTAACACCAGTGGCTGGGATAATGTCTTCACCACATACATTTTCCAAATCAACAACACTGGTACTATTACAATCCATCTACACTTGAATCACCAGATGTGATGCTCATTCATTTGATGTGCATATAATCATGTTTTACTGCAAAGCCATCCATCCATCCAGAAGATGTATGTTGATTTAATTAGTATTATTATTATTATTCATAATAATACGGGTGTACTGATTCATGTTATTATCATCATTAATTTTAATTTAATACAATTTTTATTTACATAAACTCTTATCGATTTGATTTGCTATGAATTTTATTTTATTTTATATTCATTTAAATAATTTTGACATCAAAGCCAGCTTGTAATAGCATCATTTCACATTAATTTGATGTATTTATTAAAAACTTATTTTACTTAGGATGATCAAATATGTTCTAAAAATTGGGAAACGGCTCATAAATAAATTCCCTATTTTTTTAGCATTATATAGTACAGTTATCCGTGATTGTTCGGTTCTAAGGGAAGTGTAATTGTTGTGAAAAGTGTTGTAAAAGTGTGTTGGTGGATATCACTGGTAGTTGTCAGGGTTCAGCAGCACGGGCTGATGAGGGGTAATTTACTGCAGTGAATTGAGTTAATGGTTAAAATAAGTAGTTCTTGCTGTTGTGAGATTAGCGTGTTCTCTGCTGGAGTGTGTGAATATGAGAGCGGTTCTTCCCCAGTGGTCTCTTTCATATGAACGACACAAGCTCAAATTAGACTTTTGCTTGCTCAGCTGCACCTGCTAGAAGGACACGGTGAAAGCAATCAAAGTTAACGAAAAAGTCTGATGTTATGTAATGTTGTGTGTCCTTTCTCAGTAATGTGTTGTTACATGGCCGCTGGGATTGCCCTCTACGCTGGTATTTGAGTTATGAGCTCAGTCACCTTGATGGAGGGAGATTGAACCGTTTGTATAGGGCGACTCCAGATGGGACGACCGCCCTTGAGTTTAGCTCAGTCACTGCTGAGACTGTTGATCTCAGCCGCTATGACACCACACATCAGACACACATTAAGTGTTTTGTCTCACTCAACGTACACACAGGGTTTGTTTTGAAGGCATTCAAATGAAGATCTCACATTCATTGATTCAACATGCATATTTTCTACACAGTTAACAGAGTTAAGAGACCAAAGAATTTTAGCATATGCTAAAACTGTCCACTTCAGATACATTAAACTTTTTTTTCTTTCTATTAAACGGTTATTTGTAGGACACTTATCAATATATCACCTCCTTGTTTTTGTCGATACTAGTAACAGTGGTCAAAAGCGTCACGTTAAACATTTCATCTGTTGATGCTTGCTGAGTAGCTCCGCCCACACTGAATTCTCATTGGTCCAAAATCAAGTAACCCATAACTTCATCAAACTTCAAATAGATTCTGATGTATACATTTTTTTTATTTTTTTTATTTTTACATTTTCCATTTTGAATTTAATTTTAGTTTTAATAATTTTGTGTGCTTTTGTCATTTTATTAGTATTTTTTTTATTTTTTATTTATTTATTCATTTTAGTACCTAAGTACTAACCCTAACCCTAACCCAACTTTAAATGTATTGGTAACACTTTAAAAAGGTTTCGTTTGATAACATTAGTTAACTAATGTTTATAAATGTGATTGTAAAGTATTTTAGTTCAATTAATTGAAGTTTAATTATTTTTCCTATTATTTATATTTTGTCTTATTCCAGTTTTATTTCACATTTTGAAAAATTATTTTGGTCACTAACAATAACAACACTGTCCAGTTCAGGATATAATATTTGCATTTTGCAAGTGTCACACAGCGCTGAATTTTGAATAGTTTTGTTAGTTTGAACCTCTATTAAACTAGTCACTCTTAAGACCCTGTTTCCACCTGGTACTAAGATGCGTTTTGGTCAATCGGATCACAAGTGGACGACGCTAAATACAGGTGTAAATACGTTTTGAGCTTGTCCACTTTCCACCACTTCCAGAGGTAGTTGAAAACACATTAGACCGGATTGCTTTCGTAGTGTAAACACTCATGTAAACGCTCAAACTCTCCGCCTACTGACCTGATGCGTGAACATAGTGCACTAGACTAGACAGACGAGATTTCAACTTTGTCGGCTGGAGACCCAAGTTTGGTTTGAAAACGAAAAACGTGTCAAGCACAATGTTCCCTCACCATTCCTGATTGCTAACACACACTCACAGTGTTAAGCTGGTCCTGTGGCTGTCAGAGCAGAAACGAAAGCTGCTGCTCTCCGTATGTTTCTCCGTCGTCTCCGGGCGCATTCATATGTAAATTGCGCTAGCTTATTTTGTCCATTAAATAGAAAGATCTGAAAAAGCCCAAACATTTACCATCCCATAGACCCTCACCTTGAAGAAATCAGGACAGAAGTGGTTAAAAGTGGACAAAAGAGACGGATTAAAACGCCAGGTGTGTGTCCCTCGTCTACTTGACCAAAACCTACTTGATCTTAATACCAGGTGTGAACAGGGTCTTAGTCCATGGCTTAATATCGTTGCTTATTATAGCTAAGTTTCTTTCTATTAGCTGATTTTTGACTACATGAGCACTTGTAAACCCAAGCACACAAAACACTGTGAATGGCAGATGACTGTTCATCGTCATTTTGAGTTTTTTTAATATGTGGCCTTTCAAAATGTTATCAATAAAACCTTCCATAATGTTTTCAGTGGGAAGCAGTGTAGGGAGGGGACCTGATATTATCCGAGGTGAAACCTGTTAGTCTGTGATATTATCGGTTAATTGGTAGCCCACTGCTGAGATAAAGGAAAACCTTACGCAATGCTTTCAGAATGTTACTAGCCACGATTGCACACTTGAGGGTTGGTCAACAGGATCACCAAGGAGACTGTCTCATGACAACAAAATTGTTGCCAATCACTACCACCCCCTCCCTCCCGCTTTTTCCTGGAAGAATGATTGCTAAACAGGTTGTGCTGGTGCTGATGGTGCAGTAATTGTGTGTGTAATGGTACAGGTTGAGTATTGAGTGGCGTACGACGAGGGTCTAATCACAGAATGTTGTGTGGGAGAGGCTTTTTGACTCTTTAGGGGTTTAACAGATTAGAAGCAGGCTTATGAATTCAGAACGGTTACCGTGAACCTGTAGTATGTGGAGACCCAGAAATTGTTGTGGTGGATGAGGACCGTGGTTCAGCAGGAGAAATATTAATACGGGTTTCCCTGCAGAATGTCATTCTGTTGATTTTTAGTAGATAGTTGAGCTGTGCTGGATATTTAGATGGACAATCTACTACTTTTAACCATTACATTTAAGTCAAGAATAACAGCTGTTTTATACATGCAACATGCAAACAACGTCAGAACATTTCTGCTAAATGGAATTAAAGACCTTGAAAAGTTAGTCTCTGACTAGTTAACAATTTACTTTCAAATTACATCTCGTCGGTATTCTCACGTGAGTTTTTTTTATGTCTAAATTTTATGCCTTTTTAATTGAAGTTACTTGTAGTGAAGTAAACTTTGATTCTATGCATAAAAAACACTATTACATTGAATCACATATGCATACATAAATAACTTAAGGGTTTTGAGCTCCCAACATGCATTGCAGCATGAGTAATCTGTAACAAAGGCTTTTTTAGTTTGCTTATTTACTTGATCACTTTCATCATTGTTAGCTGTATGTCATGTGGTGACGTTGAGAGCCGCCCTTTTTATTACATTTAATGGTGTGTTGTTGATTGTCACCATTAAGTTTGTGTGTCTATTTGAAACTATTGCACAAAATGTCTTAGCTTTGCAAGATGTTCTCTTCGATAGAGGCAGTTTACTGCACATTCATTGTCTTTGCAAATTAATTGAAGTGCTGTATACACTACCATTTAAAAGTTTGGGGTTAGTTATTGTTTTTAAAGAAACAAATACTTTTATGCGCTATTTCATTAAATTGATAACGTTCCTCTTGATATACAGTATCACACTTGAGTTTATAGTAGTTGCCTATATCTCTATATATCTGTCCAGTCTTCCTCTGTTGTTTGGGAAGATTAATCTGTATTCTTACTCACCATGGATGGAAATGTAAATTTTAGGCATTTATTAATGTTAGATGCGGCCTCTTGCCCTCAAGAGGTAATCTTGTACACTATCGCTCTTAATATGAGTGACACACTGCTGCTTTTGCCTCTTGATCATTCACTGGCATCCCTAAGATGCACACGTTGTTTGTTTAGATGAAATGTGACGGAACAGGAAACATCACGTCTAGTGCATAAAGCGTAATAATCCTAGTGTGTGTCGTGGGAAGCGCTGGTGTTCCCAGCCCTCCTGTCTCACCCGCAGCTGCCTCTCGGACAAAGGCCAAGAGCGCTGGCCGTCTAGACGCGTGGCATCATTAACCCGCGCTGACCCTCGCTACCTCGCTGATGAATTCGTTCTCACACCAGTGGCTCGGTCCTGACGGCTCAAACGGCGCCCTTCCCTCCACTAACCGTTCTTTGGGGCCCTGGATGGTCCATTAAGAGTAGTGGCCTGCATAAATTGAGGTGAGGTGGTCACAGAGTCTCCTGAATAATTCAAGACGTCTGGGCCGCGGTCTGGCTGAGGCCTTGAGGGAGAGCGTGTGTGTGTTTGTGTGGCGGATCAGGGGTTAATAACAGGTCTGCAACCCTTGTGTCAGCAGCTGTGCCCTCCTCATATGAAAGAATCCTGTTCTGTTGATTAGATTTTTCCAAAGGGATCAATTTTTAATCAGCAGAGCATCTGACCAGGGTCAATAATGGCGTCGCGAGGAAGACAGTTGCCGGACAGCCGTCTTTATTTACAGGACTGTTTGTCTTTTTACTGTATGCAGATCTCCAGCAGCCGAAAGCTGCACTTCACTGCAGGGGTCACAAATTCACAGAAATCCTTTCGAGTTTATCTGCAGGACTTGTTCTGCATGGATGTTGTGGCTTTGGTTTTGCCGAGCCTGTGTTATATTTACTGTAGGATGACAAGGGAAGTCTAGGGAGAGAGTAAGGGATGGGATCAGAACGTGAAACAACTTCCGATAGTTCTCCTGTAACTTTTTTTTGTTACCCATCTCTGTTCCTCCATTACATTTTATTGCACTGCAGGGAAACTATAATGTTTTAAATAATGAGCGAGTCATAAATATTGTTTCTGAGATTCTCCTAGAATCTTCCTCATGCATGAGTTTGTGAATGCAGAAACTGGTCTGTGTGTCGGCCTGGATTCAGGATATCTCTGAGAAGATTTAAATGTGTAAAAGCAGGGTGAAACACAAACAGACTATTACTAGATATAAACAGGATTTAAGTCAGGAATAAGATTTTTCCATAGTTTTTTATGGATTTCAGTATTTTCCAACCTGAAGTAGACCTATATGAAACGGTGTTGTTTACTAGCTTTAAGGTCTTTCTGTGATTTTTTTTTTTTTAAGCCAAAATGAAAGCTTTATAGCAAACAACTATACAATAACAACTTGAGAGCAAACAAATTAAGACATTATTATTTTTTTTATATTTTTTAATGCAATTAGTGTAATATTTTTTAAAGCAATAGTGTAATATTTATTGATTACTTAAATGTTTTGTTTCAATAATAAACAAATAGTAATAATTATTATTATTTTTATTCTACAGTACATTTAATATTGTAATATTAATATATTTATTGATTTAAAATAAACAAATATTTATTATTATTATTATTAAATACTCTTTTTTTATTTTACTGTCCATTTATTATTGCAATAGTAATATATTTATTGATTTAATTTAAAATGAAAAAGAAAACAATATTTTAGATTATTATTATTATTATTATTATTAAATAAAAAATGTGTGTACATTACATTACTGCAATAATATATTTGATTTGTTTAATTTTATAATTTAAATAAAAATAAAAATATTACTTTTAAATACACTTTTTATTGTACAGTACATTTATATGCTAGAGTAATATATTTTATTGATTTTAATTTGTGTAATTTAAATCATAATAAAACAAACATATCGTCACTTTCGGGCAGACACCTCATATCTCCAAAACGCTACTTTTCAGAAAATGGGAAAAAACACTGAATTTTATAAACAATTAAACACTGGTTGTCAAAGTTGATATTGTGGCTATATAAGGTCAGACACTTGCATGAGTCATTATATTACTAACATTTTACCAAAACCAAACTTAAATAGTGTTTGGCCAGCGAATTTCAGAGAATTTAGGACATATGCGTTTTGACCATCATTAGAGGTAGTAGTGAAAAAAAAAAATGCTGTACTTATTCAAAGAACCAGCTCTTTATTTACCTTTGCACTGCAAACACAAGCAGACGCTCCAAACTGCAGCACTTCATCCGATAGAGGAGGGGCGGGGTTATGAGGTTTGACTGACAGTTTGAGGATCCAATGGAAATACACGGTTTAGTCACAAGCTTTTTAATACATTTCATTGGCAAAAGCAAAGATAGATGTGAAGGGTTACCAAACGTAATGATTTATGAAAAAAAACTAAATATGGAGATACAAGGTTTCTGCCCGACAGCAATGTTATTAAAACAGGTTTTCCTTCTTTTTTTTTTTTTTTGTCCTAAGCTGATCACATACATGAGAGTGTTTTATGTTGTGC
Organism: Meda fulgida; assembly: GCA_030578275.1. Taxonomy (NCBI): domain Eukaryota; kingdom Metazoa; phylum Chordata; class Actinopteri; order Cypriniformes; family Leuciscidae; genus Meda; species Meda fulgida. The sequence continues at coordinate 31,068,416 of CM060623.1, forward strand.
ATATCCACAAACAACATTTGAGAGCTTTTCAGCCAATAGCAGTTTCAATTTTGGTCTCTTCCTGGACAAAGCTTGTGTACAGCTTCCGAAGACTTATAAGACGCAATATTGTGCATTATTTCTATGAAAAAGGTCAGACATAAAAGACATAATTCTGGTTAGGTGCTTGTGAATGCTGTTGTCTTTAATGGCAAGATATTCTGAAGGTATTGGGAACCGGATGCATATTGACTAGCTTCATATTACATTTGGGTATTTTGTGATATGTGGAAATGTCAAACATCTTGTTCTTGTACCTAGTTCGTTTGGGTTTTGTGTTAGTATAACCTCGCCTGACCAGCACAGGCGCTCAGGTCTCCTGATTCCTGAAAGCTCCACATTTCAGACCACACAAAAAAAACATGTTCATAGCCATGTCGGAACAAAGAGACAATAGCCGGCCTTGATTTTAAGATACTTTTATGGTGTCACATGGGAAAATGTTTGTGCGTGTGTGTGTTTATATGTGTGTGTGGTGTGTAGCCGGTAACCCCCCCCCCCCCCCCCCCATTCCCTTATTATAGAGCTCTGGAGGCCAGACTAGCTTTTGAATTCCACACTGATTGCTTGCCTATAGCAAATAAGCTCTCCGCACTTCTTCTTCAGAACTTCCCCCTCTTGTGAAAGTGTCCTACTTTTAACATCGCAGCGCAATAAATCAGTCTACTATCCTCCCCGTGCACAGAGCAATAATAAATACGTCCCCTCAACTGTGATTTTTACAGTGTTTTGAAATTGGGAGCAACTGCGAAATACTTGCCGCTAATAGGAAGTGCAGTTTTTCTCATTGACAGACATGATGTAATGTGACAGCGGTGTGATGGGACTCGAGGAGGAGTTTGTTGGAGTTCAGAACAGTTGAGTCGGATTCTTTCATAGTTTTGGAGTGGCTTGACTTTCAACAGCCAATCAGAATGAAGATAGGAAGTGAGCTCATGAAGGAGAGGATGCCTTCTGTAGGTCACCTGTCCTCACCTGTGACACACGACTATAGTGTTTTAATATTTAGTGCATTTATGTATGTTTATTTATTTATAAATACATTTATTAAAATAATGTATTAAAAATGTATTAATGTGATTGTTATTTTATTTTATTTTTATTTATTTACTTATAAATATATATATATATATATATATATATATATATATATATATATATATTTAGTATTTTTATATATATATAAAGTTATTATAAGTTATATATAAGTTATTTATTAATGCATTTTTTGAAAACATTTTATATATTTTACCATAATACATTTTTTTTGTCATCATTCATATTATTTTTCAATCATCATTTTTCAAATCAATTGTTTTGCAGAATATCCTGACTAATTATTTCCATGCGATGACCGTGAAGGGCAATGGGAGCCGTCAAGCTCCAAAAATTACCAAAAAGCACTATATGACTCGTGCGCTATATTATGTATCTTCTGAAGACATATAGAAGACATATTATATGCTTTGTGTGAGAAATTGTATTCACTGAAAATATTTCCTATCCACCTGAGCTCATTTGCATAGATTCCAATAAGGTGCATTAAGATGCACCAGATTTGACATGATTGACACAAAATGTCAGTTATCAGTTACAAAACTATGGCAAAATGTATTTGTTTATTTTTAGGTGAAGTCATCAATCCTTTAAATGATGGCACCTGCTGGGAAAAAACCTCTTTGTATTATAATAATAATAATAATAATAATAATGCACTTGCTCTAGAGACATTGTGTTGTGGTGCTCATGCTGTCAGTGTAGTTTTGAATCTGGCTCGTGATGTGCTCTAATTCAATTTCCACCAAACCCTAATATTTCTCAGTCTGCACTCTGTTTCTCTTAATAAATTGGAACGAGATACTAGATATTAGCATTTGGCCCTGTTGTATTCCACGAAAACCCTCAAACACTGCTCTGTTTGATATGCACTGCAGTCATTCAGGGAGTCATTTCAGACCAGCGCAAACAAATCACCAGCATTTATTATGTCGTTGAGAAGAGTGAGAGTCTATCGTGAGTCTACGGTGAGGTTTGCAGCGGCCCCTGGCCCCTGGCGGTCACACACTGCAGGCCTGAAGCAGCTCGTTTCCTGATTGACTCCTCGTTCCTTGAAGTTGCATCATGTTGAAAAGATAAAGGCAAGCAAACAAAGGGTTGAAAGTTTTTTTTTCTTTTTTTTATATATTAAATGGACAAGTCTGTCGTGCACCAGTGAATGTTTTTGAGTCATAACACCCAAGTTTTTGAAATATTTGTCTTCATTTGTTCAGTGGCTGAAGGGTATGATTGCATCTCAGTTGAAGGACATGTCCCATCCCTGTGCATGAAATCTAAGTGAGAGGACGGGAAATATTCATACCTAACATACTTAAGTCAGTCGCACCATTGAAGGAATAGTTCAACCAAATGTGCTTTCTGTCATTCTCTACTCGCACTCATGCTACTTCATGCCGTTTATATAATGCCGCTCTTTAGAAAAATTGTGAATGTTGATTATAGAAGATGTTCAGCGCCAAAGCGGACATAAAACACTATAGAAAATGCCCATACACTCACTCCATTGAAATGCTGTGCATTTATGATGCACAATCAGAATTGAAAGAATCCCCCTTTGATGAGTGTGAATTTGAAATAAATTGACCTCAACATAAGCTGATTTTTCTGGGGTATACATGAGGTGAAAATTCCAATTGATTTCAATTGAGAGAAATGCTTTAAGGCAATGGCATTCTAGGAAATGAAATCTTGTTCCACCCTGGTCCATAAATATATTGAATAAAATGTAGAAATTTCTATAATTTGTGTTATTTAAAAAAGATCTGTCTATCTGCTTGTAAGGTCTATAAAACCATTTTAGACAACTTTTACATATTCCCATCATCCCAAGTTTGTGAAGACTAGTCAAATTTTTAATTTGTTATTACTATCTTTAATTTGTTAGTACTATCTTTGATTATTTATCACTTAATTAGTTATTGCAGCCAGTTACAGTATATGAATATGTATGTGTTATTTTAGTGCTATTTTATATAACATTGTAGTATGTATTCATATTTGCAATCAGCTTCTATTTTTATGTTTTCAGTTTAAGTTTTAGTATATATATTTCATTTTGTTTCGGCTTTATTTCAATTATAGCAGTTTCACAACAACACTGATTTCAGTCCATTCACTTCCTGTTATTCAAATTCAAAATGCAATTCTGTATCCTGTGTGCCACCTCAACTGAAATTTTTGGAATTGAAGTGGATTTTAAAAAGCATTCTGATTGGCACATATATTGTTAACGTGCAAGCGTGTGATCGTGTGGCTATGCCGGACCGTTTTAGCCTTGTTTTAGTGGTGCTGTTGTCTGAGGGGACATATAGAGGGGAGTTTCACGAAAAGCTGTGTTCAGGCTTGGCGTCAGGCCACTGACAAGCTTTTATTTACTGTCCAGATGGATGACTCATTTTATGCACCTAATCGTAAAGCATCAGGATTTATGGCGGGTAATGGGATGGTGGGGACCCCGAGAGACACACTAATTGAAGCCCACTCTTTCTTCTGCAGTTGGAAGCAGGTTTGGCTCTCGTAGGGACAGACCTCTCTCTTTAGAGGGTGAAATGAGTGGAGCGGCTGAAGCAAAAGTTCATATATCTGCCTCAGTCGGACAGCTGATCACTGGCGTAATACACGAAAACAGGTACATGTGCTAATTGATGGATGTGTGGAGGAAAAACAGGGTGTTACTGAATGATCCAGGTATCATTAAACATTGAGCTGCAACATTCTGGATGAATTGAGAATCAGTTGTTTGTTGTTTCAATTGGAGATCACGATTCTGAATAGACAACTAAACAAAATGACATGTAATTTACTTGTGGTTCTGACAACATTTTAATTGCTGCAGTCCATCTAAAAGACGACTGTTTTTGGTTCATTTTAATGCATTAATGTTTTTTTTAAAGATTGAGTGAATCATTCAATGACTCACTCATAAAGACTTCACTTGTTTCATTACTGAATAGGGGTGTATCAATATATCGTGCCACAATATATCACAAAACAAAAATGCAACAATATGTATCGTGGATAGTGACAATATGTATTGTGTATAGTTCACCCAAAAGGAAAATTACTCTGAGGAAAAAATGTAAGTTTACAGAGTTTTAGTGTCAGTACTATTTTACACACTAATATATAATGTTGAATTTTATGTATAATAATGCAATGAATGAATATTTGTGGGTCATGATAATGCCACATGTCTTATGTTACCAGTACAAAGTGGCCTACATTATTTAAAATATATCTAGTCAGTGACAGAGTGCAAATATTTTCGTCTGAAATAATTCTGTATCTTCAGCTTCAGAATCATGAATATTTTTATTCTGGTGTCACTATTGTCCTGTGCATTGGGTTACCAGCTCCAAATCCAGGCCTATTCATTTACACCCACAATATAATACCAAATTTAGCATTTTAATCAACCGTATATTTTTTGTTAACCGTTTAGGTTATATTCATAGCCGAAACGTTGTCATTGAGGAATAAGATTGCATGGGTGTTTGAACTGAGATCATGATCTTTTAATGATTAATCGTGCAGCTCTATTTAAAAATGGATTGCCATATACAATATTTATTGCTTTGTGAGAGCAAAATTGAGCCACCAGGTTTTGGAATTAATAAAAGATGAAGACCAAAGCAAAATTATTTCAGAACTATGGTCAAAGGGAAGATTTTCAGCAAATAATTATTTAAATTTCTGTCTGTTCCTCCCTCAAAGCTATTGCATAACTTGTATAAATAGAGTATGATCAAAATTGACTGCTTTTATGATACTTTTGGTGATTTTTGTGCAAAGTATTTGGCTACTGTGTCTTAAAGGAATGGTATAATGCCCTTTTCACAAGATGTAAAATAAGTATTTAATGTCCCCAGAGTGTGTATGTGAAGTTTTAGCTCAAAATACCCCACAGATATTTTTATATAGCATGTTAAAATTGTCCATTTTTGAGGGTGAGCAAAAAGGCACGGTTTTGTGTCTGTTCCTTTAATTGGAAATGAGCTGCTGCTCCCGACACAGGGGGCGGAGCTTCAACAGCTTGCACTCACACAGACATGCACTGAAAATATCAAAAACTTTTAGCCTTTTATGTTCAAACCGGATTCAGACAATGATAGAGAGACTCAAGAAGAGGTGACAACATGTAGAATGCAACAGGACGTTTCTGAATGGTTAGTTGATGAATTTATGAAGCTTATGTGTAGTTATCGTCTTGTCATTGATTAGCATATCCTGTCTTGATAATCTATGAATCGTGTTCCGGGGTTTATGTAAATCTTAGGGCTAATGATGTCACTAACTCGGGAGGAATGTCGTGTAGTCCCTACCAGCCGTTTGTTGTAGTCCTTAAACAGCGATTTCTTTAAAAGCAAATATCTCCCTTTGCTTTGAGCTTTGAGCATTGTAACCTTACAGATGTTGTTTATGCTCAAACAGCAACATTACACACTAGCTAAAGTTAAAAAAGTGAAATCACAATCACCCCTTTAACTGTGTCGGGTCTGTTGCAGGTTTCAGCTGCTGTTTTGCTTTTTCAGCCTATAACGGGGTGACCATATTTTGATTACCGAGAACCAGGACACTCGGCCCGGCAATGAGATACTCAAATGATACTCGAAGTTTACTCAAAGATGCCTTATTAATTTCAATACATTTAAAGTAGGCTATGCATCCTCTGTATGGATAGAAAATTGTTATATTACAAAATACTATCTATAACCAAAGACAAATTCAGATAGGCTTCTCAGAGGTTACTCAACATGTTTTATTATGACAGGTTTCCAAAATAATGAATGAAATAATGATAGAAATAATGTCTCTTCTGTATAAAAAAAAGATATATAAATAATAAATAACAAAAAAAATACCTCCAAATTGAACAAAAATAGCTCTCACAAACTTACAAAAACTAACTAACAAAAGATATTTATATCTGTAGTTTTCTTCTTCCTCTTTATCCTGTTTTTCTTCCTCATCCTCCTAGTTCCCATCTATATTTTGCTGTAGAGCTGATCTTTCCCAGCAGTTTTTTGAAAACCAGGACATTTTCATCACTTTATAAAAAACATCCTGGACGGCCAGGACAGGACGTGAAAACAGGACATTGGTCACCCTACTATTACCTATGTCCTTCTGATGTGATGGGTCTTTTTCTTAAACTAGGGAGGAATAAAGTGTGTGACGTTTTAAGTGTTGTTAATGATCTCTGTTAACATCTCTGTTGTCTATTCTCATCAGAAAGTAAAGACTTGATTGGTTTCAGTAAGGAATTAAAAAAATGAAAGTCACTGAGATGATGCTGGGGATGTTGTGGGTGGTTGCTAGGGTTTTCAGGTTGGTTGTTAGGTGGTTTCTTACTGGTCCACGTCTAAAGAGTCTGTGATTATTCTGGTCTTTAGGGTGTGGGATGCTAGTTGTTTCTTGTTAATCTGATCACTTAGTCAAGTGAGAGGAACAGTAATAGTGATGCTTTGATTCAGATGCTCTCTTAGTACCACAAATGCTTCATATTGAAGGGAACGCTCAACTTTCGCAAGCGTGTCCCACATGGCGACGTCCTCAGATATAGCTTAATTGTCTTTCCTCTGAAATATAGACTTTCTAATCTGTTCATGTTGTTGTTCTCATTAGGCCTAATGATAAGCTTATAAACACAGTGCTGAAATAACTTCTCTTCTCCACTGACCTCCATTGATTTTTCCCAGGCAACTCTTTAATCTGCGTAGAAAGAAACTAGCTTCAATAGTCGGTTGATTAAGGTAAAAGGAACGTTTAGGGATAGGGTTTAGGTCAGGTTTAAGTTCAGAGTTAAAGGGTGAAGTATGATCTGCGTTAATTTGGACAAATTCTCTTCTAAAAACACGCTCTCCACAACCTGACACTCATCAAACTTCTGGGTTTTTAAACCTTTACAGATCCCTGCACGGTTGCAATCGAAAGGTGTTCGCTTAGGGTAATTGCTGCAAATGGTTTGCTAATCTTTGCTTTTTGTTTTCATGAAAGCTGTTACAGTAAGCGTTTGACCTGAGAACGTCACAGGATGGATCGTCATCAGGCGGTCACACTGAGATTTAGTCACTTTGAGAGAGAGGAAAAAATAATACCCTCTTTGTTCTGACAAGTGTACTCCCAGGACTGGCTTTGTGTGTACATCTTATAAATGGAAAATGAAAATTTCATTGTTGTGCGAGCGTGCACGCCGTTTAATCCAATAATGATCTGATGTAACAAACTGCGCTAATATCTCTCAGCATAGTTAATCAGAGCAGACTTAGCCCTGTCGCTTTTTATTAACCTCTGTTGAAATGGGAGAAGGGCTTCACTAATCTGCGTTTGTTGGCTCTGGCAGTCTGAAGCCGCCGCGAAACAGTCTTGGCAGTCGGCAAGAAAGTAACGGCTGTATAATGACGCGTGGGGCCGGGCTGCTCTTTGAGCTTATTAAATCTAATAATGCGTTGAGTGGGATGCTGTTTGAATGGGGGTGGTCCTCTGCTCTGATGGCTTTCTGGGTTTTTAAGAGCTCAATTCATGATGGTTTAACTTCCCCTCCACCCTGTCCGGCCTCCCGCATCCGTTCCTCACAGGGAATTAGCCGTGCAATTAAAACCTAATGACCTTTAAATGAAGGCTTACGCTGCTCGCTGTCCGTGTGTCCGTGTCCACATGTGTTGGGATGCATCAGGATCCCGGGAGATTGTTTAAGGTCGGGTCTAGACCGCCTTTACGAGGGTTGCTGGGTCAAATCAATGATTTTTTCTTTCTTCATTGATCTTGATCAGTGATCAGAATCTGTTAGGGCTGAATTTTAAAGGTTGCACTGGACTATATTTTTAGAGGTTTATTCTAAAGCAACTTAGTTTTAGCAACAAGTAATATTCATATTGTTTCACATTTTATTAGAATACATAGATTTTAATATTTTGTGTATATTTTAGTTTTTATTAAATATATGTATGCAAAAGAAAAATGTATTTATTTGTATATTATATATAGATTTTATTATATTTGTATATACATATATTTTATTATGTAATATATACATACAGTATATTATGTTATATTTTATCTACCAATAATCTTAAAATATATGTATTTTTTACATATAAAATATTATTGATATATATTATATAATAAATAAAAATTAAAATATATTATATATATACATATATATATATATATATATATATATACACACACAAAAATATAATGTATAAATATTATATATATAATATTTTTAATATATAGATTTTTAATGTTTTGTATATATACATACAGTATATTTCATTTTTATATACATGCACAAAGCAATATGTAAATATAAAATATTATAAATAAAACATAAAAAATATTTTGTTATTTTATTTTTATTCTATTCTCTATTCAATTTTATATTTTAATATTTAAAAAATATATAGACTAATGTATGTATACTGTGTGTGTGTGTGTGTGTGTGTGTGTGTGTGTGTGTGTGTGTGTGTGTGTGTGTGTGTGTGTGTGTGTGTGTGCTCTTGTTTTTGTGATTTGTGAGGACATGTGTATAATAACATGGTTACACTGGTATTACAACTTGAACGTGATTTATGAGGACATTTCCTGAGTCCTCATATTTCAAATGGCTTTAAAAACATACTGAGCAGTGTTTTATTAAAAATGTAAAAATACAGAATGTCTCCTGTGATGGGCAGGTTTAGGGATAGGGGCAGTGTAAGGGGATAGAATATACAGTTTGTCCAGTATAAAAACCATTACGCCTATAGAATGTCCTCACAAATCACAAAAACACGGCTGTGTGTGTGTGTGTGTGTGTGTGTGTGTGTGTGTGTGTGTGTGTGTGTGTGTGTGTGTGTGTGTGTGTGTGTGTGTGTGTGTGTGTGTGTGTGTGTGTGTGTGTGTGTGTGTGTGTGTGATGTTCTTACTAAAGTCTAAAACAGTATGCTGACCTGCCGATTTGAGTAACTCATTTTATTAGTGTGGCCTGAGCTTAAACGCTAAATGTCACCAGCTATAACCCGCCTGTGCCACGGGCGCCCACATTGATGTGGCAGAGTCTCTTTCTCCCGGCTGGAAAGCTGACAGTTTTGCAGAGACTTGGAGTCCTTAATTATCCCTCGACTTAGTCTAATTCAATCAACACAATTTCAATCTGCTGGCAAACAGGCAAAAACACTCCCATCCCTTCCAGTACAGAGTCTGAAATATACACGAAGAGGAAGTCGAGCTCGAACAGATGAAAACTAGATGCCACATAATCTCACTGCTTAAATCACATCTTTATTACTGATTATGAATGAACAGAAGCCTAAGAGTGAGCCGTTCACAAGCTGCTCTCTCGTACAAAAATTGTACTATTGCATTACCATAAAAATATACCATGGAAAAACTATGATAATATTACTGTTTAACTATGCAAAGTAAAAAAAAAAAAGTGGAAAGTGCAATGAAATGAAAACAGCGTAGCTTTCTTCAGCCCTCTCTGCATTTTGCATTTTAATAAATGCTATAAATAAATGTGGATTCACTGCTTTGCTTTTTGCACGCACGCACGCACACACACACACACACACACACACACACACACACACACACACACACACACACACACACACACACACACACACACACACACACACACACACACACACACACGTATATGTATATGTTAATGATATATATAGAATCAGTACCGCTGAAAAGTTTCGAAACATTACTATTCTTAATGTTTCTGAAAGAAGTATCTTATGCTCATGAAGCCTGAATTTATTTCTGAAGGATCACGTGACACTTAAGACTGGAATAATGGCTGATGAAAATTCAGCTTTGCATCACATAAATAAATTATATTTTTTAGAGTATATTCAAATAGAAAACCATTTTTTTTAAATTGTAATAATATTTCACAATATTGTATTTTCTTTCTGTATTTTTTATCAAATTAAGGCAGGCTTGATGAGCATTAGAGACTTTTTTCAAAAACATTAATTTATTATAAGTTATCTTTACTTGCAGTAATTAAATATTTGAATACATGCCATGATGGACTGTATTTCTACCCTGTAATATATTCAAATTACCATCCATCCTGTAATTTATCCAAATATCCCATTACTGCGAGAAATGGAAAGTTGTCGTTGATCTGGCTGATCGTGAGTCTTTCGACTCTTTTGATTTATGACTCTTTAAAAGAGTCACTCGTTTACTAAGCTGATCACACTTATTGTGTTGTGTGTTTTTGATTCACTGAAGAGAACTGGTTCATAAGAATCATTTGTTTGTGAATGAGACTGCTTTCTTGGTATTATTTTGTGTGCAAACAAATGTATTCTTATGCAACAATGTAGTGTAGAATTTTCCTAATTTTAAAACCATTTTAATTTGTTATAATATATATATATATATATATATATATATATATATATATATATATATATATATATATATTATTTATTTAAAAAAACACTTGATTTAATGTTTATTTGTCATAAACGAACACTTAAATATTTCACTTGACAAGCACCTAATGTTTAAACAGGCTGAATGTGCTTCATTTATCTTATCGTGAGCCTCGGCTTGTGCAAAAGCAAATGTGCGATCGGTCATGACAGACAATAAGTGAGATGTCAGTGACCCGCATTATACTTTTTAGCCGTCTCCCTCAGTATTTGTTTCAGACTAGACAAAGGTCACCCAGGAGGTCAAACTCTGACCCCCTTCGTCTGCTACAGCCACCTCCGTCTGCCTCCCAAATATTGATCCTTCTGTTGCATCTCCCACTTTTATTTTGGGTTTCCCACAGTCTGGCGAAGATTCGAACCCCATTTCGGCGCTTTATTAAAGCCGTATTATCTATTCCGCACCGAGCAATTTAGTTCCTTCCCAATACCCTAGAGTTCCCTCTATCAATAAGCCAAAAGGTGAGGCATAATGAACAACTGCAAACCTGGCTGCAAAGCAAATACTTTCCTGTGTTTAATATAGAGCGCAAAAGGCCGCTCAATGAAATGTCAATCTTGTTTTCCGGGGCTGAAGTGCGATCTGGCGCGCAGGGTGTGGGACGAGGGCGATTGTATTTACATTTGCTGAGGATAATGGGATATCAGGATTGGAGATCAGCCATCTTGTGCATGCTCTAGTTGCTCAGATAAGCTGTGCCGGCAAGATCTCAAGGTGTGTGTGTGTGTGTGTGTGTGTGTGCGCTCGTGTTTGGGTCCGGTGATTATCCAGGCTGGGGGTGGGGCGAAGCTGTCCGGGTCACGGCACCATTTTTGCACGCGCGCACAGGCTCTGGGGGGTTGGGATGTTTCCTAGAGCGCATTTGGGGGGTGGGGTGTCAAAGGCTAATTTCCAGAGCTGCTCTTGGGTGCCATCTCTCATCAAGGAGCATCGCACACGGCAAGCGGCTTGCGTGTTGTCATGGATACTGAAGCATGGTGCCCAGGAGAAGGCAAGCAGGGGACGAATGGCCGCCCTGCGTATAGGATTCCTGTCAAGCGGCCTCTGATAGATGGCGTTGATGGACCATTTGTCATACTGTAATTGTTCCAGCAAACACGGAATACCCACTAGTATAAACAGTGGTCTGCTGCGCTGCTAATAAAGCAGGGAAATGGGGAAGAAAGCTGTGATACAGTGCTGCTCTCAGTTAAAGAGACAATCCCTCTTTTGTTTCGGTCCGCCGTACTGATTAGGCGGTCGGAGGAAGAATAGAAAAGGGCGAAGAGAAAGGTGAGCGAGGGAGAGAAAATAAAAAAGGCAATCATATAGCAAACGGCCATCACTCTTCAGTATTGACGTGGCCAGGCGAGAGAGAAGCGTTGATAGGCTGTGGAACAACAGCAGCAGATTTGAGAGTGATTTGTTGTCTTTCCTCTTCATTCAGCCGGTGAAGTGGTCACAGAGAGAGACGGTCCGTGTGTGTGTGTCTCTCTCTCTCTTCCTGAGTACAAATGACACGGGGTACAAAGGTATTATTTGTTTGTATTTGTGTTAGCATTACTCTCATGTTTCTCTCCAGCTGCTGGGAGTCATTTAGAAACCTTGCTCTCTGTCACACACATTCATATTAGATTAAGTGAAGTTATAATGGAGTTATGTGGGGAAAATATCATAATTCCTCAAAAAATGTACTCCCCCACTAACAAAAAAAATACTGCATTGTTGCAATGATGGTATCAGGTGGTAAAACCATGATGTTTTCCCTACAGAATTTTTTTGCTGTCTTATTTTTTGTGTTAATAACATATTTTTTAAATATTATTTTACCGTAACATTACTACCATCAGTACTTATAACATATAACATTTACAATAATGTATGTTAATGTTTATTATATATATTTTATTTGAATTAATTTATAATTTCAATTCACATTTTCTATTCACATCTACATATAACCAACATTCAGTGAGTAATTGAGTCAGATTTTATTTCAATAACCAATTGTGAATTCTCTATTACCGGCTCATAAGAATAATTAATTTAGGAGCTTCTATGTTTTGGTTTATACTGCAACACATTTGACTTTGTCAGAATATCCTGCAACTTTTAAAGGGCCATGAATAGAGAAAGATGCTTTTTGCAGCCAGTTGATGTTGTAACAATATCTACCAGCAGGGGCTAACTGAGCCATACTAACCAACTGAGCCAGACTAACCAGCTTAACCTCGACCCCTTGGTCTTGACACATTTCCTGTTGAAACAGGAAGTTGTAAAGGAACATAGTGAGGGACTTGTCTGTTTCTTATAAAATGCCATAAGACTTTAGTTGGTCACAGCCCAGTTAAACTCATCTTAAAATGCTGTTCTAAAATGATTACATTACAGTCTCTCCAATCTCCTCTTCTCTTCTCTAGTGTATTTTGAGACTTATGACAGAACAGAGAGAGAATGTTGGTGGTCTGTGTGTCCTGAGCTGTGTGTGTGTGTTTGTGTCTTGTGTGTGTGTGCATGTGTGTGTGTGTGTGTGTGTGTGTGTGTGTGTGCATGTGTGTTAGCGTGCATGTGAGTGTGTGTGTGTGTGTGTGTGTGTGCATGTGTGTGAGTGTGCATGTGTGCGTGTCTGTATGTGTGCGTGCATGTGTATGTGTGCATGTGTGTGAGTGTGCGTGCGTGCATGTGTGCGTGTGAGTGTGTGGGTGTGTTTGCACGCGCGCGCGTGTGTGTGCTTGATGGGCCGGTTGTTGCTGTGTTGTGCGACCTCTAGCTTCTGTCCTGACACTGCGTGACCCTGGAGCACTTTAGCGTGACCCCTCCCTTTCACCTCGTCTGTGATGGACGGATTAAAGCATTATTAAGTGTAATTACCTTTTCAAGAGAGAGAAACTCACATTGTCAGAAATTATGCTTAATTTCTCTAAAAAGCACATTTTACATACATTTTCCGCTGGTTGACTTTAGTGCTGGGGTGGGTCACACAAAGACTGTTATGTACATGTGTCTCGAGAATTACAATATTTCCTTGCACAATTCAGTAACATTTAGTTTTCATTTACATTCAAAATGTGATGGAAAGAAATGAAATTTCAAAGAAAGGAAAAAAAATGGCTCCTAAATTATCCCAAAAACCTGTGGTGATAAATTTGTTTGAATAAATGGTCCCACCCAAAAAATCTTATCCTGACTGATAAAAAGTTTTTTTGGACATGTACCATGGTATTAACATTGTATTTCTTGTAAATACCATAGTATGTGGTTATATAAAGCATTTTCTAGTCGGGTTACTATACTAATATTTTTGCCAGAATGGTTAATCCTGGCTAAAATGGCAAATGAAAATATTTAGGTTTAAATGTAAGAATTATGTATTTAAATTGCATATAAAAATTTCATCCATTTGGATTTAACATAAGCTAATGTTATGTATATCTGTCAGTCGATAAGAAATGGGTACAATTCCTGTAATAAACGAATAAACTAAACTAAAAAACTAAAACATATGCATGAAAGAATCGTTCACAATAATCAATGACATGCATTTAGAATGAAAGTTTGTTTCATGCCAACTTCAAGTGTTTTGATCTCCGTATAGATATCTGTATCTCTAATGTCAATGGTATGTATATTACTACCATCTGATACGAAGGTGCTGCCACTGTACTTTTTGTTCATTTTACATTATATTACAGTTGCATTTTAGCATTGGGCCTACAAAAGAAGTTTGAAACCGCTTGATAATTTGCTGTAGTTCAACAAGAACGCCCACAATCCTCCAGCACTTCAGTCCACTGGGAAATGGTCAATGCCATCATCACAGCAGGTGAACACAGTCACAGACCAACTCCTTTACAGCTCGACATAACCGGCGGTGTTTATTATGAAGAACTGTGCCTACTGTATACACCTCTCTCTCTCTCTCTCTCTCTCTCTCTCTCGCTCTCTCTCTCTCTCTCTCTCTCGCTCTCTCTCTCGCTCTCTCTCTCTCTCTCTCTCTCCTCCCCTCATTTGTGCGGTTATTATACTCTGGGTAAGAACAAACAGTATCTCTTCTTAATAATTCACATCACTTTCATCTGATATTCAGTTACCATGGGCAATTTAGTAGTTGAATAATTTTGTGAAAAATTCATTTATTATGGCTGCGCGTTATGAGGCTGCGGCGACGGCAGCCGAGAGTGTTGGAGGGGTTTAAATTGCATCTGCTGAGGGTTTCCAGCTGAAGGTAATGCGTTCTAATGTTCCCTGCCATATGCATTGTTTTCAGGGCTCATCAGTTTTACATTGATTCCCACTGAAGTGTTTAATTGCATCATGAATATGATCTAATTCCGTCCTTTTCGCCGAAACCAGAGCGCTTGGCGAGAATGATGTACTGCCTCGACAGCGCCATATCAGGACGTATTTTATATGGAACGTAAATTATAGTGTTAAATTAGCCCAGAAAGATAACTAGCTGGCACAGGGAATGGACTCAACAGTTTAATTTAGTGTCAAAAGGCCGTGAAGGGATAAATCTCGGTTGGCTCGCTCTACGCCATTGCATTGCCGCTTTTACTGGAATACTTTGATTTGCTTTTTATCACCTGTAGTTTTCCTGCTGTGTGTTTAGTCCGTGAAGAACCGGGAGGAGCGTTTTATTGGCCTTCATGATGGAGGGAAAACTTATTGCCGTGCTAATTGTCATAATAATCTATCTATCTATCTATCTATCTATCTATCTATCTATCTATCTATCTATCTATCTATCTATCTATCTATCTATCTATCTATCTATCTATCTATCTATCTATCTATCTATCTATCTATCTATCATCTATCTATCTATCTATCTATCTATCTATCTATCTATCTATCTATCTATCTATCTATCTATCTATCTATATCCCACAATTCCATTTATGAATTGTATTAAACCCTGTAAACCCTGAAATGTTTACGGTTTCTCAGAAAAGGATTCATCTTTTGTGTGCCTTCGAGTTCTCTGGTTTACCATAGTGGGTTAAGATTGCGTATAGTCTTCATGTTTTCCATTCTGTGCCCGAGCTACTTGAACACGAGCAGGTGAATGCGTCTGCCTTTGAAACGCTCCAAGCTGCTTGATTCCTTTAGAAGATGAAAGCCATTGTCTGCTCAGGCCTGGACGTGTGTGCGTGTGCGTGTGTGTGTGTGTGTGTGTGTGTTTCTCTCGCTCTCTCACTCAGGCTGGAGTGTTGTGTTGAGTGTGTGCCAGTCGGAGGTCTTCTGCGTGAGTGTCTGTGCTTTGCCAGCTGCTCCTGAAAGCAGCTCTTCTCTGGCCTTGGCAGCTTCTTCATCGTCTCCTCACTGTAGTGTGATACAGTAAAGATGCAGCGCTCGTATAACGGGTTAAGAGTTGGATGTCTGTGCTCCATTCAGTGTCAGAGAAGGTCAAGTAACCGTATGTTTAATCACAAACTCTTGGCTTTCTCTTATTCCCTGTGCACAATTCAACATCTCATGTCTTAATATTAAAACTAAAGATTATAAAACTCACTACGTTATCAGAATCTGAAAAAAATAACCTATGATCCTGTGACTACCACAGTTTAACAGACAGCAACAGATAGTTAGTGTAATAATAATTGTACTTGGAAGGAAAATATTATTGCAAATTAAAATCAGATTTGTGATTTCAAAGCTGAATTTTCAGCATCATTACTCCAGTCTTCAGTGTCACATGATCCTTCAGAAATCACTAATATGATGATTTGATACTCAGTTATTATCAATGTTGGAAACAGTTTTGGTTGAAAATTTTTTTTGGAACCTGTGGTACTTTTTTCAGGATTCATTGATTAATAAAAAGAACAGCATTTATTCAAAATTGAAATCTTTTGTAACAATATAAATATTTACTATCACTTTTTTATCAATTTGAGTATATAATAGAATAGAAAAACATTATTATAACATTACTTTATTTCACAATAAAAATGTATTCTACTGTATTTTTTTATCAAATAAATGCAGCCTTGATGAGCATAAGAGACTTCTTTCAAAAACATTAAAATAGTAATATTTCCAAACTTTTGACCGGTACTGTGTGTGTGTGTGTAGCACAAAGAAAAAAGCCCCTCTAACTGATCAAAAAAGGTCTTTTGTGTTTTTTGCTCCCGGGAATGTTGTGCTGGAAGTTTCATGTTAAATGAGCTATGGGAGGTCCTTTGAGGGCTGTGTGTGTTTGCGGTGAGTTACGGTGTTTGTGTGTTTGAAACTGAAGCGAGCGTGAGAGGTGAGGATTAGCCAGCGTCTCTGAGCTGGAACATGCCTGTCGGAGACGCACTGAAGGCTACAAACCATGGATCTAATTCCCTCCCCTTTCCCGTCTGTCTGTCTCCCAGTTCCTCTGCTGTTCCTCTTAGCGCAGACAGGCGATGCGCTCGCACACAATGCATCCGGATCAGGCCCATTTGCTGCCCTGTGCTGCGGTCTGAGAGGCTCTGACAGGCCTTCACCCAGCCCTCTCCTCCTCGACACTCTCATCTGACCTGCACAAACAGCTTTCTTTTCACCCTCGGCGTGTGTAACAGTCACTCTTCATTACAGCTGCATGCACACTAGCTTCTGTATGAGTTTTGTTCAGTTTTCTAGGAGCCTCAAGCATCTACCTGTTACCTCAGTTGGGGGTTTTGCTCCCACTACACTGTAAAAAATTGTTGTAAATTTACAGCAGAAATGTATAGTACTGAACCGTTTTCTGAAATTACAGTTTCTTACCGTTAAATAGCACGTGATCTGTGGGGGAGGGAAGGAACCGCGAACGAAGTACTTTGGCAGTTGGCAAGAGTGACTGACACACGTCTTTATCGGTGGAAGCACAGCTTTCATATTGAAGCTCATTTACAGGTACCAGACCACGGGTGAATCTAAAATAATTGTGTTCACTTTTAATCGTATTAATTTCACGCTTTAAGATAGTGGATATAGATAAATTTATTGTTCCTCAAAGTTAAGCGTTTGTGTGTGTCTCCGCACTCGCGCGTGCAGCATATTTGTGTTCTTTCATTATACAAGTTACCCTAATATAGAGGGAAATGTAAAATAAGTGCGTTCGTTGGATTATCTTATTAAGTACTGTAGGTTTTTTAATTTACCGCCTCAATCCGAGGGGCGGATTTGAAAGGCCGCTGTTTGCCAGCAGCACCAGCACAAGTAGCAGGGAATTCACGCAGAACCGTCGCAACTCTGCCGTCATTATGTTAACCCCGCCCACCGACTCTAGACACGCTGTGATTGGCCTGGCTAGAGTTTGGTTTTTCCAGCTCGCAAGCCAACGGAGAGTTGCTAGACGGCATTGGCTACAAAATAAAATGAGCTGTCGATAAGGTGCGTCTAGATTTCTAGGCTAGAAGTTACTTGAAGTCAGTAGTACATTGAAAGTGGACTATCGAAATAGTGTTACATAAAAAAAAAAATTAATTTAAAAAATGTTATGCAGTACATTAATGTTGTGTTCCAGAGTGGACACAAACACTTCATTTCCCAGAATGCATTACCTCTTCCCAGTTCAGTTAATTCCCCTTCCTGTCAAATTCCAACGCAACTTCCTGTTTGTTCGTCCTGCTTGGCCATATAAAATATGGACCCTTTTCATATTTCTGGGGTTCTCATAAATGGAAGACATCATTTAATACCAATTGCAAAATAAAATATAGCGTTTCTATGACTTTCCGTATATATTTACACACACATTTATTCATATTCTTACTCTTTACTCTTCTGAATGTTGGTATCATGTGGTAATACCACAGTGCTTTGAGTTGGTACTGAATGTCATGTATAGATGTCCAACCAAAATGCATAGTAGCATCTTTTAGTTTGTAGTAGGTTTTTTGAGAGCTCAGCACTTATAAGCAAAAAGTGCCATTGTACAACCATGTTTTAATACCTTGGAAGTACCATGGTGGATAACTTTAATTTCTTTCCTTATAAGTTTCCCAGCTAACAAATCAGATCAGAGCTTGTTGTTTTGATTTCTCTTGTCATGTCATGTGAGGGTCGGTGAGTCGAGTGTGAGTTAACAGTCTGAGATCCCAAAAAACAGCAGTGTTCTTCTCTCCGCACTGAAATTCCCGACCTCTAGAGCAGCGGGAGTTGAGATCGATGTTGCTGACCCAAATAGATTTTGTCACCTCCCCGTTCCCACCTCCTCCCCTCTCTGCCATCAGGGACACGGGGCTAATGGGTCAGAATCTGACATCGGAAATGCACCGGGAATCTCCTGCCAGATCCCATCTGGAGGCCCTTATGATCCCTTCACCTTCACCAGGACACACGTGAACGAATGCATGAGTTCACCTCAATCTCCTTCTCTTCTCCTATTTTTTCTGTTTCTCTCATGCTGTATGTCTACATTTAATCCGGATGCATTCCACACTAGCGTTTTTAAGGATTATCCAAAACTCTCTTGTCTACACTGAAATGTAGAAAAACGCTAAAATCGTGTTACTGCACATGCGTAAAATGTAATAAAAGTTCAGAGAGATGATACAGAGAGACCAGACATAATACGGTTCTTACCCTGTTCTTCTGGCATGATCATTTTCTTAGCAAAATATCTCACCACTTACTCAGTCAATCGTCACTAAAACGAGTTACCCTCATGTTTTACTACAGGTCAGATATTGCAAGTAAAGTTTAGTCATCTTTGCAGGACTGTAATATGAAGATTGTTCAAAGTAGCATGTATCTTTAACAACACTGTGAAAGTGAACAGCACATACTGGTACAAACATACATCTATGGGTCCAATAATGTGTCACATGACTAAACAAGAGTCATCCATTTTTTTTATACCTCAATTTTACTATTTGGTCTGTTTATAGTGTCCGGCTTCAACTGTAAAAGCGTCATTTTGGAAAGTTTTCATTTTCACATTGATCTACTTGGGAGTGCTGAACAAACACGCCAGCTCACAAAAGGCCAAAATGTTGAGCAAAAGATGCATTTTCAAGTGCGTCCAGATTAGTGTCGACTTAACCTCATTTTCTTTCCCCCTTTCCTCTCGTTTTCTCCTCTATCTCACACAGGCATTGGGCTGCAACCGGTACTACTGAATAAAGTTGGTGTGTATGTGTGTGTTGCTCGTCTGGAAACTGTATTATTTGGTTTATGGACTTTCAAAACGGCCCATCAAACGACATATGAATGAGAATGGTCTCTCTTGGATCCAGACGTCATCTCATTCACCCGATGATGGACATACAGAGAGATGCTGTGTCCTGGAACGCCGCCTCCTCATTGTGTTTCATTACTTAGTCTCTCCAAGTAGCACTAAGTGATTTTTCGAATGCACCGCCACAGGCTCTTTATCCCAATGAAGGTTTTTTTTCTCCTCCCTCCTTTAAATGGGAGTGAACTACATCTACGGTTAAAACATATTCTTTAATCTTCTGTTATTTTACATACAAATTGCATCCTGGGCAATGCATTCATCATTGCGTATAGCCCTCTCTCTAGTGCTAAATGAAAAATGTATCATAAATGAATAATGGATTGCAGCATAGCATCATTTCTTTGTGGCCTGTTTACAGTCTCCGGCTGCAGATTCTCTCAGCTGTGGAAGCGTCGTTTTGGAAAGTTCGAGAAGGGATCGGGGCGCATCGATTGATGTCACTGGAATATGACGGTTTGAAGAACGTTCCTCTTTGATTACATAGGAGCTTAATAGATTTGCATGAAGGGAAAAAGTTCGCGGCCGAAGGAGACGTTCGAGACTCTCGAGACGTTTCAGATCAATTAACTTGTGGTATCTGAGGAAAGGCTCAGATAACGCAGCTAAAAGCTTCCAGATTTAGTTTGAACTTTAGTTCTTTTTTTAGCTGCTGTCCCCTCGCTATCGCTCGCTGTGGTGCTGTCACTCCTGATGTATTATAAGAGGGACAAATCCCTCACGTAGATCCTGGTGGCCTGGATCTCTGAGAATTATGGGAAGGCAGTGTTCCTCCCTCTTACTTTGTGTCTATACTATAAGCGGCTGATGGCTTGTGTTCTGCAGATTGAGTTTGTCTACGACCAGTGGACTGTGAGCATGAGACTAGACTGAAAATCTGAAAATACTTTGCAAATAAACACTCACTCACTCACTCACTCAGACACACACACACACAGCCGTGTTTTTGTGATTTGTGAGGACATTCCATAGGCGTAATGGTTTTTATACTGGACAAACTGTATATTCTATCCCCTTACACTGCCCCTATCCCTAAACCTGCCCATCACAGGAGACATTCTGTATTTTTACATTTTTAATAAAACACTGCTTAGTATGTTTTTAAAGCCATTTGAAATATGAGGACTCAGGAAATGTCCTCATAAATCACGTTCAAGTTGTAATACCAGTGTAATACCCATGTTATTATACACATGTGTCCTCACAAATCACAAAAACAAGAGCACACACACACACACACACACACACACATATGTACAGTTAATATGTACTGCATGTGTTTGGACTAGGGCTGGGCAGTATATTAAAGATATTATTATTTTTATCTATTTTTTTCATTATTTTTTTTATTTATCATCATAATAATCTTTTTGTCATTATCTTTATCACTTTCATTATTTTCATTTATCACTATTTTTGTTTTTGTCATTCATTTATTACATTTTTTCAATCACTTTATTTATCATAATCTATATCATCACCATTATCATTTTTCAGTATATTCATCATTTTATTTTTTCTGTCATTTTTTTATTTATTATAATCTTTTATCATTTTGGCATTTTGTTCTTTTTTAAATGATTAATTGTATTTTTAGTTAGTATTTTCTTTCTTTATCATTATTTTTTTTTTTTTTAGCCCTTTAAAAAAATAATTTTATGTAAAACTGTTCCAGGACACATTTATAGGGAACTTAATGATCAAAATAAGAAGTTACACCAAAATCATAAATATCAATAAATATTCACAATGTTGCTTAATGTTATATATTGGTAGAAAAATCATTGCAAATACATTTTGAGTATTTCGGTACCACCCAGCACCTGAGTTCCTGCGATTCCCATTCATCCCAGAACCTCCATCTGTGTGTGTGTGTGTGTGTGTGTGTGAGTGCTGCAATGATAGACTCTGCTATCTGGAGGATTGACGACGAGAGGGTGCGTTCACACTTCATGGGTCTCCTCTCCGGGATTCTTCTCCACATGTGCACTAAGGTAAACGAACGACGCCCTCCCCCAAACACAAGGGAAGTCTGCCACTGGTTTCTGCCTCCTCTCTGCTTCACCATCCAGAATATTCCCGTAAGCCCAGGAGGGAGACGCATGGCTGGCCCGAGCGTAGGCGTCGTGACGTGTGTGTGTGTTTCCTCTGAGACGGCCCGGTACAGATGGGAACCGCTGGACCGCAGCAGCTCATGTCATGAAGCACCTTTGAATTCACAGATGAGCGAAACACATGGTTAAATACGAGTCTCTACAGAGAGAACGACTAGAACGCAGCCTCCCTTTGTTTGTAGTATGAATAGAAATCATTATTAATACCCCGGATGTTATAAACTTAGATTTAGTTCATAATTGTAGTGTAATGTCAGCAGACAGGGACAATCAGAAGTCATCAGTCTCATGTTAAAGGTCACATGCTGTGTTGAATTAGCTGGACATTGATGATAACATGACCAGTGTCCAGTGTGGACACTACGCTGATCTGGCAGAAGTCTTTTTGCAATGGAAAGAGTGGAATTATTTTGGCTGTGTTTGAAATAACACATAGTAACTACACAGTAGTGAATGTCTGCAGGATGCAATGATAAAACCTTTCAAGCATGTTACATTGTTGCTGTGTACTTGGAAGGAAAGGAAAATTAATTTGGCTGTCGTTTACTAGTATACTTGCACACTGCACAGTGCAGTATATATTATGTACTTCCAGCTCTTTAATGCAAATGAAAAATGATTGTGGAAAGTAGTATGCTTTATTATTGTTACATGACCACATGGTGTTGAGTTTAATAGTACGCTACATTTTTGTTTTTCAAAAGTGTACCTGCAACAAAAAGAGCAGAATTATTTTGGCTGGCATTTACTAGCATACAGGACAGTATTTACTGTGATATATTGTTTAAATTGTATATAAGACAACACTGAATCCTAAAATGCTTTGGTGAAGTAGCATGCTTCATTGTTACCATCATTCAGAAGTGTACTTGGAACGAAAAGACACGAATGATTTGGCTGTTGTTTGTACATGCATACTGCACAATTTATATTGTGTAGACTTATTATAGTTAAAATCATAAAAAAGACACAACTATATGTAGACATATAAATAAAACTATAAAAATGACGAAAACAATTAATAAAAATGTAAACTTAAAATGCAAACATTAATTGAATATATATAAATATTAATAAAAACAATAAATAGAATCTCAGTGATACTAAACACTGACTGCCAGATGTATTTAGGACAACAGTGTCAAATATTATGCTATATTTTTGTCACATGACCTTATTGAGGTTGCATGTTTAATTCAGCAAGTGGATTACAAATGCAAAATTACCACTTTGAGAGATTATAATTGGATTTGTAAGAAATCACATTTCTAATTTCATAATAAATTAAGAAATAAATGTACAAGGCAGTTGATTTGTCACATTGGAAATGCAAAGATAAAGTCAAGGGCATTGCATTATGGGAAACTGTGCCTGACATGCATGGTGTATACTGCTGCTAAAATGGTACAAGCAGTGTGTCATTTTCAACATGTAGGCTTTGTCGTTTCCAGTTGTTTTAATGCGCTATAGCATATTCAATGCAGGTTCAATCAGTAATTAATTGGCCAATCAAAAGGGCTGGAGATTCCCGCTCGATACGTTGACGTTTGTTGGATTGACAGCATGTAGTGATGGAGTGGGATTGTCTTCTATCTCTTGTTGGGTCACTCATCTATCATGAAGCAGTTGGCCGTGTTGTGTTTGTGTGGTAATGAGTGAAGTGACATTTACCAAGAGCTCACTGACCAGACACCTCGACGATCCACAGCGGTCACATTCATCTCCGCTTCTCTGTCGATGGCTGATGTTATAGAGAAAAATGAATATACATACATACACATATATATATATATATTTTTTTTTCTTCTTCTTTTTTCTTCTGCAACATCAGCCATCAACAGAGATTTTTTTGGAACCTGTGAATAACATTTTTAAAAGAACAGTATTTATTCAAAATCGATTTTTTTTTTACAATATAAATCTTTACTATCACCATCCTTGCTGAGTAAAAGTATTGATTTCTTCCAAAAAAAGAAAGACAAAAATGATTCAAAATGGGTGTTGAAAAAAATGGGTGTATATTGTTACTTTATGTACTTTACTATGTATATTGTTTTTTTTTGTTGTTTTTTTTTTACTTTTTATTCATCAAAGAATCCTGAAAAAAAGTATCACAGGTTATAAAAAAATATTAAGCAGCACAACTTTTTCTAACATTGAAAATAAATCATCATATTAGAGTGATTTCTGAAGGATCATGTGACACTGAGACTGGAGTTATGATGCTGAACATTCAGCTTTGATCACAGGAATAAATTACATTTTAAAGTAGGCTATATTAAAATAGAAAACCATTATTTAACTTTTTTTTATTTTATAAAATGTTTTGTATTTTTGATCAGATAAATGCTTGCAGGCTTGATGAGCATAATAGACTTCTTTTAAATGTTTCCAAACTTTTGACCGGTACTGTATATATATCCGCACATACCTTCATCAAATACTTTCACTTCAAACCCACTAAATCCCAGCCTCAGCCCATTCAGAAATACCGATCCGTTGGCAGAAACATCTAAACGCCACTTCCCTTTGCCAGCAAAAGCCTCTAAGTTCACAGACCCAATCAGAAGACTCGCAGTGGTTCATGTGCTGTGACAGAAACGGACATAAGAACAGCTCTATTCCACCCACGACAAAATAAAACAAGACAGACTTAAAGGTTTTTGAAAAATTAAATAAAAAATGAACTTAGCTTTTTTTGCAGTAAAAGACAATCAAATTTTTTTTAAATACCAATGAATTGATTAAAGTGACATTTTTGAAAAATAAGGCATTTCAATAACTGACTAATAACCTTTTCATTGCCATTTAAAGTGAAATTACTGAACCTAAACATAGGCGCCTGAACACAATATATAACACACACAGCTCTGTGCACAGCTTCAGCTTGCCTGATATTTGCATGCATCAATTATTACAGGAACCTACAAAAATGGGCGTCCCAGAGTACATCGAAACAAATGTACCATGTTTACTCTCAGCTTTGACTTTAAACAGTGGTTTACGAATAAAGTGTTTCCCGGCGTACCTGCTCAGAATATGAGATGAGTCAAAACGTGTGAAGCGCTGGTGTTTGAAGGGAAGGCTTTAGACATGTGGGCAGTGTAGCATCAAATAGATTGTGTTTCCTCCCATGTAAACGGGTAATGTGTGTCGGCCGCTCTGACACAGAGGAATGTACTGAATTTGCTGCAAGGGCTTTACTGGCCTTCAGAGAGACGCTCTGCCGTCCCCCCCGCCCCCCCCCCCCCCCATACACCTTTTGCTCATCACACACACACACACACACACACACACACACACACACACACACACAATCTCTCTCTTCCCAAACTCCCTGAGCTCCTGCCATGTGCTGCTGTTGAATAGTGCTGCTCAGATTGGTGTGGACTCTGAGGAGGAGTTTTTATTGGCTGTGGGAAAAGAGATGACTGCTCAAGCATTGAAATGCTTTTACACACACACACACACACACACACACACACACACACACACACACACACACACACACACACACACACACACACACACACACACACACAAAAAAAGCTTATCCTGCGTTAGACCCAGGCTAGGACATTTGGCAGCTCTTTGTGTGAACAATCTTATAGCTCTGTTACTAGACCTAGTGAGATCCCTTGCTATCTACCTACACAGGCAGCTGCCTTTTAAGGGAGCATATGTGGGACTCATATGGGACTGATTTGGCAACTCGTACACGCTGTTCAAATAGTTTTACTAATTGACTCCAATAGTCTGAGGCCCCGTTTACACGTACATGGTTATTTTGAAAAACGGAGACATCTCCCTTCGTTTGTGCCCTTCGTTTACACGCAAACGGAGAATTCGCCTCTGAAAACGATTCTTTCTAAAAACTAGGCCAGAGTGGACATTTTGGAAAACTTTGTTTGCACGTTTGTATGTAAACTGATAAAAACTGAGTTTTAGGCAGCCGACGTCACAGTATGCGACAGAACTTGCACCTGCGTCAAAAGTGTGACCTATGTTTACATTTTCACTTGGCTTTGGTGATCATGGATGCATTCAGAGTAGCAGTCGCATTTATGTTGGAGAAAACCCTTTTCATTTGTTTGCATTTGCAAATACAGCTCCTCTATTATGTCGTGGAGCTGTTGTTGCTATTTTTGGGATTCTGATTGGCTAACGTGGGCTTGAGCTTCTCGTTACACTGCCACCTACAGGTTTGGCATGCTTGACGGGATATATACACGGGTTTGTGTAAACAAACACTTTTCTGAAAACTGACAGCTGTGCACAAGGTTATTTTTGAAAACGGAGAGGGTGAAATGTCCGTTTATGAAAATAGTCGGCCATGTGTAAAGTAGCCTGACATTAGCGTGTTTGGCATTAGTTTGACAATAGGATGTTTTTCCACTCAGTCCGGCTAAAGATGGGTGCACACTGTACACTTTATAATAGTCCTTTATGACTGTTGCCTGTCAGACTGTACAGACATGACCCTCACTATAAGCCTTGTCACCCTGTAGGATCTCAGTAGTCATTAATGTCAGACTGTACGGCAGTCAACAAGACACGTTAAAAACGGACGCACACAAGAAAACTCGTGCGGAGATTTACATCATCAGTCCAGGTTAGCTGCATTACATGCGGGATAGAAATGTTGGCTAGCAGACAAAAACAATCTCTAGAGTTAATTTTCATCATGGCTCGTCTTGAAAATAAAAATGGAACAAAATATAGACAGTGTGTGTGGAGCAAGTGGTGGTTTGTTGTTGTCATCAGGTTCTGCGCTCCTATTGGTTTTTGATTTGACGGTTGTTGTAGGAGAAGCCACACTGCAGGGCTGCGCCTCAAAACTTCTTCATCGGAAGTCCAATCTGATTGCCACGTTTATTAATCTTCTTATGGGATTCTCAACATTTGTCTCAGACGGCCAAATCGCGGCCAAAATCGCACAATGTGAACCCGGTTTATGGGGGCTTGTTCTGGCGGGAAAGTGACATCAATGCACACCCCCTATACAAAAATAATATTTATTTAGTAAATATTAAATATAAATATGCAATATGTATTTATAGTAATTTATCTTAATTTAGCCCACAATCCCAGAATGTATTGTGATCAAAAAAAGTTATTTGAATGTTTTTACATTTTTGTCATATAGTCTGTTTCAATTCAGTTTGGGATTGTGTTGTCTAAGAGCAATATACAGTATGAAGTGTGGCCTGAGGGTAAGGTAAGGTAAAGATGACTAGAAAACATCATTATAATATCTTTTTTGCACCTATGATGCTTTAAAATTCTCTCTAGATAGGCAGCGTTAGGTTTTTGGAACATAGCTTTTGTGTTGCTTGATGTTTTGGAAATACATACACATGAATATTAAAAACGTTTCAGATTTTTGGTAGGTCCGTGGCCTTTTTAAACTACTTCTTTATGTAGAATAAGTTTTGAACATGTTCCTCAAGAGATTGTCGTGTTCTTCCGACATTCCCAAAGTTCTGCAACCTCGCAAGTTCCCTTTTCATCCTCGTTTTAACTGTACCTCGCTGACGTGGGCCATATTCCCAATCTCGGCGCTCTAGATACATTTATTTTTGTCTCGGATAAGGAGTATCTCTTTCTGTCGCACATGTGCGTGCATTGGGTTAGTTTAGCGCTCTGACAGGTGGCTCTGGCTGGTGTCGCCGGGCTCTCAGGGGCCCTCCGGAGATCAGGTAATTGCGAGGGGTTGGACCTGGTTCGGTGTCACACAGGTGGTGTGAAGCGCAGTCGCTCCGCTCACCTGAAATATTCACGTTCCTCCAGAAGCTCGGCTTTGATCTCCCCTTGCAATCGACAGGGGAACGGCGGGAGGAAGAGAAACAGCACAAACAACAGGAAAAAAGGAGCACACCTGAGAAACAAACAGATTGACATTTCTTAAGAGAGAATAAACAATGGCAGGTTATCCGTGTTATTCACTGCTTGCCATTTTTCACCCCTACCTCCGTCGATTTCTTCTGGAAAGTGGGCCAGTGTTTCTTTTTGTGTGTGTGTGTGTGTGTGTGTGTGTGTGTTTCGTCGAGACTTTGCGGAGGTAAACTCCTGCTCGACTGATTTGGTGCCGTTTGTTATGGATTGTCAAGTCACTGGCCCCCATTTATATAGCTCTTTTTAACACACTTATATTTACTCTACAATAAATTTTACCGAGACACTTCACCTCCTTTTTTTAAAGCCGCACAGTGAATTTTCCAATAGTCCGCGTTCTTGACTGTTGCTTAATAAACCGCAGTGTGAATAAATAAACAAATACCAGAAACCATCACTTATTCTGTGAAAGCTGCAAGAGTTCATCTAGGCCAGTGTTTTTTTTGTTGTTGTTGTTTTTTTATGCTAGTAAATGTACGGCCACAAAGTCAGCGGTTGTGTGAGATAATGGCTGGTCTGATTGTAACCACAGAGTGGAGTGTGAAAAGAACAATAAGCCATTATGATGATGATAAATAATGTGGACTCATTTGGACATTCATTTAGACGTATGTTTGCACAGAGCGTTTGCTGCACTAATTGGAAGAACTTTAAATAATGAATGTTAAAGAACTAACTAGTTTGAGTGATAAAGGGACAAAGAAAGTTCTGTTTGATAACTGAGTTAGTATAAGTATAAGGGACTAGTCTTGTCACAGGTCAGGGTGTTTGCTTAGCTAAATGCTTTGATATTTGTTCATGGCATAATTTTTTATTGCTAAAAAACTGCAATTTTTTTGAATTGTAGAAAACATTTTCCTATCCCAATTTAAAAGTGTATAATGTCTGCATTATCGGGCAAAATTGCAAAAGTAATTATTGTTATCAAGGAGTTTTCTTGAACACTTTTCCTCTCTGCCATCAGTGCCATCAGACTCTCTGCCAAGAGTCGCATATTCAGTGTTTGTGTGTTTTTATTTTATTTTTATGGTGGAATCAACCTATGAATTTCATGCGCTCATCTCTACTGTTAAGCTGAAATTGGAGAACATATTCTAACATCCAGAAAAATTACACTTCATCCTTAATGCGCAGAGACAACTGTAAGTAAGCCACTGGAGTACAGGGCACCACTGAGTCTAATTCTGGGTAGATTTAAACATTTGAAGTGACAGAAAACAGGAAAGATGTTATTTTTCATTTTAGTCGCATTAACTAAAACCGGACAGTGCATGCATGAAACCGACCATGTCAAAAATGACCAAACAGCACTAGAGGGTTAAGAGTGTAGCGTGAGCTCAGATAAGTGTATTCATATGTGTGGAAATGTGTCATTTAAGTTAAGCAACTTTTTAAAGTTGATCTGTTCTGTTTGGTGCAGAAATAACACTCTGCTGTAAAAAGAATAATTTGCTCAAATGTAGCTCTTACTATGAGCAGTAGGTGGACCGTTTTTCAGTCCTGTAAATGACCAGGGGTCTCGACAGTGGCTCTATAACCAGTCAATATTTTCAGCCCCCTGCTGAGGAGCAACTTTGGTTTAAAACCCTCTGATAGATGGTTGAGGGGTTTTACTCTAAAGCGACAGCACTGCCTGCACCACAACTGTATAGAGCAGAGACTCAGTGTGTGTGTCTCAGTGCCCGACAGATGACGCGGTTCCGAGCAGAACGTGTGTTTTAGACAGGGTGTTGACAGATTGCTAGGTGCTAAAACTCCTAAATGAAGTGCAGCGTGACAACTAATTCCTAACGACGTGAGTCACACCTTCCCGATCATTGTAACGCTCGCGCTCGTCTCAAGAGCTGCCGTGTTTTCTGCGGAGAGCCGGCTGATGGTTTGGGATTAATTATTCGGAATCATTTCCCAGTCTCTGCTGGCAGGTTTAGAAAGGTGTCAAGATAAATTCACACATCATAACACAGTATTTTAAATCTGTGATGTTCATTTTTGTGTGCTGTGCACTGTTCCGGATTAGAAAGGGACATCGTGTGATTGATTAGTTTAATTGACAGATTCCTAATGTACATCTTCTGATGTCACCATTAATTGAAAATGATTTGCTGGACTATGTGTGACTCTTTTGCACTGCATGATCCATAAATTTAATTGCACAGTGGTCGATTTTTTTATAGCTTGAGAGACTTAATGGAGGTTTTGGTTATGTTTCAACTTTGTCTCAGATTTTTCTACCACAATTTCTTTTGTGCAACAAATTAGAAGTAAATTAGTCATAAATTAATCAAGGTTCAATATGGAACCTTACATCATCAGGGGCTTCATGTATAGAACCTTTTAGGGTTCCAATAATGGGATCATTTTATGGACATAGTTTTAATTTAATTAATTTAGTTTTAATTGTTTTTTGATTATATGTTAAACCAGCTAATAAACATACTTGAATTGAACAATTGAAATAATTAGTTAAAGAATATTTATACTTAAATAGAACCTCTTTGGCATAAAGGTTCTTTAAAATTAGGTCAAGAACCCAATGGATCTATATAGAACCCCATGGAACCTTTTTTGTAAGAGTGTAGGAGCTCAGATCTTTTGAAGAGAATTGTTTGAGTTTATACTGAGATCTCTGATTGGAGTTTTGTCAAATCTGAGCACAGTGTGAGACATTGTTGATGACTTTCAAACCACTAGAGTAGATGCATGTGAGGTTACTCTTCACTTTATCTCAAAGCTTTCTAGAAGAAGCAGTTGAGATATTAAAAAGATCTCATTTGTGATCAAGCTCTCGTACGGGTAAACAAATGAAAGCAGGAGAGCTGGAGTGCATGGCAGCTCTGAGCACGTCCAGCAGGGCCACTTTCCTCTTTCCTCTCTCCTGTCCAAGTCAGGGCAGATAACGGCTCATCTTCCATCTCTGCCATGGACACCCGCCAGAACCGGCCCTATCCTGGATCTCTCCCAAACTACAGAAAACAAAAAGCTGAGAGAAGTGCTGTTGTTTTTGTGCGTGTCGGGGGGTTTGGGGGTGGGGTTGGTGCCAGTATTAATGCGGGGGCCAGACTAGACTCCAGCGATGGGCCGTATTGATTGTGTTGATTTGATTCATTGATCGATCTCTTCTCTCGAATGTGGCGTCTGAGAAGCGGCACTAATCTGAAACAGCTAAGGACAAATCTTCTGCCTTACACACAAATGGAGGAGATAAGAAAATGTATGAAAAGAAACTGCACTTATCTAAATCATAGACTAACCCTTCTGCTGTCCCTCACTGTGTGTGTGTGTGTGTGTGTGTGTGTGTGTGTGTGTGTGTGTGTGTGTGTGTGTGTGTGTGTGTGTGTGTGTGTGTGTGTGTGTGTGTGTGTTGGAGGCTTGGTGCATGATTGGACCTGTTTCCACACTGATGTTTATATTTGTGGGTTTCTCTGTGTGTCATTTTTGTATAATATGCATGCAAGGTTACATATGTTCACGCAGAGGTACTGTTGCTGTAGATATCATTTGCATAGTATGCATGCAGGTTTGCTTATATGCATGCTTAGGTAATGATTCGTAGATTGCATTTTACATCATACATGAAGTGTTGCCTATCTGCATACTCAAGTAATGATCCTGTATATACCACTTCTTTGTATTATATGCATGCGGTATTGCATAAATGTATGCACAGATAACGGTCCTGTAGATAGCATTATTTTCATGATGCCCATGCAGCATATCTATAGATGTTTTTTTTTTTTTTAATAAAGTGCATGCAGTGTTGCATGTTTGCATCCACGAGTAATGATCCTGTAGATATTTTTGTATAATGAGCATGCAAAGTTGCATATCAGCATGCATAGGTAATGGCCTTGTCTGTTTTTTATTTTGTTTGTGAGTGCGTGTTGGATGCATGGCGCATGGTTGTATCATTCTCTTCCACACTGATGTTTGTATTTGTGTTTATTCTGTGTGTCGTTGCTCTTTCGATTAAATTTGGTTGTATAACATGCATTCAGAGTTGCATATCTACATGCATAGGTAATGGTCCCCGTCTGCGTGAACCTTTTGTGTTTTTATGAGCGTGTGTGTGTGTGTGTGCAGCAGGGGTTTAGAGGCAGCGCAATCACCAGGCAGAACAGAGTGGATCTATAAATTGATGGAATTCAAAGCCTGCAGCATCGATTACCATTATAACAAACAGCCGAGCCCAGAACGTCTGATTATTTTTAGACAAAGATTCTGTGCTCTCAGCAGCAATTCTGCTGATGCTGTCACACTCGCAGACATCTGCCTATGATTGCAATTAGATGGGATAAAAAAAGAAAAATAATACCTCCATCTGCATTTTTCCCCCTTGTTTCCCATAACCACCCACTTTTTTCAGTTCATTTCTGCTGGTCAAATCACTCTGGCTCACTGGTTGAGAACTCTCTTGCTTTTCCCACATGTCAACTTCCTCTCTTCCCTGCTGTCATCAGCGAGAGGTGCCATAGATTCTGTGGTAATCGATGGTAAAGATTTTAACGAGCTCTATAGTGAATCTGGAGGTTATATCTTTGTATTCTAACAGTCTGTGTATTTACAGTATACTTTTTCATTTGTGGCCATTCATTGCTTGTCTGGTTATTGCAGACGACAAGCTCTCAGATGTGATTTAGTTAAACCCTAGTTATCTTTTGTTTTCTTTGTGGTGCTTTCATATATCTCAGTCCCTCGTAGACGTTCGATTCAATGTCAAGTTCAACCGTCGGCTTCTCTCTCCTCCTTTGCATATCC
Organism: Meda fulgida; assembly: GCA_030578275.1. NCBI lineage: Eukaryota > Metazoa > Chordata > Actinopteri > Cypriniformes > Leuciscidae > Meda > Meda fulgida. Next base: position 31,100,891 of record CM060623.1, read on the forward strand.
AAATGGGCGGTTCTACGGAGTTGGTCACTGCACGTGAACGTTAGCACCTCACCCAATCAATTCTCCTCACTGGATGCTGGCCTCAGCAGGCCCCGCCCCCTGACATCGGCAAAGCTCATCAATTACAGATGGATGTTTGACTGGCACAGGCGTAATGACAGGGACTCAATATTGACCCCGCTGCCCACCACATCCTGAAAATACAGGCCTGATTGCCTTTTGCAAACCCTTAAAACGTCGAACATTTGACTGAAGATGTCTTCTTTTTACACACAAGTGAGACTTTTTCCCAATACTGTTCAATAGTGACATTTCTTTGTGGTTTCCTGGAACTAGGATCTGATTTAAAGGGCCAGTTCACCCAAAAATGAATTTTCTCATCTTTTACTCATCCTCATGTTGTTCCAAACCTGTATGATGTTTGCTTTTACAGAACACGCAAGGTGTTTTTTAAAAGTGCATTGACTTGAGAAGATGTATAATATACCATACAAAATGTATGTACTTTTATTATATTCGAATGGTGCTTTTTGCCTTTTTATAATATTTTATGGTGCTTTTTGCCTTTTTATAATATTTTATGGTGCTTTTTGGCTTTTTTTTAGTTTTAACAATCATCCCCTTATTCTGTTACTCTTGTATTTCACAGAACAAAGTCATACAGGTTACCACATGGTAAATGGTAAATGATAACATAATTTTCATTTTTGGGTTGAAAAAAGGGGGTAACAAAGAAAGAAATGCTGGATTTGAACTTGCCCTAATCTCCGTCCAATAATATTGTTTTTTTTCTGAACAATATTTTGTGTGTTGAAACCTTTAAGCCGTGGGGATGAAATTATTTCATTATTCTAATATTTTATTATTCTTTTTGTTGTTGCTTTATTAAAAAAAAAGTTAATGTTATATAATATCACCAAGTAAATGGTTAAAAATAGAGAAAATGAGGGGGGAAAGGAGGCATTTTTAATGCTGTAATGCTAAAGTTGTTTATCATGGAAGTTTTCCGAGCGTAACACAAAGCTATAGTTTAGATCGCTCGTGTCGGATTGCAGTTAATGCTTCTTATGAGTACTGTAATTTTCCTGCTTGGAGCGACATTGACTAACATGGATCATCACCTGGTGAGCACGCTTGCATTAACAGGCGTCTCAGACCTCAGTGCATCATGGGTAGCAGAGAAACGAGGAAGAAAAAGGGCTTTTGGCAAACGCTGCTGTAGCATCAGGTGGGTCTGATGGCTGTCTGAGCACAAATGAACAAACATTTAAAAAAAACAACAGAAGTGAAGCGTGCTGCAGTTTGTTCTTGAAAGGTGAGAGTGAGCAGGTTTATTTCCAGCTCCTGCTGATATCGTGTCTCTAGACGATGCAGGGAGCAAAGATGCTGTTTGTGATGTGTCAGATGTCAAAACTATTAATAAAAAAGCTTTTCCTTTATGTTCTCCTACTGTTATGGTTGCTAAAACTTAAGCACAAGTTTCTTTAAATGCTTGTTGGCGGTGAAGTTTGTGCTCAGGCAATTAGCGGTGTTTGTTTCAGTGTTGCTGTTGTTCACATTTAAGAGTTTGTTCAAGTCCTTAATCATAAGTATTAAACTTCATTGTATAACTCATCCTGCACTTTTTGTGCTACAGATGTTGCTCAAATCATGCAGTTTCTTGGCGTATTAATAGTTTGTAATTGATCTGATTTCTGAGGAAGTGGTCTCTCTTAATTTGGACACACTAAAAAGTCACTCATAATAGCATAGAGACACTCAAAATAAAGGCTCTTTACTGGCATTGATGAAGAACCTTTAACATTCATGGAACCTTTCCATTCCACAAAAGAATCTTTAAAGTGAAAAAGGATTTTACACCTAAGAAACAAATAAAATAACTTTTAAGAACCTTTATTTATAATGTTACAAGTGACCCTGAAACACAAACTGACCGTCCAGATCCTCACCCTTCACATCTCGACTCCAGTGAAGAGTAGTTTTCTTATATTCTTCAGAAGATGTAAAAATCATATGTTTAATACATGTTGAGTGTGTGTAGACTCTCTAAACATTTTGCATAGCATACTGCAACATTCAAGTAACTAAAGCAAGAAATCGTTAAAAATGGAAACAAAGAAGAACAATAGCTGGAAAAAAGAGCTGACATTTAATTCCAAACACACAGTCCTACATATTTATTTAGAATTAGGGTCATGCGTTTAGCACACCTGCATTCTTTACGCAGTACAATGTCATCAAACAGCACACAACTTGTTATTGGCTTGATACATCAGGGTTTGATGGCTCTCCTATCTGTGGTTGTCACTCAGATGTTCTCTGCGTACGTCAGTCAGATTAGCTGTACTCTGCTTACTGCTAATAGAGGTTAAATGAACCATCACAGTCCACCAAGCTCTTCCTGGCCCTGGACAATTATGGCTTAACTGCTCTCTGTAAATGAATTCTATAAAAAAGATAATTGGTGATCATGTTGATCATTGGTGTTTCTATTTTAGTGTCTTGCCAGTTAAGTGCAGAACTTCAGGGAATATATGCTGTCATGAGGTTTTTTTAAGCTCAGATAATCGTCCTTTTGTGCTGTACTGGTGTCTGAAGTCCCTCTGGAGGTCAAATAATCTACTTTATTATGTGTCCCGGAAACACAAACTGGCCATCCAGATCCTCACCATCACACTTCCAGACTCCAGCGAAGAAAATGACGAGTTTGAAAAGCATCCAAGCAGTGGCGCAGAAAGCCGTGCCGTAAATCTAGGTCTTTTGATCTACAGCTTTTGTCCTCAGGAATTCTTCCTCTCCCATTAGATAATTGTCTAAATTGCCTTAAAGTAAGAGTAGAGATTAATTAAAACATAGTAAATTTAATTTTATGTCATGTACAAATTTGGTACAGTAATTGAAAAGCCCTCTTCCTCATTTTACTAGTTTTAGTTTGAACAGAAAACTGTGAGAGAATGAGACATGTAGTAAGTTTTATATATTTAATATAAGTTTAAAGGTTTGGGGTTGAGATTTACATTTCTTATGCTTACCAAGCATTTCTTTGATTAAAAAATACAGTAAAAAAAGTAATATTGTGAAATATTAAGACACTTTAAAATGACGGTTTTCTATGTGAATATAGTCAAATGTAATTTATTCCTGTGATCAAAGCTGAATTTTCAGCATCATTACTCCAGTCTTCAGTGTCACATGATCATTCAGAAATCAGTATAATATGATGATTTGCTGCTCAAAAAACATTTCTGATTATCAATCTTGAAAACAGTTGCGCTGCTTCACATTTTAGTGTTAAACCATGATACCATTATTTTGATGAATATTAAATTTAAAAGAATGTGTATATATGTATGCATGTATGTATTGTCAAATTTATTTAATTTTTTTCTGAAGACATAAAATATTTATGTACATGGTTTGGCAAGGAAGAAGAACAGTGATACATGTGAAACAATGTTATTGTAACGGTACGTGTACAAAAAACATCAGTTCTTTCTCATATTGATTTTGTTAGTGCTACTCCTCTCACTATTGCCCATATTTCAGTCTTTCTGCTCACCAGATCAACTGCATAAGATGGATATTGGTGAATATTCAGCGTTCCTGTGCATGTGCCATCTCTCTCTCTCTCTCTCTCTCTCGCCCTCTCTCTCTCTCTCTCGCCCTCTCTCTCTCTCTCGCTCTCTCTCGCTCTCTCTCTCTCTCTCTCTCTCTCTCTCCCTCTCTCGCTCTCTCTCTCTCTCTCTCTCTCTCTCTCTCTCTCTCTCTCTCTCTCTCTCTCTCTCTCTCTCTCTCTCTCTCTCTCTCCCATGACTGTTGCAGAGGTATCGATTATTTTGGATTCTGATTATCTAAAAGGCCTTCTGCTACTGTAGGCATTGGATGTATTTTGGTTAATTATTAATGGGGCTGAGCTTACAGTAAGCAGTCGCCTTCTATCAGATCATGACGGATTACATGGTTAATATTCAGCAGCGTATATATTTCTGTATTTATGTTCTAAGCTGTGTATATGAGTGTTGGCAGGCCTCTCTAAAGCATCTCTCTCTTTGTCTCTGTAGAGGGAGCTAAACTCAGTGGCGGCCCAACTCGCAGGCCGACAGGAGGAGAGCGAGGACTCCCACAAACACCTGGTGGAACTGAGCCGTGAATTCAAGAAAAATGTCCCCGAGGTGAGTGGGAGAGCGAGAAATGGTTCGGTGTGTGTATGTGTGTTCAAAAGTCTTAAGGGAGACGTTCATCTGGTCAGTTTCATGTTGATAGACTCTTTCAAGGTTTCTCGACCTGAGATAGTAACCAAGTTTTGCTTCATGTTTTAGCTGTTTATTTTTGTCTTTTTGACCCTTATTTCCACCTCTGTTTGTCTGCGCCTCCCTTCATTTTCTGCCTTCTCTTGTCTGAACTCCTCCTCTTCTCATATATCAGAACCTTTTGAGCCAATCACCTGATCCATATATGCCATGTGACCAATTATTCTGAAACAGTAGGAAACTACATTATGGCAATAGTGATTGGCTGGATTTGGCACTAATGTATGTTGCATAAATAAATGTACCTTCATATTTATAAAAATTAGTGCTGGGCAACGATTACATTTTTTAATGGCGATTAATCGCATTGTTGTGAACAAAATTGAATAATGAATTCTAAAGTAGTGTATTGCGCACTTTTGATTTAAATGTACTGCTATATACACAAAAGTGCAATAACATGTGGTTTGCAAAAACTTTAAACAAATAAGGTGCTTTTATACCAGCAGTATTCCCTTTACACAGTATCAATAAAATATTTCTTGTAAATCTCAACTTAAACATTGTAAAAACGTAATCAAATCAAATATTTAAACAAAGCTATTTCCCACTGCCAGGGCATTACCTTTTATCTAGCTTGTTAAAACGAGTCCAGTTTTCTTGTTTTTTTCTGAACAGGTATCAACAGGTATCTTGTATCAGGGAGCAGCAGAAACAGTCTATGTAGTCAGAGGTCATGATCACTACTACAGATATAAGTCGACCAACGTTACTTCTCTGATAGTAGCTTAGGTTTGATCGTGCCGTGGTTTCCCACGTAAGATTAGATTAAACAGAGTGAGGTGAAGTGGTCGAGCACATGGTGCAGCGTCAAGCGGGTGCGTTCCTGTGAAACTGCTGCGGTCATGCTTGCCTCACGCACGCGCACGCCCGTTGCCGAAGTTCAATTGTCTATTTTTGTACACGACGCGCAGCACAAATCATTGGAAGAGAGACTGATCCTCGGCTCGCTGTTTGTTTCCAGAATCTAAATAGTTATCTATAGGTTTTATAGGTGCTGTATAGAGGGCCTGTCATTCACTCGCGGAGCGCTGTCTCCCTTTCTGTTCACCTGAGAACCTGCCAAAGCCTCTCCACTGCTGGTTTGGGTGGGTTATATATCCCACCCCTCCTGTGATCATGGTTTGACTGTAGGCCTATGTGTATTCAGAGCCAGTGAGCAACGGACTTTCAAAATAAAAAAAAAACTGCGTTAACGTGCGATAAAAAAAATTGTCGGCATTAATTAATAAATGCGTTAACGCGATAATAACGCGTTAACTTGCCCAGCACTAATAAAAATATTTGTATATTTATTTACATGTACATAAATTATATTATATAACATAATTTACAGAAAATTCCATTCAATCTTTCAAAATTTATTGACTGTAATATATATTATTGATGATGTATGTTAGTTACTGTTCAAAAGTTGAGGTTTCTGTTCATCAAAGTATCCTGAAACAAAAACATGAAGCGACACAACTGTTTTCAACATTGATCAAAAAAAATTTGATTAAAAAACATGTGCAATTTATTTATATATAAATATAAATTTAAATATTTAAATAAATTTAAATAAATGCATTCCTGGTGAGCAGAAGAAACTCTTTAAAAATCATTAAATTGTTTCTCTGCTGTTGTCTCCGCCCCTCTTGTTTGTCTCCGCCCCTCTTGTTTGTCTCCGCCCCTCTTGTTTGTCTCCGCCCCTTTCCACTTTCTGCTCCTCCCCTCTTTTCCTTCCTATTCTTTTGTGTTCTCCCCTCTCTTCTTTACTCCTCCTCATATGGGCTTCTGTAGTTTCAGAACCTCTGTCAGACTCTCACTCCGTGTGTTTATTTCACTGAAGGCATACAAACCAATTCATCCCTCCAGTTTCAGCACTAATAGTGTAACACAGAGTATCTGGTGTTTATTGACGTTACTCTTCACATCCAGCCAGTCTAACATCAGCATTTAAGCTTCCAGAACCTGAATAAAACACCCCAGAAAATGAGCCGGCCGTTCCCATGGAGAAAAATCCTCCACTGAATGTCTTTAAGTTCAAGTCCCTCTCCGTTTAAATTCCCGTCACTCTAATCCGGAGCTGCGCCTCCAATTCCTCTTCAGGTAAAGGTGACGTCGGGAGAAATGCTTGTCACGCATCTCTCATTATACGCGCTTTGACATTTTACATTTTTCCTCGTTAGTGGCCTTCCTTTTTTCGGAACTGTGTCTGAAGCTTCGACACGATCCACCGTCAGACCTCTCGACTCAGAAGCCCGACTCCTCGTTTGTTTTCCACTTGACACAAATGTCATCAGTGACAATCAGAATTTACAAGATTAGCAAGCGTCTGGAGCGGATGGGGGATCATGCTAGGCGTATCAGTACAGACAGTGGCGTATAATGAACAGGTACAAAGCCTCATTAATGGATTGACAGGAGAATCAGATGAGTTATTTGTGTTAATGGAGAAGTTATTATGGTCTTCAGTGAAACGTCTCTAAACAATATGTACATAGTGTACGTACTGTTGATTACCACAGACAATTTTTAAATCTTTTTTTATTTATTTAAAATTTGAAATATACAATAATGCACGTACAATCATTTTGCTGGGTTTAAATGTGGAACTGGTTCATTTGTTAAAGCACTTACAGAATATGTAATATGTTATTTGAGCTGAAGTGTCATTTTATTCGCTAATTTTGTTTTGCATAAACAAAGGCTGGAGATTTAGTTTCTATTGTAATCAACAGCGCTTCAAAGAACATTTCTGTAATACAGTATGTTCATCTTGTATCATATAATGTGACATCTTTCTCAAGGTCGGGAAAATGCTCATTACAGTAACGTCTGACATTCAATTATCTCAAACATTCTCCAGAGCTACAGGATTATTATACACTATTGACATTTTTCCTTTTATTTGCTTTTATGTTGAAAGTTTTTACTTGACAAAAAAGTTGCATGCTGATGCAGTTTGATATTTATCATGGTACTGAATTATTTTCATATACATATACGGTACAATAATCTTTACATTGTACTTTAGTGTATGTCAAAGAATATCTTGGTACAAAATAAACATTGTATTGCTATTCTAATTTTTTTGCTATTTTAAATTTTATAAAGGTCAGCTGCCCAGAAATATAATTTTTCATTAATAAAAGAGATATGTATTAACCTTTTTAGCACAAACTGTGTTTTCACTTATGTTGGAACTGTATTTTCTCAACTGTGAAATGTTATGTGACTTTAGGGGTGAATCAAAACATACTCAGGTTATTCTTCAAGCAATACAATTTATATTTTAAGAAATATATGTAAATATAATAAAGCCTGTTTTAGGATGATTAAGATTGTTTGCATTGACACTATTTTCATGACAATTCTCTCCCCAAAACTGTCATTTGAAAGTCATTCACAAAAATGTAAAGTATCTTAATGACCCCCAAAAATAGGTTTTATAATCTTCAGGCAAATTATAAAGTTTTTTTTTTATTTTTTGTTCTTGACCAGGTTTTGTGAGATTCATCAGTTTTGTCTGTTTTTCTATTTTTAGGAGGTGTTGGAGATGGTTTCGCCCGTCCTCAAAAGTTTCCAAGCTGAGGTCAGTCAATACTCACTGTTTATTTCAGATAACATCAAATCCCCCTCAAAATGATTCTGTTCATGCTGGAGAGATTTGGAGAATTAATACATTAAAGTGCCCCTATTATGCTATTTTAAATGTTCCTAATTTTGTTTTGAAGGTCTCCTACAATAGATTTACCTGCATCCAAGGTCAAAAAATACTTTATTTCTCTCATAATATAAATTGCAGCATCAGCTCTTTTCTCACAGCGTCTGAAACTATTCGATGAAGGATTTGATCCTCTTTCTGAGTCTACTCTGCTCTGATTGGTCAGATGCTCAGTCTGTTGTGATTGGTTTACTCTGCTCTGATTGGTCAGATGGCCCAGTCTGTTGTGATTGGTCTACTCTGCTCTGATTGGTCAGATGGCCCAGTATGTTGTGATTGGTTTACTCTGCTCTGATTGGTCAGATGGCCCAGTCTGTTGTGATTGGTCTACTCTGCTCTGATTGGTCAGATGGCCCAGTCTGTTGTGATTGGTTTACTCTGCTCTGATTGGTCAGATGGCCCAGTCTGTTGTGATTGGTCTACTCTGCTCTGATTGGTCAGATGGCCCAGTCTGTTGTGATTGGTTTACTCTGCTCTGATTGGTCAGATGTCCCAGTCTGTTGTGATTGGTCTACTCTGCTCTGATTGGTCAGATGGCCCAGTCTGTTGTGATTGGTCTACTCTGCTCTGATTGGTCAGATGGCCCAGTCTGTTGTGATTGGTTTACTCTGCTCTGATTGGTCAGATGGCCCAGTCTGTTGTGATTGGTCTACTCTGCTCTGATTGGTCAGATGGCCCAGTCTGTTGTGATTGGTCTACTCTGCTCTGATTGGTCAGATGGCCCAGTCTGTTGTGATTGGTTTACTCTGCTCTGATTGGTCAGATGGCCCAGTCTGTTGTGATTGGTCTACAGCTTACAGAACATATCGTAAACAAAACAGAAAGCAGCGTCTTTTCGTCATGAACAACACAAACCAAACTCTTCCAGTCTCAGCTACAACTACAGTGCTTGAGGGCGGGGCAAAGCAGGCGTTGTTCGCGGGCTTCCAATGAAGACCATAAGCTGGCACTGTGCAAATTTGTAACAAACCCTCGTAGGTTCACGCAGGAAGTAAGACTGGAGTTACTGACGACGGTTCTTTCTTTTGGAAGACAATAACTTTATTGAGCACTTTGATCTTTGAATCTTTACAGACCTTTTACATTCACAAACTGCTATAATACGCAGGTAATGTCAGAACACACATAATAGGGGCACTTTAAATAACGTCTGAATCAATTGATTGCATTTAGGGCTCTGTCATTATATCTGGATGTCTTATGTAAACACAATAAGCCACTTGCTGCCTTTCCCAGGCACACTGGCATCAAAAATCTCTCAGCATCACGTCATCCATATCTGTTCTCCATCCCCCCTCCCTTCGCTGTATTGACTGGTATCATTTTCCCGTCAGACTTAAGTAGCATCTCTCCTCCATTAAGACGCAGTACTGGAGGCCTCTCTCACTCTCTCTGTCATCCTGTTGTAATGGTGCACTCCCCGTTCCTTCCCTGACATGCTCCTGTCGAGAAAGTCATCTGATCTCCTCTCAGAGTCAGAGCCGCTGCTCCAGCCATTAAACAGCAGATCATAAATCATATTTGCGCTCCTCGTCTGTGGTCCAGAATGCTCAGGCATACTGAAATGATAGCGCAGGTTTCCCGTCTGATCAGGAGTGATTCGCTGCTGTCACAGAGTCCAGCTGGACACAGTTCTGGCATGCAGGAATGTGAAGGTATTTTTGTAGAATATCAAGGCCTGGTCACAATATAGAGGTGTTTTAGGCCTGATAACAAGTGGTCAGACTCGACAGATCTCCAGTCATGCCTGGTATTAACATGCATCTCAGATCTGTCTCCAGTGGCCACTTGTATTTCCTCCAGTTTTTTCAGCGTAGGGCTCGTTGTGAGAGCAAGGTCCTTTTGAACAGACTTAACGTGCGCTGTCGCTGTAACAAACCTCAGTACTCAAGGGTGCGATTGTCTGTGCCATTAAACCTGCTGTATACATGTTTTCATGATCATCTATTCCCACTGGATAGTCCTAGCCTATATGTACTTATTTACTTATCTTGATATCTTGTTTCTCTTGGAAATGTGTCCGAAGTAAAATGAGTTGCAAACTGTCTGTTAAGTGTTAAGCTATTGAAATCCTGGAATTATATATATATATATCACCAGTCAATATATATATATATATATACATATACAGTACCGGTCAAACATTTTGAAGCATTAAACAATAAAAAAATGTATATCCCAAATAAACAGTAATTCTGAGGCACTCAAAAGGAATATAAATTTATTTTATAAATTTAAAAAGCCTTTATTTAAACTTGGCTATCCATTAAAAAGCATGGATAGCCAAGTTTAAATAAAGGCTTTTTAAATTTATATTCATTTTGAGTGCCTCAGAATTACTGTTTATTTGGGAAACATTTTGGATCTCAAAACTGAAGAGCACCAAATGAACACACCTCTTAACACCCAAGTAGCACTCCTAGTAACTCATTTGTTAACATTTTTTATATTTTTGAAAGAAGTCTCTAACGCTCATCAAGGCTACATTTATTTTTATACATTTATTTTATCAAAAATACAGAAAAAAACCTGATAATATTATTACAGTTTAAAATAATGTTTTTTTATTTGAATATACTTTAAAATATAATTTATTCCTGTGATGCAAAGTTGAATTTCCAGCATCATTACGCCAGTCTTCAGTGTCACATGATCCTTCAGAAATCAGTATAATATGTATAGACCAGATTTATATATATAATAAAATATTTGTACTTATCAATGCCCTAATGCTATGATTGTATTCACCATATACTGTGTGCATGAATTTGTTTAGCACTACTCCAGAATATTTCATAAGCTACAAATTGCTCCTTATCAATCTGGCCGGATGGTCCCTTTAACACATTCTGTTGACTATATTTGCACCTACATGTCTACTAACTCTCATTAGAGTGTTAGTAGAGTATTAGTAGACTGGTAGGGTTCGGGTTAGAATAAGTTGACATGTAGTTGCATAGTTACTTATAGTCAGTAGACTGTCTGTTGGAGGACCATCACAATAAAGAGTTATCAGATATTAAGCAGACAGTCTACAATACTCTAATGAGAGTTAGTTGACATGTAGTTGCAAAGTTACTTATAGTCACCAGAATGTTCAAAAGGGACCATCAAAATAAAGTGTTACCAAATCCTTTTATATAAATCACAATTTGAAAACTTGATTTGCAAATGCAAATGACTTAATATAAATTGCATAAAATTATATTTTAAAAATTATTGTGTAGAACAGCACAACATGCTGTGGAATATACTTGCAAAACAGCTTGAGTGTCTTGAATACCCTATAGCTTTGGTTATTATATAATAAAAATATTAAGGACAAGTTTTTAATAAAAACAAAATATATATGTAGCAAGGTAGATGTTGTGGGAAGAAGGAGGCGGGAACCAGCGAACATTCAAAAACTTAAATAAACGTAATATAAACAAATACAAAATGAAATTAAAGACCCCTCACGGACGACTGCTCATATAACAAAACACAACATAAATCCAGGCCTGGTCCTCTCTCGATCTCCACTGTCGTCGCTCCTCCTTTATGCTTCCGCTTCTCCGTGAGAGACACGAGACCGGTGCGTCATTATCAATCACGCCACTTGTCCTGCTCGCCACAATATATTTTATTATACTCCATTTATATGAAAACATATGAGATACACAGTAGCTGGTTTCACATCATAGCTGTTACTATATTGTGTTTTAGCACGAATGAAATGGTCTGTACATTTTATAACATGCAGTTTCCAAGATTGAAAGCAGCCCTGACTGAGAGGTGCATGATGGGTAAACTTCACAGGGACCTCTTACTGCACTGGAAAAGTTTAACAGTGAGAGTAAACTATGAGAGCTGGCAGCGTTATGTAGGTGGAGTGTGTGTCTGTGTGTTTTGTGTCCCTCTGAAGCGTGTGTGTTTTAGGTCTCTTCGGCCCTCGTTCTCCTCCCTTCTCCAGCGCTGCGCTTTCTCGAGGTCCCTGGTGGTTCTTGGACCCTTATCGTGCCGCTTTTAAAAGAGAAGTCGTCGGCTTTGAAGTGTTTGCGACATGACAGGTTTCTCTTTTCTTTCTCTGTTTCATTTGTGCGTGTCCCTCCCTCTCCTCCCCTCCTGCCTCGCCTGCTAATTATCGTTAACCAGGCGGCTGATTAGAAACACGCGTCGACCTAGATTCCAGAAGCGCTCGGTCGCGTGAAAGGGTTAATCCCCGAGCTGGTGGCTGTCATTGGTCGTCTCCATCCTCCTTCTTCTTCTTCTTCCTCGTCATCTTTCCTGTTCTTTTCTCTTTCGGAGTGGAAGAGAGCTAATGAGGTCCCGTCAGAGCCGGGGAGAGGTGTTAATTTGGCCTGTGAAGTGGAAAGGAGATTAAGGACAGTAAGAAGTCGAGTTTACGGCTTAAAATACATCGCTGTCCTTATTAATCCAAAGGCCCTGGGAGACCAGCAGCACTTTTTGGGTTTATAATGAAGAGTGTCTTATAATGAAGGTAATTTTAATAAAATTTACTGCGAGGAGGCTGGCGTCGGACGGCGTGTGTCTTAATAGAGTCGGGCGCACCGCTGGGTCTGATGTCGAGAGGTGTCAGAGATCCCTCGCATGCAGAGTGCCCTTTGAGAAGTGTTACACACCTTATGATGGGAAAACAGTTCAAACTTTTTTCAAGCGTTTAGAAAAGGAGACGCCAGCCAAGCAAAACCCTTGGGATTTGTCATAATTTAGAACAAATCCAAATGGGAATTAAGATTACGATTCCAACACAATACAAAAACGACATGTTTTTAGAGCAAATCACTTCCAATTGTACTATAAGGATAAAATAAGATAAAATGCGTCTGTAGGGTGTCAGGCAACCAATCATGACTTTTGAAATAATAGTCTGAAAATCCTTTTTCTTCTAAATTTAATTTAACATTTTCACAAAATCTATAAAATTTGTTTTTGTTAAGTATCATATTTGATACATCAGGCTCATATGATATAGTGAGAACGCCTCAGTTTTATTCAGAGGCTCAAACAGCAAAATATGCAATTTGGAGCAGATGCTGATATTTATACGGCACAACGTAAGATGACATTCTGATGCTTGTAATGCAAATCAATTAGATCTTAATAACAGCACAGCAGATACTTACATATAACGCATACACTAAATACCAGCCATCACTCTAAATCTGTCAATATTAAGTCTTAGTAAGATTATATTTAAATGCTTAGTTTTATGATCAAAGCTCTGTAGTTTTAAAACTATAATGCAATGCAATATAATGATTGAGAGATGAACAAATAGACCTTCCTCAAAACCTGATGGATTTGATACTCGCACATTAGCATGATTTTGTGTATGGATAATGAAGTAAACCTGAGCTGCTTCAGTCCAGTAAGCGTTTATCTTGAAATATTTCTAACAATATTAAAGTCATTCTTACGTTTACTTTATAAACATCAGTGCAGATTTCACATCAGAAAGACACTTGAACCACGAGCTGAAGGAGGACGTTTTTACAGTTACACTAAGTGGTCTTTTACTTGCTAAAAAAGTAAAACAATCAATCAAAAGACAGAAGGCATGTAGTAGATTGTGTGCAACAGGTTTTAAGCAGTTTTGATTATGTTCCTACAGGATCGTATTTGATTCTTTATGGTTTGTTATTGGAATCGGATTGGGATATTCTGATAATTATGAAGGAATCTAGTACACTTTCTTTTAGGATGTTTTGATGCTTTTGCGCTGCTGGTTTAAGATGTCAAGCCTGAATGAAGCAGTCAGCTGATTTTCTCTTCCTCAGTGTCTGTCGGCGCTCGCAGTGAGAAAACATCCACGCAGGGCCCTAATTATAAAAACTTGCTTTACAAAGATAATCCGAGGAGTAATTTAGCGTGCACAATGAGAGTCGTGGCGCTGTGCAGATGGAGAATCTGATAAATAGTTCGGAACATGTAATTAGCAACTCGGTTCTGTTTCGTGCCATTAACCCCCGCGGCCCAGAAATCTTCACCCGCCATTATCAGACGAAGAGGTAAAGCGCAATCCAGCTGACTGCACAGCCTGAACGAGACACACAAATCATCTGGCAGTCACACACCTGTTTTCTGGAGCAGGAGGGTCTCGGCTGCTTCACAAGAACATTTAAGACACTCAGCACTAAATTATTAATCTGTGGAGTGGATGGGTTTTCTGCACACGTGCACACATTAGTGAAATCCAGGTCCTTTGCTCCAAGTGGATTCCCTTCTGGATATGCTGTTTCAGTGATGTGCAGAAACGCAAAAGGACAGGATAGGACACTCTCCTGGGTTTTTATAGCTAATAGTGCACTTTATTGAGTTTCTAGGCATTGGACACTCTTTATTTGACACATATATGGAAAGGAAGTTATTGAAAGAGGAAACATGAACGTGTTCCAGATATGGTTAGCGTTTGCACTAGCTGCTGCATTGCTCCGAATGGACCTATTTAGCTTTAAAGTCAACATGAAATAAAAAAATATTTGATTAATAAATGCTGTTATTTTATTAAGCAATGATGCATTAAGTGGGACTGTAAAGACAATTATAATGTTTATAATGCATTTGATCTTTCTATTAATCAAAGAATCCTGAAAAAATAAAACAATAGTATTAAGCAGCAGAACCGATTTTAACATTGATAATAATCAGAAATGTTTCTTGAGCATCAGATCATCATATTATACTGATTTCTGAAGGATCATGTGACACTGAAGACTGGAGTAATGATGCTGAACATTCAGCTTTGATCACAGGAATAAATTACATCTTAAAATATATTCACTAGAAAACTTTTATTTTAAATTGCTAAATATTTTACAATATTACTGTATTTCCTTTTTTTTATCAAATAAAAGCAGCCTATGAGACTTTTCAGACATTCAAAAATCTAACCGACCCCAAACTGCTGAACATCAACGCATGTCTTAATGTGAACAGTGGATGTTATTAAAAAAAAGAAATGTCTTTATAGTCTTTTATTCAAAATAATAGTATCTTGCTTCTGCCTCTCCACGTAGAAAACATAATAAATAAATCATAGTGCATATTTTGTGACCCAATCAAATCACAATAAATTAAAGCCCCGCCCTACTTTTTTCTTTTTTGAATATTTTGCTTCATTAGAAAATGTTACATTATGGATTGTTAATGTCATTTTGTGTTGTCTTGAAACTTTTATGCTGAATCTCAGTATATTTTGTAAGGTGTTTGCTTATATCCTAGACATTCTCAGTGACCGTAATTTATACAGCATCATAAATCATAGCACTTGGTGTGCTGTTTGTTCATAGCTTGATCCGGGCCTGTGAGCTCGCCTGATCTTGTGGTGTGGCCTGAATATCTGCCGCAAGGTAAGTCGCTCGCTCTTTGATCCAGCGACAACACGTAGAGCCGGTCCTTCCTCTGCTTTTTGATTAATTCCTGAAGGAAATGATAATTCATCTTGAATGTATAAATATGTTATGAATCGTGGAATAAATCAAAGAGTAAAGGCACGATAATTAATTTTAGCAGTATGTAAGAGAAGAGAGTGTGTTATGTCTCTTGCTTCCTCTCAGCGTTATGATGAGAAGAGCTGTAATTACCTTCCTGTTCGAGAGGCTGCCTCTGGCTGTGCCGATTTGTACGCTCCTGTGGGCCTGCCGGTCGTAAACCTTTTCCCAGGCTAATTGTCATGAGGGCCTAATGCACTGCCATTGCGATTTCACCAAGAACTCGGCCTAACTGGAAGATTTGTTCCAGAATGCTCCTATGATGCCTTAAAAAAGCTGTCTGTAGGCAGCGCACTCGGTTTTGGAGCTGCTAGTGTGTGTGTGTGTGTGTGTTCTCAAATTTGTACCTAAAAGTGACCAAAACCTGACAAAGTCTCCAAAAACAGGGACGTCCTCATTTGTAAATCTGGTATAAAAAAAAAAATTACATTTTTTTTTTTTAAATGCAAGGTTTTCTGTGATGGGCAGGTTTAGGGCTGGGGTTAGTGTAAGGGGAGATAATATACAGTTTGTACAGTATAAAAACATTACCCCTGTGGAACGTCCCCATTTAGACAGCCAAGTAAAGTGTGTGTTTGTCTAGTTGACTTATTTTGAAGAGGTTTATAGCCACTATGAAATCAAAATTGACAATTCGTATTTTTTTATGGAAAATTGCAGTATGTATTCTAAATGATTTATTGTTATTGTCTTATTGATTCATATAGCATTATATTTTTGTTTTATTCATGTGTCCTCATAATTTTGAATCAGAATAACTTCCCCTCGCTCTTGTTGACATCTCTCCTCTTCTCTGATGACGAGGGCGGGGCAACCTGTCACTCACATGAGATCCACCAATAGCAAACCACAACCATCCAATCAGGTCCCCACATTATTCTTGTTCCAGAAGCCGTTTCACTCAAATATACGTCACAATAGGGAAGAAAAGACTATAAAAACTTCTGTTTCATGTTGACTTTAAGCACTGAAGATTTGCTGTATTTTACCCTTTTCACTTTTTTGTTTATTGACTTGTACTCTGTTGTCATTTTATATGAATCTTGGACTTTGAACTTGTGTGTTTCTTCAGACATTGTCTTGTTCATTTTATTGAGTCGTTCAGGTGAGCTCACACATGCGCGTCTCATCGAAACATTAGCGAAAGCCTTACAAGGTTTAATTGCAAATCACGGCAGTTTTACACAGTTACTGCTGAGCTATTCAGTGGACTCGCTAATATGCATATTTCAAATATTAACAAGGGAATCTCTTTAAAAAGCTCACTATGTTAGACTGTAAACGTCAGTTTCCAAACTCATTCCGACGGTCTCAAACAGCACTTTAAATGATGCATACTAACATTTAGAAAGTTCATTCTTCATGCTAATGTTAGAGATGGTCATTTACTTTTCAACCAGTGTTTTATTTCTGGATAGTGATTTGAACAAACATTATTTTGGTATTATTAATATATAATAGTATAAAGAAATTAAAATAATCATATAAATAATACTAAAATAACATTTTGTTAATTTATTATTTACATATTATTTTTTCTTATTATTTATTTGTTTTATTAGTTAATTAATCATTTTCATTTGAATATTTTCATTTTAGTTCAGTGTTTCATAATTTTATGTGCTTTTAATTTTTGTATATATTTCTATTTAGCTTTTTTGTTTTTATTTGTGTCATTTTAGTACTTGTACTAAACTTTTTTTATTTCAGTAAATTGCAAGGCAAAATGTATTTTTTTAATCTAATATTTATATATTTATTTCAGTTTATTTTAATAATGAAAGCAATTTTAAATAGATTAGATAACAAATCACCATTAGTACTATCAATGTTACCTCAAATCATGTGTCATGTTGTGCTGTTTTTATTACGTTTAGGCCCTCAAACCGTGTAGAGACTAATCATTGAGACTTCGGGGTGGACTCTTTTGATGCCGGTCAACAGACTAGAAAACACCTCAGCAATGCAGTTAAAACCTTCCAGAACACGGGAAAACACCACTCATGCTTTCTTCAGAAAATGTGAAAATTAGTTCTGTATTCTACAACTTTCATCCCAGCCCAATGCCCCTATTTAGAGCTAGAACACATTGTAAAGTGTTAATGAGTCTCTGTCACAGACTGAAGCACTAGCAGGTTCAGGATCAGGTGATTAGGTATTCCTGTCACGCCGGTGTCCGCAGCACACACACAGCACACAGAGCTGGTATAAATAGGTTTCAGCAGGCCTGAACCGGGACTCTCCGGTTTATCACCCGTGTCCGGCGCGTGTTAGCAGGGTGTGATCTCTGCTTCTTTTCTCTTTGTCTTGCTTTCTTTTCTCACACTCTGTCGTGCCCGTGTGAGAGAAAGTTCACACGTGTGGTTCATAGAACTGTGAGCTTTAGCCCTGCATAATCTACTGCATTTAGTGCATAACTAAACTTTAAAGGGATAGTTCCATCAAGTATGAAAATTCATGTGTTTTTGTCACCAGGTCTCAGCGTGATCGAGTTTCTATGTGCAGATATACTGAATGGAAAGTTTCACTTTATATGTGCACTGACTTGTACTCATTTTCCAATTTGTTAACCTTTACAAACAATGCATAACCATATGTGTCATATAATTTGTTCCTCAGTTTCTAATTTGTTTATTTTGGTTAATAAATATGGCAGCACCATTGTCATGCTAGGGTACTTTGATGTATATATGGCAATGAATAAATAATGCATACCTTAGAACTTAACATAAACCATGATATATCATATTGATAGCACCTGAAGAATCATATTTGAATGCTACCATGAGCAGTACCATGGTTTTTTAAATGCAAACAGCTGCATACTGACTCTGAGTGTATTAGAAACTAATTTAGTCTTTGCATATGCAGCGTACAGAAAGCATAACTGTATGCGTAAGCTAATTTGTTCCTCGTTTTACAAGCTGCCTAAGTTGTCCAAAAGCATGTCAAACCAATTCTACACGGAGCCTTCAGCCCCAGTAAAACACAGTAAACATGAATCGAACTGCTTGCTGTTTTGCATTAGTGACAAAATGTCCACGCAGCGAGTTGAATCTAGGCCATCAGATGAACAGCGGTGGCGGCTTTTCAAGAGCGAAGACTTATCAATGACAAAAAAATGTGCACGCACTTTATTTAATTTTTGTTTTATTTATTGCTGCTTGGCAACATGCAATAATCTCTATGTATATTTATATATGTACAGTATATATGGATTCTTGCATTTTAGAGGTTTAGAGAGCAATAATAAAATTGGGACACATTGCAGGCCAGACTTGAACCCGCATCATTTCCGAGCACCAATGCTCAATGTGTCCGTGGCGCATGCATTAAGCGCTGTGTGTGAGATGTGTCTCGGTGTGTGTGAGATGTGTGATCCTGTAGCTCTACAGCTGTTTAGCACGCGTCGCCTCTCGCCGCTGAGCGCTGGTGTGTTATGCTGCTAAAACTAATGCCTTGTCTGCATGTGTACGGACAAGACATTTGTCATTCAGAGTGGCATTTCTACAGATAGTGTGTTCATGTAGAAGTGTGTATGTTTTATAAATAGGCCTCTCTCGCTGTAGCCAGGTGGAATTGATGCGCTTCAGCACATTTTGCAGGGTGTCGTCAGCAGAGGGTTTAATTTTTACAGTCCTGACAGCGTGAGGTCTCGAGCTCCAGAGATGCTGCGCTCGAGTGACGCCACCGCTGTGCAAATGTTAGATGTGTTTGCGGACGCGCACAAACACACTCACACACACACACACGCACACAAAACACCCATCACTCTAGTGTCACAGAAATAGGGTCAGACACACAAGGCACTTTTCAAGAGCATCGGCAAGCCTCTCTGTCTGTGGATTTCACACACCTGGAGGAAATGCCTGCTTTATTTCAGTGCTTCTCTTCTTGCCAGTATATGCAGCGTACAGTCAGAACACACTGAGAGATGCTGTTTCCCACAATGCAGTGCTCTCAACTTGACCTTGTACTTACAGCATAAGTGAAATTAGCAGAAGTGAAATCACCTGCTATTTTTAACTTCTTTTTTATTAATTTTTGATCAAGCTGATAAACTACCTATACTCAAAATATCTATCTATCTATCTATCTATCTATCTATCTATCTATCTATCTATCTGTCTGTCTGTCTGTCTGTCTGTCTGTCTGTCTGTCTGTCTGTCTGTCTGTCTGTCGGTCTGTCTGTCTGTCTGTCGGTCTGTCGGTCTGTAACTCTATCACTATATCTCTCTCTATATGTCTGTCTGTCTATCACTCTATTTTTATTGTTCTATCGCTCCATCTGTCTTTCTATCTTATGTTCTATTCATTGTTCTATTGTTCATTCTATCTGTTGTTCCTCTGTTCTTTCATTTGTCCTCTCTTTTGTAATTCTATGTTTCTATCAGTTCTATCTATTGTTCTATCTATTGTCAGGTTTATAAACCTTCAGACTTCATGGCTTTTTAAACTTTTTCCCAAAACGTTCAACCACGGCTTTGTCAAGTCAACGTTTAAAGTCTGTCTTGACAAACTTTGGTTTTCTAGTTAAAGTAAATGAATTTTCGTCTCATTTTACAGGCATTCTCAGTTGAGCTCTGAACGGTGCACAACCCTTCTGGATTGCAATTGCTCAAGTTGGCAATGTACTGAGGTCATGTGACATGTATACTAAAACAGTTGCGTTTTTGTTGCATAATGTTTCATATGCTTTTTAATAGGTGGCAACTTACAGTGTATAATGTAGTACTTTTATAGTACTCAGTACATAGTACTTTTATGCATTGTGAGGTCATGTAACAATATAGCATACTATTATTTCAAATTAATAATGTTGCATATACTGGTGCATAAACTAGACAATTAAGCCTATTATTTTATGTTTTTTGGGGGGGGGGGGTAAATGTGCTTAATCACATTGCAAAAAACTATAGTATGCAGTAAGAAGTACACTATCTTAATCTAATAATTGTATAATGCAAGGGAAAAAGATGAAGAAATTAGAAAAATAGATAATAGTGAGAATGGTAAACTTTTGAATGTATTCAGGTTCAGATTATTCTTCTAAACAGATGTTCCGTATACAGAGAGTGGATATAAAAATGTGGCAGTGTGTGAACTTTCAGAGACGATGGCCCAGAATCCACTTCAGCTCAGCATTTTCGTTTGCTTACGAGTGGCGAAACACATGATGTGTAGAAACGAGGCCAGATTCCTTCGGTCTGTGATACGCGCACGCATGTCGAGGAGTGAGCCGCGGCTCGCTGGCACCAATGCACTCAAATTAGCCAATAAAAACATGTGAAATGGGTGGCGGAGCACCAGTCGAGGACATGCCAAAAGAAATAAACATCAGCTCTTTCGCAACTGTGGGGGGAGGACAGGAACCCACTATCTGCTCCGCCAGAACGCAGGCGCTGAGTCAGAGTGGCGTTAGTGTTTGTAATCAAAGCGGTGACACGTGTTTGCAGAGAGCATCAGCTCAGTCAAACCAAAGGTACACAGTCTCGAACGCCACTTCCAGACACACACATACAACAACGACAGCTGACTGTGACGTCGAGCGCTCAGAAGTGTGAAGTGAACGTGTGAGTGTATGAGTGTAATGATGCTGGTGCTGTGCTAGGTGTTGTTTCTGACCGCTTGCTTGTAGAAGCGACACACAAGTCCGCTGCTGGTGGAGATAAATGGCGCCTTGGATCAGCCTTGAAACCGAAAGCAGAGCTTATTCATGTGCAGAAATGTGCAGCGGTGCGTGTGTAAAGCGACGAATGGCTGTTGTACTTCTACATGTCATCTGCATATGCAGCATTTAGCTCTTTCTGGGAAATGCATGTGTGTCTGCATGGCCATTGGAGTGATAGGAATCAGTTTGGGTGAATCCCATGAAAACGTCCTTGTTTTGTTTCTTATAAATGTTTCTTATAAAAAGGAATTATAATTCTCACTTTCAGCATTTTTATTGCTATTATACAGTATTTTTTGTATTTTATTATTTTGTATTCTGTGTATATATATATTACATTTATTTATAAATGAAATATATTTATAAATTATAAAAGATATATATATACATATACATTCTTTTTATTGAAATCATTTTTATTTTACATTTTATTTATTTAAATGTTTTAATCTTAAAGGCAGTACATCACAATACCATCATTTATAAACTTTAATATTTAAATATAAACTTAATATTGTATAAAGTATTCATATTACTGTAATAAAAATGAGATTATATATTTATTTATTTGATTTATTGCATCTAGCAAAGAAAATGTGGGGGTTAAATGTGCTTAATATTCATTAATAATGTCACATTGCAACAAAACAAGAAATCCTAAAAATAGGCTTCACTTTCTTTATGAAAAATATAATATCTTATTTCTGTATTTAGATTTCTGGGTGAGATTTGACCCAGATATGTTCTCAAGAGGTTTCATGAGGTTCACCCATAGAGCAAAATCAATTTCCTTCTGTAAAGTTTTTTTTTCTGTGCTAAAAATGTATTAGTCTATAACAGTACACAAAATGTATTTGAGCTAAATTATGACACGT
Organism: Meda fulgida; assembly: GCA_030578275.1. NCBI lineage: Eukaryota > Metazoa > Chordata > Actinopteri > Cypriniformes > Leuciscidae > Meda > Meda fulgida. The sequence goes on from CM060623.1 coordinate 31,122,949, forward strand.
CTCATTTAGCTTCCACTATGATTCTTTAATCGACACTCATTACCCCCATTGGTCAATGCAACATTGTTGTGGTGTTCATGTGCACTTGTCTCATCAAATCTTGTAGGCATCAGTAGATATTGTAAGATTGATGTGCATCACAGGGATTTTCAGATGGCTGTATATAGGATCCATTATTTTTCGCTCCCAGACTTCCAAGGGCTCCTCCGTTGGTTTGAACTCCCACTGTCTGTTTAGGGCAACAGAAGTCTGGAATCTCCAGAGTTTTCATTTAACGTGGTGTCGAGCTGTGAAGTGTAATTTCAGTGGAATCTAAACACACTAATTGAATATCATAACTTTGTGAAGCTGCTTCTCCTAAAGGTACCTGAAATTTTAATTTAGACTTCAAAAGAGCTCCGACTTTAAAGTAAATCTATTGTTTTTCATTTAGACTCGCAATCTTCTCCCTCTCTCTCTCTCTCGCAAGCGGCGCGCCGTACGTAGTTATGATTGATCTGGTAATTAAAATATGCAGAGAAGGAAAAAATATTAACCGCTTCTTTTTGTTTTAGAAAACAGCCAACAGTTTTTTTCTCACCGCAGCAGATAATTAAATTGTGCACATTGATGTTCTTTACGCGGCATTCATCTCCCTCATTATTTTTCCATTTTCATCTTTCTGCCGAGAGATCGATAGATTGATAAGATGATGTTGCTAATCTTAAATTATTTAAGAGGAGAAAAGTTACACTTACTTTGCTGCTGGCAAAGTGTTTGAACTTTCATTCTGTTCTGGAGCCGCATGCAATCCTTCATTCGAGCGCACCGTCACAAACAAAAGCAACTCGCCTACAGAGTTACAGTCACTACGTCAGACCAGGAGGAATGGATTCATTCATTCCGTTTCCCAGCCTCCGTTTATTTTTCTCTGAAAATATATACAGTAGGATGCTGCGCATTACAGATCGATGGTTGTCAAGACTAATACCCCAAACGAAGAGAGAAATGGCAATTCAAAGAGAGAGCATAAAGTAGGCCAATTAGTAGCTTGGGAGCGTTTTGCGGGGAGAGATAGCGACGCAACGTGTCATTTGCGCTAACGTTGAGGCCAATTGTTTATAATATGACCTGACAGTTTGGGGCTCTCCAGTATCGGATTAAGCACAATACTAATTAACATTTGGCTGTGTGAGAAGCTGGTGTGGAGCATCAACAGGAGAGAGTTTAGCAGAAGAAACACGAAAAACAGCTTTTCGTCTAGAGGAAGTCTACACTAAACTAATCTTTTTACTTTGACCATTTAGATTTGAGATTTCTGGCTTTTGAAATCTTGTGACGCATGTGATTTGATCAATCCACTAACTCTAGATATTCAACTTTGCTACATGAATGATTTTTATTCTTGCTGTATCGTCACGATTAACTAGGAGGAGAAATCGAGCGTTTGCTCTCAAATATTGGTGTAAGTGTTAATAATCTCTCCTGAAGGAAATGTTTAGTTCAATTAAAGTGGTGTCTATTCATTCCCTTGGTCCCTGTGGCGATGCTGATTGTCACCCTTTTAATTGGGTCTCGAGGGATTAGTGTCAAGCACTCTCTCTTTCTTTTTGGCTTGTTTTCCCCAGAGTATCTTGACCACTGACAGGTGTGAAAGGACCAGCCGGAGAACAGGTTCACTTTTCTTTCGGCTGTAGAGCGTCACCTTTAGTCTTGCACTTAGCTCACAGCTCTGATAAGATTTATTTTCCTTCTATCATCAATAGAACAGAGCTGGGATCAGTGTTGTGAGAAACTAGCTAAACGTAGTGCTAACTGTATAGGGTGACAGCAGTTCAGCTGTTTTAATAATAGTTTCGCTTTTTGAGTAACACGCAAATGTAAGTGTGTATAGTGTGACAAAATCATACATCACTGTTACATTTGCTGCACACAGAACTTTTCTTTCTTTCTTATAGAAACCTGTTTCTAGCTAGAGTTTCAGAGTAGCTTCACAAACACTTCTTTATTACAATAATTGTGAGCATATGCGTCTGCCTGAGTGTGTTTGTACCTTATATAGCAGAGATGTGAAGAATGACTGCAGGTGCACAGAGATCTTATTACATTTTATATTGAGACCAATTTTATCCAGTGGTCTGAAGGACAGACATCTATTCCCCGACTAAATCAACTCGTTGTCTCCTGTCCCGCAGTTCAAACATGCGCATGCATTCACACTCGCTCTTCTGCACATGCACTGCTGCCTTCTGCTTTGTTTAGTGTTCGCGTTCTTCGAGGATATGCAGACTTTCAAATATGTCTTTTAAGATTTAACAGATGAATTGCAGCATTTTAAGTTACTTGTAATTGCTGTAATCATCGTTTTGCAAGCCAGGCAGTTTCGTATCCCCGTCTGAAGCTCTTTCTTCATACTGTCAAAGATCCATCACACATGAGGTTTATCTAACGGACAGAGGGCGATGTGTTTCCGCAGTTTACCATGGTTAATCCAGTTTACCTGCGCGTAATCCGTGACCCAGAAGACTCTGTTTATATTGTTTTTAAGGGCTGTTTCATCAGGGACGGGGAGTGTGTAATGCGAAGTGTCATTTAAATGCTAACTGCATCTATTCAGCATATAAATAGGAACATGGCTTCTTTGTGATCTCCACTGTCATGTTGGAGTGTTTGCTTCCTTTTAACTGCAGAAAGATTTTAAAATAACGATCTGTAATTGAGACGACTGACACGCTGATAGTACAATGACAGATGCCAACAAATAATAACTCAGTGTTTCTTTGACTTTAGGCACGATTATGTCCTGAGGCGGATTTTTTTTTTTCAGATTTCAACTTATTCATATATTTATTTTTGCTACTCCTCAAATGTTTTATGAAGGGATTTGTGTTTTTAACCTATATACAATATTACAATATTAAAATACGAAGATACATCTAATAACCAATTATAAATAACAAAAAAGGTAAATAAATGTAAGCCATTCTATTTGATAAAAAAGTGAAATATAATTCAATTGTGTTTATGTGCCCATAGTTGAAGAAACACCCATAATGCACTGCTATAGTGACCCCACTGTCTTTAGTTTGCAACTGCAGACTCATGTAATTGTAGATGTATTTGATTTCTCTATATTGTGTTTTTCAGGATTGTTTTGTAGTTTTGATGCATGATGGGAGAAGTGTTTGTTGATCGCTGATATCCCATGATTCCTGCTTACTGACTTCTTCTATAAGCCTTAGGCACTTGTGCATTAAACACAAAGGCTCATATTACACACACAAACGCAGGGTTAAAAGCAACCCAGCACTGGGTTAATAGTTAAATCCAGCATGCTGGGGTGTTGTATTAAACTCAATTGTTTGTTGAAAATGTAACCCAAAATGGGATTAAAATCAGAAATCACACACAGTACGACTACAGTAACAACAGTAACAACCGTACGACGTACGTACGTAGAAAAAAGTGCAGAAACTCAATAGCTATACAGTTTATACAGTTAAACGAATTTGCTTTTGAAAACTTTAATATTGAATAATTTGTTTAAGAACAAATTTAACTAGTTATTTCGTCGATTTTTTTCTGAAGACATACTGTAAGTCAAAAAGTGTCATAATGGTCTTTTTATGCCATCATTTTGCCTTTTTATGTCACCATTATTATTTACCAAAGCATAATTTTTTTCCCCTTATGTATGAAAATTGGCTTTCATAGAAATGTTTGAAAATATTTTTTTTGTGCCACTAGAGAAAAAAACTGTTCATATGTTTAACAACCCATTTCCCCAAGAATTTCATCGATCAGGAATTTATTGGATCCTGAAAAGTGAATGTTGTGGAGAAGAGGTTTAAGTATAAGAGACACAAACTTTTCATTTTTATTGGAAGAATAAGACCAGGAATGGGTATTATGGAAGTAAATAGGGTTAAATTTGATTTCGTCTTGACTTAAAATCCTGTTTTTGAATGCTGTCCCATTAGGAGGAACAATGCATCATCTGGGTCACCAAGAGGAAGCACTATTACAGTGACTGTGTCCGGCCAAGAAACTGGCATTTAAACAAACAGACTGAATTTACGCTGCGGCTCTTAGCGTTTGGCTCCGAGTCGTGGTGCTCTGAGGCTTTGGCCGGTGTCCAGGAGCCCACGGAGGAGGCATCCCAGCCTGGAGAATTATGGGACACATCAGCGTTCACTGTAGCTCCTCTGGGTCTCATTCCACTCGCTGCTGATTTATCCCACGTGAGGGGAGGAACGAGGTCTCGCAGGTCATATTCATACATGCCTAAGTGGCTAGACATTATTAGCTGCTTATCACCAGCCGATCCGCATCATTTTTCACGTCTCGGGACGTTTTAAAATAACCTGCAAATGCTCGCAGACATCATTCACACATGCAGCGTCAGTTGTCTAATTTATATCACCGTCTGATAAAATGTTTTCACGCAAACTAAAAAGACTCGTGCAGGTCAAGGTTAAGACCTCGCTTTGTTCTAATTATAGCAGGTGATGATGTCACACCTTCACGACGCGCCGGTGATCCGTCATTGACAGCCCACAGTGAGAGCTGTGAAAAAGGAAGGATATCTCTCTGTGAAATATGCATGACATCAAAAAGCCTTAAAGGTTATTACAAATTAATAATGAGAGGATAAAGTTGTAAAAAATAGCCCGGCCGTGGTGGGTGGTGTGTGTTAAATGTTTAATGTCGCATGCGGAGCCTGTAGATGACCAGTAAACTCCTCTCGTCCTCTCGTGGGCCGACGCTTCAGGAGTGGTCAGGAGAATCCACTAGTCGACATGGTTTTCCTTTTTAGCTGTGGTGCTTTAAAGGGGAAGAATGAAGACAACTTCTCTGAGAGAGTTTTAGCATGCCAACAATGTGCTTTAGATTTATTTGTAAAACAATTTTTTAAAAAGTTTTAGTCTTTTTGTTTGTTTTTTTTGTTTTTTTTTGTGTTTTTTATGTCTATATAGTTTGTATTCATTTTTATTTCAGTTTTTTTAGGTACATCGAGTTAAATTAAATGCAAATTAGAAATCTAATTTCTAATTTTTTTAAACATTGTATTTCAGTAATATTTATTTTCTTTTATTCATTTATTTTCTACAAATGATTGGTTAACTATTAAAAACATTTTAGTAATTTTTTAAGTGGTTTTATTATTTTACTAATTTTATTATTCATTTGTATTCCAAGTTAAACAGAATTTAAAACTGAAATAAAATAAGTTTAAGTTGTTTTTATATTTTATTGTTTCAATTAACATTTATTTTATTTCAAGTGACGGAAACATTTTAAAATGTAAATTTTAGATTTAACACTAATAATCCTGCTTTAAACAGTAAATTTCAAGAGGTGTACCTCAAGTCACCTGCTGTGGTCAAAGTTCCCAGCGACATTCTCATTATTTGCATTATTTTCTTTGTTATTTTCTTCTTTCTTTAGTGCAAAAAAAGAGTTTAGTGTTAAAGCCCTGTTAGAAAGACTTCACATATTAGACAAAGCACAATATTGTATGTAAAATGTAAAAGTTAAGCCTCGAACCGGAAATGTTCTGCATACACACTGAAGCTGCTCCCTGGACTGAGGCTTCCCCATTGTGAATTGACCCTAAATATGGACATTTGCTCTTAAATTTTAAGTCTAAAGAACAAGAATCTGCAAAATGTTTCTGTTTGCATATGCACCTTGAAATGGGCTCTATAGAGATCCAATCCTGAGAAGAGATATTGAGGTTTCCATTAATGACCAAAAAAAAAAAGGTGGTTTTGCAATAATGATACAGAGTTAATCACTCAAAAATAATTAGAAAAGTATAAATGCTCAAGGCCTATTGGACCACTTGAGATGGATTAACCCTAATAAAACTGCTTTTATTTATCTCCTTTATCTCATGTGTCCACATGATGTCAGACTTTTGAGGCGGAAATTACTGGTTGCTCAGACTCTGACTTATTATGAAAATATAGTTTTGCTCATCCCTATTACATTTCAATGAATACATTATTTCTGCAAGTACCGCGACCGTTCCGTATCTGTTGGTATTCCTGTGACAGCACAAAAGATTCTCTGCTGACATCTTCAAGTTCACTGAAGCTTCACTAAACAACGAGCTGAAGCCTCTGTAGGTTTGCCAACACAGAAAAGCACTCGGCGTCGCCTTTATTTTTTCATCATTTTTCCTCGCACTCTCATCTCCGAAGTGACTCGAACTGTCGCCCCTGAACACTTCACAATAATGACAGAAGACACTGTACAAAATTGCCTTGTTTATGGCGGTAATGTTAGCTGTCTGTTCCGGTGTCGCTCTCGAAGCAGACGTGATCGTGGCAGCCGGTCTGAAGTGAATTTGCCGGGCGACTACCTGGAAACATCAACAGTCATTAATTATGCAAAACTCCCCTCGCAGTGTGAGCCGAGGAGAGGAGACGAGTCCTGATAGAGGCAGCGCGCTCCTCAACGAGCCCGCGCGGATCACAGCCACAAACACACTCTGAGTTGCTCTTCTCAAAGATGCAGTTTTATTGTGCTTGTGTTGAACGTTTAGCTGGAGATGAGACGTAGAGACGTCATCAGTCACAGTAATTCCCGCCACAGCCACACTGTATTTGTGTTCTCTCTGCCGTCGGATTGCCTGTGTGCCGATGCTTCGGCTCAGATGTAAAAACGGAGGGAATGTGACAGACCTGACACATAATATTTCACTCTCCAATGGCTGGCTGCGACATTTGACGTTATTATAAAGTACTTTCTGCTCGGCTCCAGTGGTCTGAGAACTGGATCCTTCTTGAGGCCGCTTTAGGACGCGTGTTAGCTGCTTACACTATGAAGGGTGCTGGGTCAAAACTACATGCTGTCTGATGGATACCTTGTTCTAATTATACACTTTGAAGGGTGCTGGGTCAACACTACACAGTGATGTTGTCTGATGGATTCCTTGTTCTAATTATACACTATGGTATTTGCATTATGCTTTAGGGAGTACCTGAGTATTACCATGGTACTTTATTGGTAGTGACCTAAGGTCAGGAGGATTGACCCAATGTGTTTAACCCATCTGAAAGAATATCACCATATCTATCTGTCTATCTGTTTATCTATCTATCTGTCTGTCTGTCTGTCTGTCTGTCTGTCTGTCTGTCTGTCTGTCTGTCTGTCTGTCTGTCTGTCTGTCTGTCTGTCTGTCTGTCTGTCTGTCTGTCTGTCTGTCTGTCTGTCTGTCTGTCTGTCTGTCTGTCTGTCTGTCTGTCTGTCTGTCTGTCTGTCTGTCTGTCTGTCTGTCTGTCTGTCTGTCTGTCTGTCTGTCTGTCTGTCTGTCTGTCTGTCTGTCTGTCTGTCTGTCTGTCTGTCTGTCTGTCTGTCTGTCTGTCTGTCTGTCTGTCTGTCTGTCTGTCTGTCTGTCTGTCTGTCTGTCTGTCTGTCTGTCTGTCTGTCTGTCTGTCTGTCTGTCTGTCTGTCTGTCTGTCTGTCTGTCTGTCTGTCTGTCTGTCTGTCTGTCTGTCTGTCTGTCTGTCTGTCTGTCTGTCTGTCTGTCTGTCTGTCTGTCTGTCTGTCTGTCTGTCTGTCTGTCTGTCTGTCTGTCTGTCTGTCTGTCTGTCTGTCTGTCTGTCTGTCTGTCTGTCTGTCTGTCTGTCTGTCTGTCTGTCTGTCTGTCTGTCTGTCTGTCTGTCTGTCTGTCTGTCTGTCTGTCTGTCTGTCTGTCTGTCTGTCTATCTATCTATCTATCTATCTATCTATCTATCTATCTATCTATCTATCTATCTATCTATCTATCTATCTATCTATCTATCTATCTATCTATCTATCTATCTATCTATCTATCTATCTATCTATCTATCTATCTATCTATCTATCTATCTATCTATCTATCTATCTATCTATCTATCTATCTATGCATCATCCTTGCCAGCTTAATTTAATTCAGATTGAATTCAAATGCAGGAGCTTATTTGAAATTTAAAAGGCATCTCAATTCAATTCTGAATGCTGCACAACCCTGCTGAGAAGTCCATAACATCTAAAGAACCTTGAAAGAGGATTTTGTGCTGTTCTATGAGGTGACAAGTTGTCAAAAGAAATGCGGTAAATAAATGCATATTTAGGTTAGTTTAGGTTGGTTTTGTGTGATGTTAGTCTTGGCTGAGGGCAGGTGATGATGGTTCTGATGGTTGAGCTCTGCACTGGCTGTGTGCGTGCGTGTGCGTGCGTGTGTGTGTGCGTGCGCGTGCGTGTGTGTGTGTGTTTCTCCTCACCATCATCTGTGCTCTGTGAGCCTCTCGTTCATCAGAGTTTTTCTGCTTTGAGCGGTTGCTCTGTTGGCGTGATGTCCTGTTACAGTGAAACAAAGGCAGCGTTGACACTGGTAATTAATTAGGCTATTACATCTTCTGCAATGATAATTGCCTGGCTGGAAAGTCACCAGCTCCGTGAGGGAGAGGAGAGGAGCCGTGGTGGGCCAGATCCATCCATCACGGACCAGACCCTCTCTTTCCTTCTCCACGGCGCTGGCTCACCTTGACTGGCACACAAGTGCTCATAATGGATGAGTGGTGTAATGTGATACATGGAGAGATTGCTCCAAACGGCTCGAGGTGTGTGTGTTGGGTCTCATCTGCGATAACTCTTGAGGTTCCTGAGGGTCAGTTTCCGGCCCTCGGTTCACTCACAGGCCAGGATGAAGTCTCTCCAGACTACATATCTATCTATCTATCTATCTATCTATCTATCTATCTATCTATCTATCTATCTATCTATCTATCTATCTATCTATCTATCTCAAAGTATAATTTGCACGGTTTGACGTGATATGATAAGCCATCGTTAGATTTAATCAGCACGATTTACTGCAATGCATTTTTTGTGCAATGCAATTCGATGCAAAGTGGATGTTACTTACTTTTTCAGATTACATTTTCTGGTGAAAATTATTATGTTGGTCATACTTCCAAAAAGAATGTATGTATGAATGTATGTATGTATGTAATGACCGAACCCACACCGGCGCGGCGACTGACAGATTCATCCGAGCTGTGCTGTGCCTGGGCACAATCCACGTAAAGTTGATAATTCCAGATTTCGAACAGAGATGGCGACAAAGAGGAAAAACTACGGACTGCAGCTTTAAGTTGAGAAATGAACATGAATGGCTTAGTGTTCAGTTTGTCTCTATGACAGCAGCACTGGGACTGATGTGAACAAAACCTGATTATGATGTTCTCTAGCTTGATCCAAGATGTTCCAAAGAGATTTGATGGGTTCGAGAACATATACATGTCTGCACATAGATTCTGTTTTCTGGACCCACTGTTAGTTCTACGTCTCTCAACGTGTGCGCTCATCCTTGTGCATGTGGGTTAGCTTCAGTACTCTAGCTGGTTTACTGCTGTGGTGCTCTATAGAGTTTAGAGGGGTTGAGTCTCCATGACTTTGATCAGGGTTTATCATCTCTTCCTGTGAATCTCGTCTGGATTTAGAGCTGAACTGAGATCTGTAAGAGGCTCACCATCTCAAGCGAGGAGTAAAGTGACCGGCATCTGTATACTGTATCAGTGTAGACAGCGTCAGTGATTATTATGGGTTCTATATGCTTTTGATGTGACGCTCACAACCAGTGTAGCAAGTGTCAGCCGTTAAGTGACAGTGGGCGGGGCCTGTGGTGCGATGATGTATAACTATTCGTCGATGTCTTGCTCTGGAGGCAGGTTGTATTTGCAAATGTATTTGCCAGGATGACATCACAGGTCACCCAATATCAAAACAAGCAGTTTTTGGCGCTTGATTTGAACGCTTTGATTATATTGAAGAAGATGTGTTAAGCTATGAAAAATTGCAGGATGTTTTGATGGTACAAAGACCTCTTATATTTCAAAGGATCAAGAAAATGTAGATATCTCATGCGTGACCCCTTCAACGACACATCAGCAGGTTTATTAGGCTGCTGATACTTTTCAGACCTGACGCACATGACACAGATCTGAGACATTCGATTTTCTCACAACTGTTTATGTTCATTTAGGACTTTTTAACTTGCGTATTTTTGTCCGTTCAAGCGAATGATGACGCGAAAGAGAACTCAAAAGAGAAGCGCTTTCTGTGTGTGCGCGTTGGGTGTGAAAACAGTCTCAGAGAGCATGAACACGAGAACCGGCTTGAGCTCTTTCACATCTTCTTGCTCTTGAATGGTTTAAAAGCGCTTGATTGCTTAAACTGGCAAGATATGTGCAAAATATGTGCAAATGATAAACTTTCGTGACAACGCAACATTGGCCCAATCGGGACAGTCACAATTCCACCAACTGCCCCGAGCGTCTTTCAAACTTGCCCCGGGCCATCGGGCAGTCCTTATCGCCGAGGCCTGAGTTTTGCACAGCGCTGCGCTGGTACTGTGACTGTCGGCTGTGTGTGTGTGTGTGTGTGTGTGTGTGAGAGTGACACAGGCTGCTGATTGGAATTGACGCGGGGACTGGATATGTGTCAGGACTTCGGTTGCTCATTTCTCTCTGCGCCTCAGAGACAGCAGCTGCATTTTCACACAGTCCATCTCAAACTGTTCAGACAGATTCACTATGACGCTGGATAAGTCATAGTTTGTCTTACGCATGTGATTATTTCTGTGCACCGTTATTGTCAAAATAACCTTTTATCCCTTTTTCACATTGACATATTTCCTGTGTAATGGACTGGAGGATTGGAGCACTGGACGAGATAATCTTATTTTTTATGAATTATATTTATACAAATAATAATTAATTAATATAAGTATTATATACAGTTATAATTTTTTTTGGGATGCATCCCCTGGCTTATTGTATGACAACATCCCTCACTATAGGTGGACATCACTTTAGTGAACTTTTTTTCTGGCCAATATTGGTGGAAAGACATTAAGGTTTGTGTCTATACAAAAATTCACTTTCAAAAATAAACCATGAATTATGTGTAACAAATATTCTGGACTCCTGTATGTATTTAGCTGTAATTTTTGTGATCTGGGAAAATAACTAGCATTTTTAACTGGACGTTCTTGAGTCCGTCTTGGATGTTCATGTAAATGTCATTTTAATGTAACAGTGGATTGATCCTTTTGTGCTTTGTTATAATACAGCCGTGTGTGTGTGTGTGTGTGTGTGTGTGGTGATGGTGGTATATCCAGCGGTTGTTATTAAAGTGAACATATAATAACATAATAGAGCAGCGCTGAACTATCACCACAGAAGCACAACCTGATGCATGGCCTGAGTCTCGCGTGCCAGACACACTTGTGTGTTTCAGTAATTGTGTAGCAAGAGTTTAAATGTTCATATCATGCATTCTTTTGATGCAAATGAAAGATTGATATACTATATATAGACATTTCTTCCCTCTCCAGCTCACACAGAACGTTTATTGAAACTAAACTGCAATGACGGCTCATTCATTATTGCATAATAGAAGTCTTAAAGGGACAGTAGCAAAAACAGCCTGTTTATTTCTAATGCTTACAGGGAGCCTGGAAAATAGTCATGATAAACTGCGTTGGTGCAAGAAACATTATATATGGATTTCAGAGGGGGGAAATCAACAAAAGTGTAGATAATTGTATGTGCACCTGAATTTAAAGGGATAGTTTACTCCTAAATAAACTATGTCATTGTCTATTGAGAGTTACAGCACAGTCTGTAAATTTTGACTTAAATTTGGTTCTGTTCCTCACACAAAGCTATCGTATGACTTCAGAAAGCTTGAAATATAGTGATAGACTTTTTGTGATACTTTTATGGTTCTTGTATGTCCTTTTAAAAGCTTGAAAGCATCAGTCCACTTTAATTGTAAATGTAAATGTGCAACCAGTAAGATTCTTCTAAACCTTTAATTTTGTGTTCTACAAAAAAAAAAACAGCTTATAGGTTTTAGAACAACACAACAGCAAATAAACGATGGCTAATTTTTATTTTGGGGTGAACTATCCCTTTAAAAATGGCTAATTCACACTGATTGTGATTGACTTTCTTGTAGTCTTGAATTAAGCCACTCAATCTGACTCTTTGTCCTCATGAACCCAAACTCTTTCCGTTGCACATACTAAATGTTGAGCCATCATGGCTAAACATGATTATTCACTGCTAATTGCATAATCACCAGTTGTGATAATTGTAATTGATGAGTGTATAATTGCTAATTGCTAGTCTTTATTGGAGTCTCCCTGCCTCTTGCTGTCTTTCAGTCACATTGTACACCGACTTTCCTTGATTTCTATGTGCTCCTCTTGACCCGCACACACAAGTTTCACGTGTGCGAAAACACATTCACAGATTCTGAAAATTAAGCATAGTTTCTGTTTTTCAAGTTAATTATGGGATCCAACCACAGATGCTTTTGGCAGTCAAGCATTTGAATTTTTTTTCTTCGTTTGTGCAAATGAGAAATTAGTCAGTGAATGAATGCTGGAGTGCGTTTAATGTAAAAGCTAAATTATACCTTTGAAATTTGGCAGATCGCTGCTTTAAGTTTTGGGACTAAGTATCTTAAAGTTCTCTGCGCTTTGAAGCTGTAATTATAATGTACAGAAGACGTGCAGTGCTGAGCTCTGCTTTTACAAACTAGAAGAAGAAATCACTGTAAACTTTTCAAAGAATTACTATAGGGCTCATGTCAGATACGGCTGGTTCAACTATGGACACTTCTGGCCTATTGAACTTTCTGAAAACACACTAGTTCAATAGCAATGTCCGACTGTGAAACACTGCCATTTAGAAAATTGGGTCGTAAGATTTATTTATTTAAATGAATGCTTTTATTCATTCAGTAAGGAGGGACAGTAAAGACATTTATAATGTTACTAAAGATTTCTATTTCAAATAAATGATGTTGTGATGACGGGAGCTAAGATGTCGTCATCACTGCCGTAGTCATTACAAATTTTTTTTCGGGCTTATGTTACCTTACATTTGTTATTTAGGGTTTTGTGTTTCTGTTGACTAGGGTGCAGTCCCTTAGGTTCATTATTCTATAATACTCATTTATAATAAGTTTAGGATATGCTGTTGGAGTTGATTGCAGATAGGTGCGCATATCAGTGGTCTTCACAACATGTTATACTATATATCTACTATAGTTTCTTTTTGATTTTCTCATTAACCACACAGACAAGTTTAGTTATGCATTTTTGTTATTTATTATTTCAAATTTGTATTTATTCCCACATTGCAAACAGTCACCCCACATGCTGTCTACTCACCATTTCCTGTTCCTGTGACTCCTCAAAGGAGGGGGTGGGTCCACAGCTTTCCTTTTCTTGGGTCGGGTTAAACCATTTCTACTAATAGTGAACTTAACCTTTGGTAATGTAGGCATGGAGAAATGTCTTAAGGTGTTTGCATTTAGTTTAAGTTGCTGAATGAGTTAATTTTATTTATTTTTGATTTTTGAAAGTTAATGGGATAATGGTCATATATTTAAGCTACAAAGGTTTTGTATTGATACCCCTGTAGTTGGTATGGTCTTGAGTGTATGAGCCTGTTCCAGGCTATATAAGACAGTCTAAACTGAACCTTGGGAGGAGAGGAGGGGGTTATATTGCTGAACGTATCATGAAGATTTTTGCTGCCTGTAGCAATTTGTTTTTCTTTGGTTATTGTCATATCGAAGTTTGCACTGAGTCCAGTGTATGTTTATTTTTGTAAATATTTTTTTGGTTTAATTTTGGAATTGTTTCTGTGACACTTCACTGAGAGTTTGTACACCCCTACTACTCCACTGGCCTTTAATAAAAATCCTCTTTGGGATGATATCTGAGTCCTGAGCCCATCTACCACCTCCCCTTGATCTCTAGGACACGTTATGACAGATGTTCTTTAGAGCTTTCTATTCATCGAAGAATCCTGAAAAAAATGTATCACGGTTTTCCACAAAGATATGAAATGGCACAACTGTTTTCAACACTGATAATAATCAGAAATGTTTCTTGAGCAGCAAATCATCATATTAGAGTGATTTCTGAAGGATCATGTGACACTGAAGACTGGAGTAATGATGCTGAAAATTCAGCTTTGATCACAGGAATACATTACACTTTACAATCTATTCACATAGAAAACAGTTATTTTAAATTTCACAATATTACTGTTTTTGCTGTGTTTTATATTAAATAAATGCAGCCTTGGAGATCAGAAGAGACTCTTTCAAAAACAACCTCAATCTTTTGATTGGTAGTTTATATACAGGAGAAATGATTTTTCCTAAAGCAATAAATGTCATTTCAATTTCTAAAGAGAACGTTTTAAACTCTAATTGTTACAGAATGTTTTAGTACATCAAATTCACATTTCAAAATATCAAGGTAAATGTGATTTCTCCTGAAATGAGCCTTTTAAAATTTCTCAGTTATCCATCTAAATTAATTTTCAATATGATTTTATGCAGCACAAACATTGCTGTCGTATGTGGTCTGGACTTGAGATTGTCTCAGGAGAGACGGATGCTGGATCAGTGATGTGGAGGCGTCCCCTGCATATTAACATCAGCACATGCACACACGTGTGTGTCTGTGTGTGTGTGTGTGTGTGTGTGTGTGTGTGTGTGTGTGTGTGATGGATGTCTAGGCGCTGGAGTTGACGTGTTAATGGTGTAATGTTGGAGGTAATCTATGTGTTCTCTCGTTAAGAGATGATGAAGAACTGTGAGAGGTACGTAAAAATGTTCAAATCTAACATGATGAGGATGATGATGTGATCGTCATGGTGATGATGCTTGCGTCTAATAAGTCATTATACCCTTGACAAATGATGGCTGGAATGGCTCTTCATCTTGTGTAAATTCATAAGGAAATGTTTGTTGTCTCTTGCAGAATTACAGGGATTTATCTTTGCGTGATTATCCGGCCATATGTGAGACAGTCTGTGTGCAATTCATTCATGTTTTCAGTCCTGATGCTGTAGGAAAGAGAAAGAAAAAAAAACATGTTTTTAAATAAATTTGCATATTTTTTGTCTCCTGTAAGATTCTGAACAATGAAAGAAGTATCAGATACCAACTTAAAGTATGTTTTTTGGGTAATACATAACTTTTTAATGTCAGTAGTGTTTTACTCTTGTGTCTTGATCTGGTTGTGTTCAGCAGTTCGACATGTCAAGTTCTGACTCAACCAATCGCATGAGTTTGGGGTGGGACTCTTTTTTTGTCGGACCAATGGCAGATGAGGGGAGTGTTTAGGCAACTATTTGCAGTTGTTTTGTGACTGTCTGGTTCAGAAATACCAGACTTCAGCTTTAAAGTTGAGACATGAGTATTGAATAGGTTTGTAAGTGCTGTTGAGAAGCAGCATTAATTAAAGCGATCAGACCAGCCGATGCTCTGTTGTTTAACATGTCTTCACAGTAAGCATCACACACTCTTTCCTAGCGTTTACTGGCTTGTGTTCTTCGTATGTGAGAGCTCCAGTGCTGATGGAGCAACTGAAGGCCATGTCTTTGAAAAAAGAGAGAAACACAATTGCTTTTAGACAGCGAGTGCGGGAGACTATTGTATCAGTATTGATTCCTGTAGTGCTGCTGAATTCTGCATGAAGTTCATGAGGCAGCGGCAGAAGAGGACTGAGCGTACGCAGACTTCAGATGACATGATGCTTATAGAGCAGCTTCAGAATGACATACTCTTTTCAAAGGAAGTATAAATGTGTGCAGAATGCACATTTCCCTACTGCATTTGACTAAATGTGCAGCACGCAACAGCACGCAGAATATTGTATCCCACAATGCTATAAATTAATGCTATACTGAATTAAATGCAAAATGTGATACCAGTATAGTATACTAGTTTGCAGTGTTTGTTGCATGTTGCATAGTGTTTTACATAAGACTGCCTACAGTTTTAATTTCTCAGTGTCAATAAATCGCATGAAGAAATGCCTGGCTCATATTTCACCTCAAAACCAATAAAAATAAATGATATTTTGCATGAAAAGAAAGCCTATTTTTAGAACCATTGAGATTATTTTCTTTAGCTTATAGAAAAAATGCAGTGATGAAATTAATGTTAATTAACCTTTTAAAATTAGAATCAGCCTAAATTAAAGGCAATGTACAGCATAAACAATTTTTATGCATAAATAATTTATAATTTGTTTAGCATTGTATTAGGCTTCTATAAACACACGGTAAAATTATTTTTGAATCCGAGATTATTAAAATACCTTTTAACAAGAAAATACTATTTCAGTCTGTACTTCAAAATTTCACGTGTTAATGTGTTACTTGCTATTTCTTTGTAATTTTTAGTGAACTTTACTAGCAGTTTCTGAGTGAAAATTGTTTCAAAGTGAATCCAAACCAGATTTCTTTTTCAGTGCCGTCTGAAAAATAAGCTTAATTTTCATTAAAAGTACACTATGTAACTTTTGGCCCTGCAGAAGAACATTGGTTGTGCTTTGGCTCTGCGTGACTGTGCGGATGAATATGGTTATTATACTGCTCATAAAATATTCACTACTAGGCTTAAGAGATTTAACCAGTTTAGATGGAAAGGATCTCAAGCTGACTAGCTGAAAACGTTACTGTAGCTCTACCGATTAATAGACACAATATTTCCTTGAAATTAAATTCCAGCCCAACAGTACAACAACCATAATGAAATGATCTTCACAATAGATAATGCTTTACAGTGAACTCTGTTAGAGAGCTTCAGTAAAACACCTTACTGACCTGTTAAATAATAAGCTAATGTTGATTCTTGTTTTATTACGCGCTCGGCCTCGTTCTCTTTCTCCAGCAGACTCTCCTCTGTTCAGCGTTTGTTTTAAACGGGTGATTCCCCGGTTGGAGATTTAGCGGCTCCATGTCAACCTTTCTCACTCGCTGTGAAGACTAACCTCTGCCACACACACACACACACACACACACCTAACCTCTGCCACACACACAAACACACACACCTAACCTCTGCCACACACACAAACACACACACCTAACCTCTGCCACACACACAAACACACACACCTAACCTCTGCCACACACACAAACACACACACCTAACCTCTGCCACACACACACACACACACACACACACACACACACACACACACACACACACACACACACACACACACAGCCGGAGCAACTTTTCTCTATTTACAGACACACACGGGCGAGCGACGCACGTGCACACTTTCCTGCAAAAACCATCCAGACAGATCTGAAATATAAACACTTATAATAGCCTTACCATAGTGAATCAGGGTAAGACAAAAACACGTTTTGGAAGTATTGATGGTGTATTGACTCCTTTAAATTTAGTGTACTTTTCACTCATGTATGCAGTATTCTAATGCCGCCATGGACTTCTCTTCACCCAACACACTTTGATTTACTTCAGTATATAACATCCTTTGAGTCAAACATTAATGACTTGATTTGAATAAAGGACTTTGTGTTTGATTTGAGTCACAGCCGCTGTGAGTCTCTCTCCTCCCATCACAACTGGCATCAAACCCGCTTCACCCGCAGGCCTGTCTGCTCGTATTTCACATGGGCAGCAAGCGTCCCGTCAGGGTTTCGAGCAGTAACCTCCCCTCCAGTGTGCACTTGAATCTCAATGACGGCCCGAGTGTTGTTTCTGAGGTCTTCTGTGTGGTATTTGCAGCTCTAACCCACATATCCACAGGCACAGGTGCCCTCTCTATGGGGCCAGGTGGCGGCCCATTCTGCTCCCGCTCTTTCTAAATGAATCCGTAATTGGTTTGAGTCACCTGTGGAGAGGAGAATAGCAGGGGTGACGGGTCGGGTTAGTCGAGGTTGTGTTTGAATCTGACCTGGCTTATAGTCCAGCACAGACTCAGAGCTGTCAGCAACACTTTCCTCTTCATTTCTGTCTCTCTCTCTCTCTCTCACACACACACACACACACACACACACACACACACACACACACACACACACACACACACACACACACACAGCCACAGCCTTCATTCATTCAGCACTATAGTCTTCAGAATGGAATAATAGTGTATTCGAGAGCATAGTGCAGTACTATTTACAAAAGCATAAAACTTATGAAAAATGTATCTTGAGAAGCAAATCAGCATATTAGAACAATTTCTGAAGGATCATGTGACACTGAAGAGAAATTACGCTGAAAATTCAGCTTTGCATTACCGGAATACACTACATTTTCATATATATTCAAATACAAAACAGCTATTTTAAAGGGTAAAGGGTATATTTAAAGTTTTTTTTTACTGTGTTTTTGATCAAATATGCTAAATAGCTTTGGTGAGCAGAAGAGACATTTTAAAAACATTTTGAAAATTAATTCATACAGTGTATGGCATGCTAAATGCACTATACAAAGCTAAATGTTTTGAACAGTAGCATGCTAAATTTGTTTCACATGACCAATTTTAAATTGGAATTATTTGGAATTACAGTGGGGTTTTAATTTAATTTTAAAATGAGTTTTAAAATATTGTAACTTTTAGCAGTTCAATTAAATAAGTCTGGAAAAATCACAGTTGATATTATTGGTTTATTCATCAGACTTGAAGTGGAAGTTCATTGTGAGAGACAGTATTCTGTGCAGTGTGCTGCTGCACACCTTGCCAAATGTATTATCAAGCCATCCATAATGCACTGTTTACATACTGCAGAATTAACTCTAAACGTACCCGTAGTGAGTGCTGTGATGAGTGTGAAGCCGGTTGAGTATCTGGTATATTTGTCGCAGTATCGGATGCTTTGTTGCATTGGTGAGTTTATTAGACAGTTTTCCTCGAGAGCCATCATACTAATGTTTTTCTCCGCTTAAGTACTGGAACAAAGTTTATTTGCAGCTCTACGGTATCAACATATGGAGCAGAATTATTGATTGTAATGTTTTCTTATGTGTTGCGTGGCCCTTAAGTGTGTCGTAGATTGATGAGCTCATCTCTCTGCTGCAGGTGGTTGCGTTGAGCCAGCGCAGTAAGGAGGCGGAGTCTGCGTTCCTGGGAATATATAAACAGCTGATCGAGGCCCCAGGTGAGCTGCACACCTGCCACACACACACACACACACACACCTGCAGAAACCAGGAACATTCATGACTCAAAGGAACACAACTAGCCTATAAGAAGTAACTTGCACGAAATTGTTCATTTGATTTTTTTTATTTTGGGGGGGGGGGGGGGGCAATTAAAAATCTGTTAAGTATCATATATCATGTAAAACAGGATTTTTATTCCTCTTTTGAAGGAGAAGAGTTTGATTAATCATTAGCACTTTTGTTTACTATAACCAGCCATCTTATATAGAGTTCAGTGTTGTTTTAGGATTATTTCTATACAAATATAGTATTTATTAACATTTTGAATTAGCTTTTATTTTTATATTTTAAGTTTTAATTAAAAGTACGCTTTTTTATATTTCTATTTAGCTTTAACTTATTTTTATTTCAGTTTTAGTCAGTTTCATTCGTCAACCTCAACTTTTATTTCAATTAGTTGGCAAGAAAACATTTCTAATTTTCATTAAAGATATAGGATATATATAAGATTATATAAGATATTTTATTTTATTTCAGCTTTACTCCAATTAACGAAAATAATTTTTAATATGTACCCTCTTAGATATGGACAGTCACAAATGTTGACAATGTTTTTTCCATCTCATATTTATATTTTCTCTTATTTCAGCATTATTTTCATTAACGAAAACGATTTTTTATAATTATCATTAGTTAACAATAACAACACTGATTTAGCCACTTATTAGTCCACTGTATTGAAGTGCACATTTCCATTAGCTCATTAACATATGACTGACATAAACACCTATTCAAGTCAAGTCAAGTATATTTATATAGTGCTTTTCACAATATAGATTGAATCAAAGCAGCTTCACAGTATCAATCAAAATAACATAACAGCGTTTGTTTCTTAGTGGAAAAAAAGTTTGGTAGTAACTTGTTAATCCACTATTCAGTAACTTGGTTTGCTCTGATGAGGTCATATTGATATGGACGTCTTAAAGATACAGTTGCACAAACTGTCTGTTAGAAAATGATCATGTAAGTAAAACTAAATTATGAATAATATAATAAGTGTTTATGAACGTGTAGAAAGTGGCTCCTTTAATGTGCTTGTTGGAGTGGTTTGGGGTCGGGTGGGTCCATATGGTCTCAGCTTCTGATGACTGCAGTGGGCCAATCAGAGCTCAGCTGGATGTGAAATGTGGGATTGATGAGGAGTGTGGAGCAGAGGACAGACGATAAGAGAGAAAGAGACACATAGAGACGGGAGAAAGAGGACAGGGGCCTGACGCTAGACCGTCCTATCAGAGATCGCAGAAGGCTTGATGCCACTCTTTACACAGTCATTGTAATGGAAGCTTCTGGAGAGATAAACTCTGTTCTCAAACCTAGGGAGCTGCCTACCTAGACAGCATTTTCAGGTGTCTTAGGTGCACTCCTGACGAGACGGCTCTTCAACGCTTTCCCCGACAGCGTTTCTTTTTTAAGTGTCCAGCCACCGCCAGCATTCTTGATCATTATAACAAAATTGTCATGGCCCTCAGAATATTTTGTTGTATGAGTATCTGAACATGCATTCATAATATATATGAATATATCAAAAGAAAGAATAGAGCCTCGGCTTAAAAAAAGAAAAAAAAATGTTTTATTGTGGTTTCATGCATTCTTTTTTTAATCAACACTTTTATCAACAAACTACCAAATCGCATTTTTGTCAAAGACTACATCCAGATGGGATTCAGAACGATGATCAAAACACAGATGGAGTAGATGGAGTCCATCAACACACTCAAAGCTTCACAGTCCTGTAGCTCGTCCTGGGTCGACATTTCATTCAGTAACATTAGGCAGTTTTAAGTTTTATCTGCTGTTTAATGTTGATGATCGTGTATTTCTGCTTACATGTGCTATCGCTTGTTTCTGCTGCTTCTTCACCTGTGTTTTGATCAGGAGATTCTGTCCTCTTTCAGTAGATGTGTCATAGCGCCCCCTTCCCTATAACAGTGAAAACACGGAAAGCCGTAAATTTAAAGAGTTAAAAAGGCAACTTAAAGGGATAGTTCACCCACAAATGCAAATTCTGTCAACATTTACTCACCCTCAAGTTGTTCCGAGTTGTATGAATTTCTTCCTTCTGCTGAACACAGAATACAAACAGTTCATCAAATGTTTAGTTACTGACATTCTTCACAATATCTTCTTTTGTGTTCGGCAGAAGATATAAACTCATACAGGTTTGGGACAACTTGAAGGTAAGTAAATAATGATAGGATTTAGATTTTTGGGTGAACTATCCCTTTAAGGCAACATAGGCAACTTAACTAGACAGCAATCCCAGAATGCATTCTGACTGACTCAGCGAATAAATCCAAGATGGTGGATAAGGCAACCTATAAGTCATTTAGCTTTTTGTGTGTGCAGCTTATGCGCTGTTTGGAGGTGCTACAGTATATAGAGCATTTTAAAACCGCCATCTTTGATTCCAGTCCCAGTGAATAACTCCATTTGACCTGGTCTGTGGCATTTTTTTTTTTTGGTTCATTTTGCACAAAAACACGGTCTGATTTGCATGCTACCAAGGCTGGCTGTGGTTAAACGTGGCCAAAGTTTCCCCCCAAAGCCGTGGCCATCAGATGTCATCGGTCTCGTGTGATGCGAGCGTAACCCGGCGCCTGACCTCCCTGTGAAGAGCTACGTTTTCATCTGAATCGACCTCTGACGGATCTTGCCATCTGTGAGGGTGCGCCTGTTGTCTACAGCAACCTATTAATCTGTTCCTTCCTCTGGCTTTGAGCAAGGTCACCCCCCACCCACCCATCCCGGGGAATGAACCGTTCCAGGTGCATAAAGGACAGTAAACTAGCTCAGCTTCCAGAAACACCAACATGCTTGTGGATTGTTGATCCAACATGTTTGTGTTCATAATCAGAGCACAAACACAATCTGTCTTTACTTGTATAGCAAAGTGCCACAAATCAACCATTATAAAAACCTGTTTTAAAGGGTTTAAATGCAAACCACTAATCTCACGCCAATTCTTACGTATTTTACGAGGTGGCTAATTTGTATGAATTCATACGACCTCACTCACGTTTTTTTGCTAAATCGTACATATTATAACGAGTTGCCCAAATCGTATGAATTCGTGCGAATTACCTACCCCTGACCCCGCCCCTAAACCTACCGGGGTTTAGACACATCGAACGAATTCGTATGCGTAAGGTCGTATGAATACATACGAATTAGCCACCTCATACTCACTCGTACGAATTGGTCATCATGAGATAGCGTTAGAATTCTGAAAAATACTTTTATTTTCCAATAAAGATGAGTTGTCAGATTCGGGATGGGCGATAGGATGATATAAAATGATGAAATGATTGTAGATTCTCTATAGAAAAGTAAGCCTCATTATTTAAGGCATCATTCATTCCACAATCAGTGTGGGATGAATTATGTGCTAAAGTTTAATATGTTGGGTTAGGGTTGCCCTAGTAATAATATCACAGCTGAACATATTTCCATCCAGTCAAATCCTGATGGATTAAATCGGGTTCTGCTGTAGCAACTCAAACCCGTTTTATGTGATTGTCATAATCATGATTGTATAGGCGGCTTCAGTTACTGTAACTGTAATATTTATTCACCAGTACTGTATTATGCTTCTCTCCGTGAGGTTCTCTTCAGATAAACTCATATCTGACCGCTGTCTTTAAAGCGTTAGAGTCCTGCGACCGCTGCTTTAATGCGCTGCTTGTAAGGTATTGATAAAGTTAACACAAAACATGCTGCTCATCTGTTTATCTACAAAGAGTTGAGTTTGTCTTTTCACTGCAGGAGGAGGCGAAGGGAAAATGCTGATGCGTCCTTTACGGTCTACATGCTAGTCGCTCTGTGTGTCTCTTTCTGTCTGATATCAACATAATGATGGTTCCCCGTGTCCACCTTCTTATGTTTTGCTCTGTTTTACTGTTTCGTCAGCAATTATTGAATCCCTGATTGTTCAGCTGTGTATAATTATGAAAAAATAATTGTAAAACAGATGTGAGTGTTTCTCCAACTCTAGCACTTTTGGCCCTGTGGATGTTTAGAAAATAAACTTGCACTTTCACTAGTTTATTTCATTTGTCTACTACTTATATGCGACATCAATTTTTATTTTATTTTTATTTCCATCATTCAATCGTGTCCAACTCTCTTCTTTTCTTGTTAAGAGTAATTTAATAATTTTATGTATCCTGAATATACACAATTAAATATTTTAAGTTTAGCATATTGTGACAAAATTACAGCCTAATTGGAAATGATGCACAATAAAACATTCTGTTATAATTTAAATATTCTGATAAACTAAATATCATTAAAAAGTGATATGTACCTTGATATTTCTCAAATAATTGTGTCTACTTTTGATAAAGCATGATTAGGGTTAGTATTGTTGGTTGCGGTGAAAATAACAATTTTGTGTAAAAAACTTTTTCTGCATTTATTGTGTGAAAAAAACCCTAATTTTTTCATAATATTTTTAAAATATTTTCTACAGTTTATTTCATTATTTGACCATAGTTATAATTTAAAATAATGTTTGTATGGTGAATTTTCATGTGTTAAGATTGAGAATGTATCACGGACAATCAATATATAAAATACATTTGAGTATTAAAAATAAAATGACAGTGGCATTCATGACAAAACTAGTTAGTTATTTCTGTTAGTATTAATAAAAACCAACCTTCAGGGCATAAAAGTGCTTGAAGTTAAAGAAACACCTGAAAATGAGCTATGTACACTGAACAAAATTATAAACGCAATATTTTTGTTTTTGCCCCCATTTTTCATGAGCTGAACTCAATGATCCAAGACCTTTTCTACACTCTTAAAAATAAAGGTTCCAAAATAGGGGTCATAGAAAAACCATTTTGGTTCCCCAAAAAACATTTAGTGAATTGTTCTTAAAAGAACATTTTTTTGAACATATTAATAATCTAAACAACCACTATAAATAAACTTTTGTGGAACAAAATGGTTCTCTATGGAGTCAATGATGCAGATAAAGAACCATTACATTAAATTTAACAGAATGATTATTTATCTTACTCAAACCTTTCTCAAAGTTAATAAAAAATGTAATTTTGGATTTTTGAACTGACACTGGGAATAAGTGGCCAAATCATCTAAAAAAAAAATATTTTTAGAACGATTCACTAAAAGGTTTTTTGGGAACCAAAATGGTTCTTCTATGACCCCTATTTTGGAACCTTTATTTTTAAGAGTGTATGTACACAAAAGCCATATTTCTCTCAAATATTGTTCACAAATCAGTCTAAATGTGTGTTAGTGAGCACTTCTCCTTTGCCGAGATAATTCATCCACCTCACAGGTGTGGCATATCAAGATGCTGATTAGATGATGATTATTGCACAGGTGTGCCTTAGGCTGGCCACAATAAAAGGCCACTCTAAAATGTGCAGTTTTATAACACAGCACAATGCCACAGATGTCGCAAGTTTTTAGGGAGCGTGCGATTGGCATGCTGACTGCAGGAATGTCCACCAGAGCTGTTGCCCTTGAATTGAATGTTCATTTCTCTACCATAAGCTATCTCCAAAGGCATATCAGATAATTTGGCAGTACATCCAACCGGCCTCACAACCGCAGACCACGTGTAACCACACCAGCCCAGGACCTCCACATCCAGCATCTTCACCTCCAAGATCGTCTGAGACCAGCCACCCGGACAACTGCTGCAACAATATATTGCATAACCAAAGAATTTCTGCACGAACTGTCAGAAACCTTCTCAGGGAAGCTCATCTGCATACTCGTCGGGGTCTCGACCTGACTGCGGTTCATCGTCGTTACCGACTTGAGTGAGAAAATGCTCACATTCGATGGCGTCTGGCACTTTGGAGAGGTGTTCTCTTCACGGATGAATCCCGGTTTTCACTGTACAGGGCAGATGGCAGACCGCGTGTTTGCCATCGTGTGGGTGAGCGGTTTGCTGATGTCAACGTTTTAACGGATCGAGTGGCCCATGGTGGCGGTGGGGTTATGGTATGGGCAGGCGTATGTTATGGACAACAGGGCTCTAGAGTGCGACCAAAATTTGTAAGGGTAAGACTAAAATATTTCCTAGGTCGCACCGGTGCACCTAACGTCCTCACATCCGCTGCCTCTTCACAAACGTAGCGTTTGCTCTCTTTTGTCGCAACTCGCACTCATGGTTGGATCCTATCGTGGTCTAAACCAATCAGAGACAGAGATGGGGCGGGTCTTTGCCTCTGATTGGCTGTGGTCCAGATGTTCCTGTTGGCCTACACTGCTCCGTGCTGTGTGATTGAAATTGCGACCTGAGCACCCGTTTACACTGTCAGTGAAATGTGACCCAATTCCGATTTTTGCTCATATGTGACAGATCGGATGTGTTCTATGACCGTGTAGCCTAAACAGGAAAAAACGCATGTATTCGGATATTTCGAGATCGGTTTCAGGCCTCGTTCATATGTGGAAATAAATCAGATATGTGCCAATGCGTCATGTAAACAGGCAGATTGGATTTTCTGATGCATGAGGCTACGTCTCCGCGGTGTAATGACGAGAGCAACCCCGACGCGCATCTGCAAAGGGACGGATGACGAAACGTTGTGTCGTCGTAGGAGAGGAATGTGGACAAACGTTGACACAACATATAAAAGGTTGGCTTGCTCTTCCTAAAGTTTCGGACCCACTGCTCCTCATTAATCTCATGAAAGTGCGTCTATAGCACGAATTTTATTTATCATGCCATTTAAGCCAAAAATATTGCGTGCATATGATACGCACTTTATGCCGTGCAATACGCACGTTTACAGTGCGTATCATATGCACGCAAAAACTATTTAGACGTATAAATGGCACGAGAAATAAAATTCGTTCTAGACGCACTTTCATGAGATCGTGTATGTTCCCAGTCCTGAGATCTCTCTCGCTGCACGTTCGTCCATCGGTGCAAGAACCCCCTTTCAACATGCGCGATGTTTCAGATCTATGTCAAGTGTAAACACATGATTCGGATATGGGTCACAATTTAAAGAAAGTGCAAATGGATGGTCAAAAAAATCGAATACAGGCAACAAATCAGAATTAGGCACCAAGACCGACAGTGTAAACGAGCCAATCAGCATCAGCAAAATAAACGCAAGAAAACAGACGACGAACAATGAAAAGAAATAGACACATGGAGAGTTTTTTCTTTAAGAAAAGTAGGCCCAACACTCTCCCCGTCAATGCTCCGACAACAGCCCAGACATGGAGCTCCTTCAGCCATCAGTTCAGGGAAGCACTTTTAAACAGTAGCACTTTCTATTTCTATTTTGAAATGTTTTATTCTGCTTAAAATGTTTTAGTTTGGCAGCTCAGTGAAGCACTTTAAGCAATTTTTTTTTAAAGATTTGTAATTTTTATATACAGTATAATTGTGCTTCAAATAAAAAAAAAGTATATACCGACACCTTATTCTTGTTTAAAATCATTTACATAATTTATATGTATGGAGCGTGATAAAAAGGTGACCTTGAAATTGTGCCGTAAAAAGGCGACGTGGGCCGAGGAAAAATTTGGGTGCACCTAAATTTTGTGCTGGTGCACCTAAATAAAAAAAATTAGGCGCACCAGTGCAACCAAGGCAAAAAGTTAGTCTGGAGCCCTGGAAAACGAACACAGGTGCATTTTATTGATGGCATTTTGAATGCACAGAGATACCGTGACGAGATCCTGAGGCCCATTGTTGTGCCATTCCTCCACGACCATCACCTCATGTTGCTGCATGACAATGCACGGCCCCATGTTGCAAGGATCTGTATGCAATTCCTGGAAGCTGAAAACATCCCAGTTCTTGCATGCATGGCCGGCAGACTCACCGGACATGTCACCCATTAAGCATGTTTGGGATGCTCTGGATCGGCGTATATGACAGCGTGTTACAGGTCTTGCCAATATCCAGCAACTTTGCACAGCCAGTGAAGAGAAGTGGACCAACTCTCCACAGGCCACAATCAACAACCTGATCAACTCTATGCGAAGGAGAAGTGTTGCACTGCGTGAGGCAAATGGTGGCCACACCAGATACTGACTGGTTTACTGACTGATACACACTGGTTGTGTGTGTGTGTGTGTATACAACTATCTTTTTTGGGACCGGTTTGAATTTCAGACTTTAGTTTTAGTTTGTGTTAGTGTGTGTATGCGCATGTGAGTGTGTTTGTTTGTGCGTGCGTGCATGTTTGTGTGTGTGCGCGCGCTTGTGTGTTTGTGCTTACGTATTTGTGCGTGAGAGTGTGTGTGTGTTCACCAAAATAAAAAAAAATTGTATACTTCTCATAAAATGTTAATAGGGTTAGTATTGTTGGTTGTGGTGAAAATGACCATAATTTGGGGTACAAAAAACATTTTCAATATTTATTGTTTAGTGAATAATTTTTTCACACAATACAAATTGAAAATATTTATTTAATTTTTTTAAATAAATATTCAAATGTTATTTGTTCATAGTTGTAATTAAAAATATTTGTATGCAGAATTGTATCTGTAATGTATCTGGGACAAAGGTAAAACAATAAAATCAAAATATAAAGGACATTTCAGTATTAAAAATAAAATGATTAAAAAAATTCACACAACAAAAAATATTTATTTTTATTAGTGTTAATAAAAAATCAACCTTCAGGACATAAATGCTCTTGCAGTTGAAGAAACATGTCCCCGGGAGACATATATATATATAGTGTGTGTACCAAAATAACATGTTTTTTTTTCTATAACAAAGTTAAACATTTTATTTCTTTGTCTGTTTCCACGATTGGCAACTTCCTCAGATCTGGCAGCTCTTGAGTTTTGCACCGCGCGGCTCTTAAGGGAAGGTCTGCTGTCTGCTTTCTAAAAGCGTCCGACTTGGAGCGTCTCTGCGTTCTCAGGTAGTTCTTCTGGGAGGCTCGCGGCTCACCTGATGTTGTTAACAGGCCATCTGTTTAACGTTCCCCATCCGAATCCCCAGCAAGAACAATCATCAGAGCCTTCGCACGCCGTGAATAACACACCTCTCGGTTATGTGTTTTTTGCGCCGTCGTATTCATGCCCCGCGGTCATATGGATGCTTTCCGTTTCTGCATCCGCTTACTGGAGGAAAAGCGGGTGAAGTCAAAGTTAGTCCCTCCAGAGGAGCGTGTGCATGTACTGTCACTCAAAGGCGTCTCTGAATCCGTCTCACCTGGAGAGGCTGTTGCCAGGGGCGTCGCCGTAAGACACGCGCCGCGGGTGCGCGCTCTACCTCTGCCTGTGTTTTTGTACCCATAATCCCCCTGTGCCCCCATCCCACACCACCCTCACCACCACACACACCCCCCTCACCACCACACACACCCCCAACACACACACACACACACCCCCAACACACACACACACACACACACACCTCCCTCCACCAGTACCCCTGAGGCAGTGTCTTGCTCTTTTCATGCCAGTCGAGAGCTCTGGATCTTCAGGAAATCTCTGCGTGTAGACCAAAACGAGCTCTGTTTGAGAGGACCGAACTTTCGCCGGCTCTGAAGACGCCTTTGTCATGAAAGACCCTGTAAACCTGCCGCTTTCTCTAATGAATGCTAGTGCTATTGCGCGGGCTAGTGGTGACCAGCGGTACTGCGCCACACTTCAGCAGGTGAACTTATTTCATCTGTAAACCCGAGAGCCTGGCTGACTTCAGTGTTCATAAACGATTTGAAAGTAACCACCCAGACCACTTTAATTATACAGTGCTGTCAGGCTCCAAATAGGGCAAAAAAAGCTAATTTAAAGTGTTTTAAATGTAGTTCATACGACTCTTGTGCTATATTCCAAGTTTTCTGAAGTCATTTGATGCTTTGTTTGAGAAACAGACCCAAATTTAAGTCATCATTCACTGATAATCTTCCTCCGTTGACTAGCGCTCAAATCATTTGGGTTTAATATGGCATTTGGCATCACTGGTTTATGTCCCCATTTTGAATGAAAATATTAAATTTGAGAGCTGTGAATCAGCGAATTACGGCTTAAATTTGTCCTTTAAATTTCGTTTTGCATACTTTCAGGCTCAAAAAAGAACAAAAAGCACCATTAAATTGTTATAAAAGTAGTTCATACGAATCTTGCATTATATTCCACATTTTCTGAAGTCATTTCATAGTTGTTTGATGAACAGACCAATAGTTAAATAGCTCAAATAGTTTATTTGATTATTTTATCAGTTGTTCTTAAAAATCAGTTTTTTATGATAGATTTTCATAGTTTAAGATTGATAATGCATATTGGACAAAGGTAAAACAATACAATTAATATATAAAATGCATTTGAGTAAAAATCACAGTGACATAAATGTCTGATTCCTTTGTGTTGCATTTGCTCATACCATTGTCAAACGTGGTATTAATGTGAGCATTTTGAATGAAAACATAATATTTTAGATCTCAGTGAATTCTGACTTAAATCTGGTTCTGTTCTTCACACAAACTTGACATGTGATTTGGAATAGAGTGCATGAATCACATTAACCTCTTTTTGGTGCTTTTATGGTGTTTTTGGGTCATTTTTGGAGCCAGTCAGTGTGCATCTTCATTCAACGTTGATCGGCATCTCATTCTGTGCTCAAGAAATTCAAGTCATACATGTCTGGAAAGACATGATGGCCAGTAAATGCTTGTGAACTATTGCTTTAACCATTCAAGAATTCAAAGTTCATGACAGTTTGAGATGTAATTTATCATCTGTGTATTGAAACGCTTACAGCGGGATGTATTTTTCACCCTGGTAGTTCCCTCACGCATCTGTAAGCCTCTTTATGTCACTGTTTTCATGGAAGAGTGACAGTATTTTGTGTAGTTCATTATTTTCCTCCAGACTGAAGGCGAAACTCACATGAAATACTGTAGTTTTGCACCCTTAAAAAATAACATGCTTAGACTTATCTTTTCATCTAGAAAATAAAGAAACATTGTATTCTGGTTGTTTATGGTCCTGAGGTCCTGCGGGACTGTGTCACATGTTTCATTAGTAGTTCACACTCTGGGTGTCTTATTGTTGAAGATGTGACTCTTTCAGGGGATTTTTCGCAAGAGATCCGTGTGTTTGTGTGTGTGTGTGTGTGTGTGTGTGTGTGTGTGTGAGAGAGAGAGAGAGAGAGACAGAGAGAGAGAGAGAGAGAGAGAGAGAGAGAGAGAGAGAGAGAGAGAGAGAGAGAGAGAGAGAGAGAGAGAGAGAGACAGATCTCTGTGGGCCGCTAGAGATTATGTACTGATGATTTGTAAGAGCAGTAATAAACACAAAGCCCAGGAGATGTTTGAGATGTTTAATAATGCATTATGTTCATAAAAGTGCTGGCCGACCAATGAGTCCCTATAGAGAACAAGCCCACAGGGAGAAAACTGAAGTGTGTGTGTGTGTTTGAGAAGGTGAACATGTATGTGTCTCAGAGCATCTTACACTATATCCACTTGACAGAACGTCATGGAAATAATGGCATTATTTCTGATGAAATAATGTAAAAATTATATTAAGTAATTGTAGAGTTTGTGTGAATGGAAATGTGACTGAATACAGTTGCCTCTGTATAAAGTATTTAGACATAAACAAATGCCTTTGCATTAAATATCAAAATATAAAGCAAGTGTAATTTACTCCAGTAATTAAATTTTTTTTTAATTCTAAACGTCCTTAAAACAAGCAGAATTATGTCAGATATTAAGATTTATTTTAAGAGATTGTTTTGAATTAAGCTTATTTTTCTCAGCCCAATAGCATTTTTCTGATAATGAGTGTCTTACTCGTTTACACAAATCTGTTCTTTTGAACTTTCCGTTCCAAAGAACCGATTCAACAAAAGCGGTTCAGTTATCCATTACATGCTCTAAAACACACCAATAAGCCATAGCTATGTTTACACCACATAATGCGGTTTACTTTTTTGATCAAGCTTTATGAATACGTTTTTTTATTGCAATTGTAAGTGTCCCAGTTCAGTTCAAAGATCAGCTCATAAAATGAAGTCATTTAGGACCAAACCAAAATTTGCATTCAAGCAATTAAACAATTAAGCATTAACACCAGGCGGTGTTCAGTTCAGTGAGTCTGTGAGATGTTAAACCGCTCAGAACAGCCGAGTCTGATAAATAACAACTCAAATACAATCCATGTTATCCACTCGAAATGTTGTGAGGTTTATTTGCAAGTCAGTCTTGTTTTAAGGATGTCGGGCCAAAACGTCGTCAAATGTTCTGCTTGTGAAGTGTGTAAATGCATCTTTGAAATGCTCTGATATTCTGATTCTGATGCAATGACATTCAGACATTTGAAGTGTCTTTTTTTAAGTTACAGTCTCTCGCAGGTGTGAATATGACTTTATCTGAATCACACACAGTTTCCTCATGACTCCGGTTCACGTGCACTCGACGTCACCAGCGTCTCCTGAAATCATCAGTGAATATTCCAGAGTTAACACAAATGCTTGGCCTCTCTCGGCCGATCCGTTGCTTTCCTCTTGTTTGTATCCTTCATCTTTTATTGAGATCACTTGTCTCTAGCGGAGCCTCACGCAGCTGCTCCTCTGCGCCGCTTTCAAGCGCACTTCACAGCTGATTCTTATTGATGTTTGTCCGACTGTGTCCTTCACAACGCCACTAAAACAAAAAGGCTTTGAGAGGGAAGTTTGTCTTTCAGCGCACGCAGTCGTAGGAAGAGACGCATCTCTCTCTTTACCTCGTTCTCTCTCCACTTTATTACTTTCTTCATCAAGGCTTTTGCAAAAGCATTTATTACTGCTTGAGTATGAAGGGCAAAGAAATGTTGAATGTTAAAATGAGAGGAAATTTAAGTTTCAATGATGTTTTTCATGGAAGATTTAAGATCAGGTCACAATGTTCCCATGGTTGTACACAGACAAAAACATTAAAATATGCCACATTGATGGTATCCGATGAAAATTTCATATTATTGTGAGATATTGTGGGATGTATACTGTGGTTATGAATGATTTCAGATGGATGGATGATAGGAAATAAGATAGTAGAAGGTAGTTTGTTAGTGTTGTATTAATGGATGAGTTGAATCTTTCACATGAAGTGAAGAAGGAAGCTGTAGTTACACTTAAGTTTGTATTATTATAATGTAATCCTCATCTAACTTCACTTTAATGTCCATATTAATCTGACTGAAGTGTAAATCATGAGGAATTTATGGGGTTTTAAATCCAAATATGCAGAGCTCTGTCTGCAGATGTTTAGTATAATAGTTTCTCTCTCTCTCTATACACACACACACACACATATACTGTATAGTTCTCTGAATACTTGGAATAAATTGGCACTTTTTGTTTAGCTTAAAATAAGAAGTTGACTTGTGTTTGTCATTGATTTGTGGGAAACAGTAGTTCATCCCCAGCGGCTCGTCTGACAAGAGACAGTTTTTGAACTTTGCGCATCCACTTGATAGCCAAAAAAGACGTGACACTTTTTGAGTATTTGAGAGGTACAAGGGGAAAAAAAACCTTAAAGCGCAGCCTTGTAAATTAATTTGTTCGTGTTGTACGATGGGCGCACAGCTGGTCTCATTAGCATGCACACAACAAATAATTATAGGAAAGCTTTTTTTGCAGTCGGCGCTAGGCTAATGGGCTTGCTGGGTTAATTATGTCAGAGCGTAATTACAGAGGGCCCAGAGAGACGCGCGCGCCCCGCTGCTAATGACGGTGTAGCGCTGACAGGGCCGAGACAGACCGCCCTGACACACACCTGCTCATACTGGAGTGAGTTCAGATGCGCACCGTGTCTCGCGCGGGACAGGGATCGATGGGGTTTTTGTTGGATGGGGTTGGGTCATCAGTTGGGGGATGTTGCATCAGGCGCGGAGAGTTTAGGCTGTCGTTTTATCAGGGAAGATAAACTTTCATGAAAAGCATTTTAATTAGAGTTGAAAGCAGAAGACGAAAAGCAGGTTTTTATGGAACACGGTTGGGAAAAATATTTGACTCGATGTTGAAATCAACATGTCCACATCACACCAATGAGACACACAAACCGAAAAATCAGCAAATTGCTGATGTGAAGATCATCACTGTTTATTGAGAATCTCAAGTAGATCTTGGTGACTCATGAAGTAATGGATAATACCGTTGAAATCGTCCAAATGTTTGTGAAAGTAGTCTCTTCTGCTCACTAAGGCTGCATTTATATAATCCGAAATACAGTAAAATTAGTAACACTGCACTATTTTTACAATTTAAAACAGCTTTTTCTATTTGAATATATTCTAAAGTGTAATGTATTCCTGTGATCAAAGCTGAATTTTCAGCATCACTCCAGTCTTCAGTGTCACATGATCCTTCAGAAATCATATATGATGATTTGCTGCTTAAAAAACATTTCTGACTATCAAGGCTGAAAACAGTTGTGCTGCTTCATATTTTTATGGAAACCTAAAAAAGTTTCAGGATTCTTTGATGCACAGAAAGTTCAAAAGAACAGCATTCATTTTAATTAAAAAATCGGTAACTATATGAGGTCTCATTTGTTAATTTTTTTAATGCATTAACTACATAACTAATAACGAGAAATACATTTGTTACAGTACTTATTAAACTTTTTAATGTTAATAAACACACAGTTGTTCATTGGTTGTTCATGTTAGTTCACAGTGCGTTCATTAATGTTAAGAATACATACAACTTTCAATTTTAATAATATATTAGTAAATGTTGTACATTAACTTTAACTAAGATCAATGCTGTAGAAGTATTGTTAATTTTTAGTTCGTTAACCTACTATTGAAACATTATTGTAAAGTGTTGCCAAAAACTCTTTTGAAACATTATAAATGTCTTTACTGTCACGTTTGGTCAATTTTATTCATCCTTGCTGAATTAAAGTATAAGTTTATTTATTTAAAAAAAACAACGTAGTGACCCCAAACTTTTGAACAGAAGTATGATGCTTTTATCCAAACTGATTTACATTTTATTCAAGTTTTTTTGTTTTTGTTGCATCACTTCATGCATTCCCTATAAATCGAACTCATGATATTGGTGTGCAAGAACCATGCTGTCTGAGCTTCAGGAACAAAGGCTGTGTTCACATACAGCTTAGTGTTTACTGCATGCTGTGCACTGTACACTTCTTTTTGATATAGTCTATGAAACCATATGCAGCATGCAGTGATGGAGAGTAGCATGCTACATCATCGTCATGTGACCTCTTATTGTGCATGTTTGACTCTGCTGGTTGTTTCCAGCTGTCATCTCAGAAATAAATACTGGTTTGGCTTTACTTCTGGTAATTCAATAAAGAAGAATTAGGTTGTGGACACAGCACATCCAGCTGAAATAGTACTAGTATGGTTATGTGTGGGATAACATACTACCAGAAACATTGCCCAACCGCTTTATTCTCATATTAATGCTCTGCACACATGTTGAAATTGATTTTGTTTTTTTGTATGCGTTATGATTTATAACAGCCTATAAGGGGGGTTGCTGGTATTAGTTAACATGACCTGAAGGCAAACATCCAATCAAGCGTAATAAAGTTATGGAGAAATGAGAAAACGAGCAGTGTATTTACATGGACGGTTAAAGGACAGATTCATTAAAGATAATCGGCGATCTGTGATGTCCAAACCCAGCGCAGGCCTGAACGTCCTCCTTTACCTGCCATTAACACTTCATTTAATCAGGGGATGATTGCATCTGATTTGATAGAATATGTTTGGCACTCTCTAATAGCCGCCGTAATCAACATGAATAAACTTTACAGCACAAATCAAATTGGACAGAATGAACGTGACAGTTATTTTAGTATTGCAGCTCTGACATCATTTTTTATGGGGGAAAACAAAATGAACATGCGATGAAAACTGATTTTCCAAAGTGTTTCCTCCATAGACATCATATTTACTTATACTTGGAGTATAAGATGAAATATATATTTAAAAAAAAAAAAAAAAAAAAAAAAAAAAAAAAATATATATATATATATATATATATATATATATATATATATATATATAGCCTATATAATTATTATATAGATGAAGAATACTTTTTAAGGACCTTGGAGTACCATGTATATATACCATGGTACATAAATGTAAAAAAAAAAAAAAAAAAAAGCTTTGGCAGTACCCTGATAGAATGATGGTTTATGGTAATTTTAAAGTGCATTATAAGGTAATATACCATGATACTGAAATTCATGTACTTCAGGATTTACTTGGCTTTCTATGGGTCTGCTATGATATATTTCCAAAATACCATGGTATGTGTAGTATCATGTAAATAGCACGGTACATGAATTTCGAAAGTACCATCCAAAAATCAGATGGTAATGCTATGATATTTTGAAACTTACCATAGTCCTGTTATTCATGTTTTTCAGTAACTTCATGGTCTTTCCTAGAATATCAAGGCATCTACTGATGTACAACTAAAAAAAAAAAAAAAAACGGAAATACTATGGGATGATGCCAGGAAAAATAAATAAAAATAAATATTTTGTATTGCTTTGGTACATGTGCAAAGAAATATCCCTTTTGATACTGTGTTATTGGTTTCTTTCCCTGGAAATCAAACCAGAGACATATTGCATGTGGCTTCTGCTTAATCACTTCCCAGTACAGTTTAATCCAGATGCATCCAGACATCATTCAGATGCACAAACACACACTTTAATATCTCAGCGGCTTCCATAATGTGATTTCTGCCATCTCACAAATGCATCAAGTTTGCAGAGTGTCTCTGATTGAGGAGAATCTCTGGATGCGTTTGAGAATAAAGCCTGAAGGGTTTGATCATTAGAACTTAAAAGAAAGCGATAAAGGAGTTGATGCGCAGAAGCGCACTGATTTAATCCGTCGTCTTTGTGTAAAAGGAGTTATACTACTCTTAAAAGCAGTGTCCCAAGTGACTGACGCAATATTCACCGTGCTTTTGTAACAAAGCGCACACGTGCATGCGCTCTGCATTTATACCGAGTCTCGCAGACTGTTTTTAACATCCTGATTTATTAAATACGCCACTTGCCCTCGCGGCCTCCCCGCCTGACCTCGATTCGGTGTGAGGAAACATCTTCTGTCCGCGCATTTCCAGGGATGTTTTGCAGCTACGAGAGCGG
Source organism: Meda fulgida (assembly GCA_030578275.1). Classification (NCBI taxonomy): domain Eukaryota; kingdom Metazoa; phylum Chordata; class Actinopteri; order Cypriniformes; family Leuciscidae; genus Meda; species Meda fulgida. Next base: position 31,159,071 of record CM060623.1, read on the forward strand.
ATCTGTCTCCGGTTGAGCGTCGGAGAGAAGTGAGCCGATCAGGACCCCTGTCGCGCAGGATGAAAGCCGCCACGGGTCGAGGAGGAAAAAGAAGCGATTTCCCTCTTCTTTTGGAGTGTTGAAAGGCTTGTCTCTCCCCTCCCCGTGTCAGCCCGCTCCCATGAGCCTCCTCGGTTCGGGGAGTCACCTCCTTTGCCAGGTACACAACAGGAGCACGACTCCTCTCTGAGCCGCGCAGAGCTGAACTTTTTCAGGGGAAGAAAGGGAAGACGGAAGATTAAAAACAGCCCTGTGATGTGGAGAGCCGAGTCGTCTCCTGAGGATTCCTGGCATAATAATTTAAATGATCAAATGATCCAGAGGAGACTTGTTAGCGCAGAAACAGCCTCCTAGTTGGCCCCATGGGCCCCTCACTGAGACACATGCATTGCAAAACAGCTCCTCTGTTGTGCTAAAGAATCTCACCTTTTTTATATACATGTATATGCTATTTCTTTTTTGGGTGACTTTTTATCCTCTTCTACTTTGTTGGATTTGTCTAGATAAGTATTTGGGAGAGAGTTAAGCAGCTGAGGTTGGTGGTTTTTAGGCCTGATGTAGAGGGAATATCTTGATTCGTTCTGATGTGGGATTTTTGGGGAACACTTCACAATAAGGGTCCGTTTGTAAAACATTGGAACTAACCATGAGCAATACTTCTAAAGCATGTATTAATCTTAGTTAATGTTCATTGCAATATTTACTAATGCATTATTAAAACAAAAAAAATTGTATCTGTTAATATTAAGTAAATGTATTGCTCATTGTTAAGTAATGCATTAACTAATGTCAACTAATGGGACCTTATTGGAAAGTGTTACCGATGTTTTAAATAGGAATGATGACAAATTAAATAAGCAAATGACAAAATCCGGTCATTTCAATAGGAATCCACAGGATCAGGGTTTAATATTTCCGCACAGATTCTGATCATGTTAAAGTTGGTCATGCACATTCGCCACGTCGACCAGCTTCAGTGTGAGCGGTGCTTCATGAATCGCTACACTATTGACTGTGGACAACGGAGCTGTTTTCGCCCCGGTAACCGCGCACTAATTTAGCTTTATGTCTCTTTGAATGTGTGTGTTCGTACAGATCCGGCTCCGCTGCTGGAAGCCACACAGGAGCGACTGGCAGATCTTCAGCGCTCGGCCCCTGAAGGTGATGCCCTGGTCACACAAATCCCTGAGAACTGGAGGAGACACCTGGAGTGCCTTGACAAAGCAGGTCAGAGTCTACACACACACACACACACACACACACACACTAACACCCACACACACTCACAAACTCACTCACTCACACACACACACACACACACACTAACACACACACACACTCACAAACTCACTCACTCACTCACACACACACACACACACACTAACACCCACACACACTCACAAACTCACTCACACACACACACACACACACACACACACACACTAACACCCACACACACTCACACACTCACTCACTCACTCACACACACACACACACCCACATACAACACTCACACCCACACACACACACACTAACACACTCACACACTCACTCACTCACTCACACACACACACACACACACACCCACATACAACACTCACACCCACACACACACTTACACTCAAACACACACTCTCTCTCTCTCTCTCTCTCTCTCTCTCTCTCTCACACACACACACACACACACACACACATACAACACTCACACCCACACACACATTTACACTCACACACACACACTCTCTCTCTCTCTCTCTCACACACACACACACACACACACACACACACACACACGCACACACACACACACACACACAAACACAGAAAAATATAACATACTTTCACAGACACAAACATTTGCCTGATTCTCTAATTGGGGACTTTTGATACATTTCTGATGTAACTTCAGACTAACCTGAACCAATGCATGATTTTATTGAGGAATTGATTGTTGAATTATTTTTGCAAATGAGTCCTCCATGTGGAGGAGGTTAAGTCAGATTTTCTGCCTTTAAAGGGCAAACTATTGCTATGTAACTTTATAATGATTACTGGAGTTTCAATGTGATTTAGTTCAGATCATCATAGATGTTGTAGATTCATCATAACATAGACTGAAGTAGGTAGACCGGCTCATGGTAATACACCCAGTGCTTTTGAGAAATCTTAGACATGTACATTTATGCATTAGACAGACACTTTTATCCAAAGCGACATACATTGCATTTCAAGGTACACATTTTACATTCTTATCAGTTCTTGTCTTATAGACATACAATACTGTTCAAAAGTTGTGGGTGTGTAAGATTTTAATGTTTTTGAAAGAAGTCTGTTCTGCTCACTAAGGCTGCATTTATTTGATCAAAAATACAGTTAAAACAATAATATTGTGAAATTGTCACGGGGCTGGTTGTATAAACACAATAAGGTAATATTTAATAATTACAACGGGGTAATTAGAACAGGAACAGAGCAACATACAACACTTCCAGAAATGAGGACACCGGACCCAGAACTGAACAGATATACAGATATACAGGTATACAGATGATTAGTGTCCGTGACAACAAATGAGTGACGAAGGCAGACGATGATGAAACATAACAAGTCCAAACTAACCTGATTGTGACGGTTTTCTATGGGAATATATTGTAAAATGTAATTTATTCCTGTGATGAAAGCTGAATTTTCAGCATCAATACTCCAGTCTTCAGTGTCACATGATCCTTCAGAAATCACTCTAATATGATGATTTGCTGCTCAAAAAATATTTCTGCTGCTTCATATTTTTGTGGAAACCATAATACATTTTTTAAGAGTTAAAAAAACAGCATACATTTTTAATAGAAACCTTTTGTAACATTATTAATGTCTTTAATTTCACTTTTGATCAATTTAATGCATCCCTGCTGAATTAAAATCTTAATTTACTCAACATACTGACCCCAAACTTTAGAACAGTATTGTAACTTTAAAATGTTTTTAAATATTTTCTTAACACTGTTATGTTGCACTTGTTATTCCAAAGAGAATGTGGCCTGGTTACAATGTTACAACATTTAAATGACTGTGTTTAGAACACACAGAGGAGGGGCCTGTAACCGTGGAGACGGGGGAGGCGTCGACCCAGCGGCCCATGATGACACCAAACAGCACACAGAACGCCCCGCTCCAAAACCATCAGGACCCGCAGAAAGGGTATGTAACACACTGGAAGATCTGACAGAATTTGTTCAGATTTTAAAGTCCCCATGAAATCTAAATTAAATTTGTTTGGCTTTTAGTATGAATATGTTAGTCTTATTGTTATCTATACGCTAGTTTGCTCACTTCCACTAATATGATCAATGATTTTGATGACATCACGCTGCACTTCACCTTCTCATCAGATTTACTGTCCAATCAACAGCTCTCTAGAATGTGAAGCCCCGCCCCCTATATTATAAATAGACGCTGAAGCTGCGGCTGCAATCGGTCCCTTGTTCACACATTTACTATTTTCTACATGGTGAATGGCACATAGTGCACTATATAGGGGATAGGGAATGATTCAACGGCTTTAGCTTCTACTGTCTTCCAGTTTCAGTGGAAATTACGTCAACACATTAAATAATACTGCGTATATCATGGCTTTACTGCGTACTGTCTGCGCTGTATAGGTACACAAATATATATACTACATTTGTTGTTGCATGACCTATGCATGTTTAATTCAGTGAGTGGTGTCTATTTGCTAGATCAAAAATGGTTGGTATATGAAATATAATTTTTTAATGAAATTATCATTTTATTTTATCACATTTTCAATCGAATTTTATATAAAAATGTTAAGAATTGCGACTGATATGCTGATCGTTCGTAACAGTCAAATTCATTGCATTATGGGATTCCGCATCTCACACAGTCAGGGCTTATATACTTCACATTTCGCAAACTTTACATAGTGTAGAAGTAGTATGAGTGGTATGCTACTGCGCCGAATAAGATGTTTAAATGAAATCAGCTGTTGGTTTCCAGAGATCCATTCAAGCGGCTTGATAATTTCTCAGCGGGGGTTTCAGTCACTTCCTGTTCTGATCTCTGCGATGTGTCTCCGTTTCCACAGGGAGGAACATGAATCAGACATTTCACTGCCTGTCAGACTCGGCCAGGCTGAGGACCGGATCAAAGCGCTTCAGTCATGTAAGATCCATATGAAACACTGAGGTCATCTGAGGCTTGATATGAGGTCAGAGGTCAATAATTGCACCCGTGTCTCTGTGTTACAGCACTGACCTCGGCCCGAACAGAGCTGCAGGAGCTGAGGTGTAAATACGACAAGGAAAAGGCGGAAAAGTAAGACACTTCTTCAGTGTGCCAACTGAAAACGAGTCTATAATATGCTGATGCTTGTTGTGTTTCCTTTTTTTTTATTCATTGGAATAGTTTCTGTGATTTCATCTTAAGCTACATGTTTGATTTGTCTGAAGCGGAGAATCTATTTTCCCCTCTGTTGCTTCTGTGAAACACGGTGACTCCAGTTTACGGCACTCAAAACCTCTCCAGGCTGCCGCTTTTGGTGCGCACACGTCAGAGTTGGGGTGCATCATGGGATACCGCATCTGTTATGTACTTCACAAAATACTTTGCACATTAAATATAATTATAACTTAAATACTTTTACATTATTTCTTATACAACTAATGCTCATGCAGACCTCTTAAACCCTGTCCTTTAATATATTTGCTCGTCTCAGAACATCATATTAAACCTGAAATAAATCTGATCCGGTTCTGAGATGGGTTTCCTCTTACTTCAGATCAAAAGGATTTTATTTCAATTTCTGTTCAGCTGACAAATTTCCATCTGATTCTCTTTCTGCAGCAAACAACGTCCGCTGATGATACGATTGCATTAGCAATCTTTACTTAGACAGACTGAGAAACGCAAAGGCCCACGCGGCCCGCGAGTGCACTGAACGGCCCTCTCTTCAGACTACATTTCTCTGATTGTGCTCTTAAAGCGAATCTCGTCTAATTGAGAAGGTATCTTTGTTTAGTGCAACCTCAGAGACTCACATGTTTAATCAATCTTTCACTTCTCTTTATTCCGCTGCCTCTCCACCTTTTGAAAATCAACTCCCTGATGGCTGAGAGGAAACCGATGAACTTCAAACAAACCTTATGAATAATCTCCCCGAGACGCTATTCAAATGAGAGCTCTCTGATTGTGCCGAGCGCACGCGTGTGTGGGCACGTTGGGATACGATGATGCCGAGCACAGCGCTAGATAAGATATGACTCACTCGACTCTAATGACAGCAAACCTTGCGTTTTAGTGACTTCAGTGTCTCCCTTAAGAACTTTTGAACTTGTTCATTTATTTATTTCTTCTATTTGTGGTTTACGGGTTTCTCTGGAGTGCAGCACAAGGACCCTTTTTAGGCAGATTCATGTGGACCCCAGTGTAAATACTGTAGTTGCATTCGGTATTGTTTCTGCTATGTGATTTACATGACAATGCTTTTAGCAATGTGTAATATTTGTATCCAACATCAGTGTTTTCCCATATCCATTGATGGTGAAAGAAACTGCGAGATCGCATCTTTCTCTTGGATTGCCTTCTCTTGCCGCAGTCAAAAACATGCATGCATCGCAACCAGTGTAGAATTTACTTTTGTAAGGCAGTTCTTTTAATGAATCACTCAAATAAGCTCTAAAAGTTACCAGTTTGAATCGGTCTGATGAATCTTTATCCTAATGAACGGGGTTAATATGTGAAGTTCTTCCAGCCATGTCCCACTAATAATGCAAGACTTTTGTGTGACAAATTTCTTTTTATTTAGACATGAAAAATGTATTTTACACATGTGCATATAACATTATATAATATATAATTATAATATTTGACATATATGTACATAATAGAATATTATATACGATTTTACATATGTACATCATATTTTATTAAATACAATATTTATTTAAAATATTTTACTATTTTATTTTAAATACTTTAATACATTTTTGTTGTATTAAGTTAAAAGTAAAATGTATTCATTTAGACTTAAAAAACAGTTTATTATTAAACACAATCAACTCTTAATCACTGCTTATTAATATTTTGTAAGGTAGTTGTTAAGTTTAGGTATTGGGTAGGATTAAGAATGTAAAATATGGTCATGCAGAATTAGGCATTAACATGTGCTTTATAAGTACTAATAAACAGCCAATATCCTAGTAATATGCATGCTAATAAGCAACTGAGAATTGGACCCTGAACTAAAGTGTTACCTTTTTTATACTTATAAACACCATAATTATCAGTATTAGGGTTTTAATTCATTCACAGCATCAGCGGTCTGTTGACTAGCGAATGTATGCGTAGTGTGTAGCTTGGCAAAACATTTCAAAAGAACTTCCTCTCGTTGGTGGCCGGTACTGAGTGAACCTGTCGCTCTGCACTGTTGATCCCTTTAGTGGCGTGAGTCTGTGTGTAATTGCGTGTGAGCATTAACCGTGATGGTGTTGGATGTTTAACGTGTGGTTTGTGTCTTCCAGAGTGGAGGAGATGGGAGCTCTAATGGTGAACCTGGAGAAGGCCAACCAGGTGAGTGTGTGTGGCCTCCTCTCAGCCTCTGATTGAGACGCTGTCGTCGTGAAGATAATCACCTTCCTAATCAAGCTTTGAGTTTAATTAGACCCTCTTCCTCCCCCACCACCCTCCTCGTCCTCGCTCTCGCAGGCCCGTGATTACCCGCCACTCTTTCCCATGATGCCGTGCGAGCGGCGGAGGACAGGAGAGAGAGAGATGGATGCTGAGAGAGATGTGGCGAACGAGGAGGGCTGTTAGTTACTTCATTGCGCTGATTGCTTCCTTTTTTTCCACTGTGATTTGCTTTTTCTCCCTTTGCCAGCAGCTCTTAGATAAATGATTTGAAAATGAGTCATTAATTAGCAGGCCGAGTGTGACGGAGCAGGTAAACAGTTTGAGAAGAAAGTGCCTGCAAGTAAACACGCACCTCAGCAGAACGGAGCAGACTCGCTCTCGCTGCTGTACCTGCGCATGTTTCCCGCCACCTGAAGATCTCGTCTGATTGGGCTTTCGAGAGCGTTCTTGTTCCGTTCGGCCTGATTGTTCTTTTGATTATGGATCTCTGGGAATGTTTGGCCCTGATTTGTATTGATGCTCAAATTGCCCAGTATTTTACTAAACAACAGTCTGCATTAACATCGACTGAAAATCATTGCATGCGAAATATCAAAGTGAGCATCATTTATTTTCAAGAAAGACACCTTTCAAGTCGAACATTTGTCAAAAAACTGTTTGAAATGATATAACTGTGCAAATCAAGACAAAAAGTATTGACAAGTTCTACTTATAAATGTGTGAATGTCATTGTGTTAGAAATAAAATATCAAAGCAAGTGTCATCTGTGCTCAAACGCAGCAGGAGCTTTTCTGGGAACTATGTCCTCCTGGGAAGCTCCTGTGTACGAGTTGGGAAGTCATAATTATGATTCTCGTTCAAGTGATTTTGGTCTTAAAGTAAAATGGATGTGTTTGGGAAATTCATATTTCTCTCTCTCTCTGTTTTTATCTTATTAAAAAAGACAGGAAGCATTTTTTTAGCATTGATGGAACAGAAAAAGATGTACATTAGGCGTGCAATTGATGCTTTGTCTGTGGCTTTTATCATCTTTGTGTTGCCATAATGTAAGATGGAAAAGTAGGGTAGTATATTATCACAATTATTAAACCACATTGACCCTGTAAAGCCTACAGTTTATTAGACAAAATATTTAAAAAATGAGAATCATATTTGAGACATCAGGCTTTTATGGCCCATATATTATGTATAGTGAGGATATGGAGCTCAGACTCAAGGAGGAAAAAAACATTGCAATTTTATTCAGAGGCTCAAACTGAGCAATAATATGCATTTTGGAGCAGATGCTGATTATGTATTAGATATTTATATGGCCAAACAGCAAGATGAAATTCTGATGCTTGTAATGTAAATCAGTGAGATCTTTATAATAATATAGCAGACTACTTGCATATAATGCATATTAATATCAGCTGTCAAATCCCAATAATATGTCTTAGTGAGATGATTATGAGTGAGATGTTTACTAAGATCAAATGTTTTATGATCAAAGCTCTAGTTTAAAACATAAAATGCAATGCAATAAAATGATGATTGATAGATGAACAAATAAACCTTCCTTAAAAGCCTGATGATGATATTTGATACTCGTGTTTGAACATTAATTTTTCTAAAAAATGAAAAGAAAACAAAGATGTATGGATAATGAAGTAAACATCAGTTGCTTCAGTCCAGTAAGTGTTCATCTAGCAATATTACTAACAATATAAAAGTTGTTCTTATGTTTACTTCATACAAATCACTGCAGATTTCACATCATAAAGACCGTTACAGTTACATGAAAACGTCTTTTACCTGCTAAAAAAGTATAAGACGACAGAAAGCATGTAGTTGATTGTGTGTAACAGTTTTTTCAGCAAAGTTTTGATCATGAGGATGATTTAGAAATTTGAGTTTTGAGATTTTTCTGACTATTATTTCAAACTTTACAGGGTTGAGTACGATGCAAGTGTCTAAAAAGTTCTTGGAGTTACGGTACACACACGCTGGATGTTCAGCTCCTCTAAAGTTGTCCAAACTTGTGTGTTTGATGTCAGAGAGCAGATTTTGCCCAGAGGGAGGTGGAGAGGCTGAGGGAGCAGCTCGCCGGCACTTCTAAAGGGACCGGCCCGTCAGAAGACCGACCCAAGGAGGTAAAGACTGAGTCTCGCTTTTAGATGAAAGCCGGACGACTCGCCTCGACACAAATTGCCACCTTAACATGTCCAATGTGAAGTGGGAGGAAATGATCACTTGCTCCCACCCCACTGGAACCTCATTAGTGGCTCTTTGAGGCGATGTGATTATAGGGAGCCAGAGAGCAGGAGGCTATTTTGAAGTTGAGAGAGAGTTTCGTATCCCCCTGATCTCCTGCTTTCATTGGCGGTCTCAGGAGAGGGAGCGTGAGAAGCGAGACGAGGGCTCACTGTCGCGGCTGGAGGTGGTGCTGTTCTCCAAGGACAGAGAGATCCTCAGACTGCTCGAGAACGTCCAGAGACTCCAGTTCACCTTACAGGAAGTCCAGGACTCGTCGGCCAATCAGATAGCAGAGCTGGAGCGGCAGCTGGCCTATAAGGCAGAAGCTATAGAGGTGAGAGCAAATCAAACTTCATTCATGTAGCTGTAATATGAGGTCAGTATATTATAGTTTAAAAGTATACTTTTAGCACTGTTGCAGATTTGTTTAGGTTTAAGAGGCTCATATGATACAAGCATTTCCTTCATTAACATTTTCCCCCTCTTGCATGTTGTTTATTAAATATGCATTTACATATGCATAGTATTCTCAAAATGTTTCCATGTTCCATTTCTTCCATGTTTACATTTACAGTACTTTTATCTAAGGCAACTTACATTACATCCAAAAGTGTGTTTAAAATAGTGCAAAAATTGTGTAAATAAACAAACTTAATTCTTTGCGCTCTTTCTGTAAACTGCCACTCAAATTTTTTTTTAAATAAATTAATATTCACTAAGCATCAAAAGTGACAAAATATTTCTATTGCAAATAAATGCTGTTCTTTTGAACTTTCTGTTCATTAAGGAATCCTGAAAAATAAAATGTATCAGTTTCTACAAAAATATGAAGCAGCAAAAATGTTTTCAACATAGATTATAATCAGAAATGGAGAAAGATTTCTGAAGGATCATGTGACCCTGAAGACTGGAGTATTGATGCTGAAAATTCAGCTTTGATCACAGGAATACATTATATTTTAAAATGTATTCACATAAAAAACTGTTCTTTTGAAATTGTAATAATATAAATGCAGTCTCTGTGAACATAAAAGATGATGCAAAATTTAGCAATTGTTCATGCAATTTTAAATCAATGTGTGTTTCTTATAAATTTTACAAGAAACCAGACAGATCAGACTCCAACATATTGGCTGTTTCTCCGTATGTTGTCTTTCAGCTTCTCATGACTGGATGGATTTAACAATGACCCATAATTAACATCTTGATTTGTGTCTGTAGACCCTGGAGGCCAAACTGCAGTCCCAGATGGATTATGAAGAGATCAAAACAGAACTCAGGTGAGGTTTCCAGGAACACAGATTATATAGCGATGATGATGTATGAGGATGATGATGTTAACGTATCGTTGTGTGTCCTCCAGCATCCTGAAAGCCATGAAACTGGCATCAGCCAATGGAAGTTCATCCCAGGTGAGTGAAACAAGTGTTATTCCTGCAGAGAGCTTTAGAGCTTTTTTAGCATTTTATTGACATAAGGTTACGGACCCTCTCAACTAAAAGACAAATAAACTTCCCCGTGGAAAAACAGTTGTCAATGAGGAAACGCCACAGTGATCTGTGTGTAAACGCCTCACTGGCGTCATCCATAATGAAGATCTGCATTGATCATGAGAGTTTAACTGCCTGTGTGTGTGTGTGTGTGTAGGAATCGGCCAAAACTGCTGAGGCACTGCTGCTGGACAAAGAAGCCTTTCTACCCTCTCACAAATTTCTTGTGGATAAAGTCAGAGTTTTACACAACAGCGGTGAGGATGTGTCTGTGTCCGTACACGGATGCGTCACTAAACTAAAGTACCTTGTAGAAGGGTTATTATAGTTAACTAAAACTAAAACCATTTAAAAAAAAAAGTGTTACTTGAAATAAAATACAATATTACTGAAATTATTTTTTATAAACCTTATTTTATTTCAGCTGGTTATCAAAGCAACATTTCTCATTTTCATTAAGTTTAACTTGATCAACTGAAATAAAAAAATATATAGACTATTTATATTTTTTACAAATATAACTAATAAAAATGACAGACACACACAACAAAATAATTTTTTTTAACTAAAATTACAATAAAAGTGAAAAATATATATATATACATATATAGTAAAATAAAATACAGCTAGACATTTTATTTGGTAAATTGTATCATTCTAAACTATATATATTGTTTGTGTTTTCATTTATTAACTATGTTTGTTATTAAATAAAATAAATACTAATAATGTGTATATATGATTTATATATGTTTGTTAATATTAAATTAATCATCAATTAAAATTAGTGATTAAATTAAAATGAAATATTACAAAAAATGTTGTTTAATAATTCTAAACTGCATAAATGACTTTTATTGAATTTGTATTATATATATATATATATATATATAGCTTTTATTTTTATATATATATATATATATATATATATATATATATATATGCATACATTATTTATTAAATATATAATTATACAAATTTTATATATTTTGTTTATTTTTTATCATTGTTAGTAAATAAAGTTATTCTAATAAAATATGATCATTAAATAAAATAATTAATAATTATTTATATTTAGTACTTTATTTATTTATTTAGTAGTTGTGTTTATATGGCTCATCCAGTCAGATTTTAGAGAAATAACGATCAGTTTTACCAAAGTCACCATGTATTTTCTCTCTGTCTAAGATGAGGGTCATTCTGAGGACTCCAGCAAGAACGTGAGTCGCCCGGCGGGCTCGTTTTCCTCTCCTCCAGGAACACTGCCCATAGATGGGCGCACTTCCTCCAGCCCAGGCCCGCCCAACACTGACCCGCCCTCCTCCACCCACGAACTGCCCCGGCCCTTCTCAGTGTCCCCCTTCTCAGGCGAGAAACATCCCGGAGATCAGCTCCTGCAGAAGCAGCTCCTGTCTCCCCTCTTCAAGAAAGACGGCACCTCCATCATGGCCTTCCCCACCGCTCTCTACGCTGCTAAAGCGGCCCTCATGTCAGCCAATCAGAACGCCTCTATGCCAGTCGCAGTGGAGACAGGCATGCCAAGCGACCAATCGGAGAGCGGGAGCTCAGGGGGAGGAGACGACGACCAGGTGGACACTGCAGAAATCGCTTTTCAGGTCAAAGAGCAGTTGCTGAAACACAACATCGGTCAGCGTGTGTTCGGTCACTACGTGCTGGGCCTCTCACAGGGCTCGGTCAGCGAGATCCTGGCTCGACCCAAACCCTGGAGAAAACTCACCGTCAAAGGCAAAGAGCCTTTCATCAAGATGAAGCAGTTCCTGTCTGATGAGCAGAACATCCTGGCTTTACGCACCATCCAGGTTCGCCAGCGAGGTGAGTGACCCCAGCTGACCCAGAGAAGCTGCAACACTCTCATTCACTCACACTCTGTCAACATGCAGTCGCCTTTAATATTTTTGTTTGATAAATTTGGTGAATTTTTCATGTAGAAGATCAAGTAGAAAATCTTCTTGGAGCAGCATCCTTATTGGTCCTAACACAAAATTCCTATTAACCAATCAAATTTTAAAGTAATGGTTCAGTTTGGGTTACAGTTAATACAATAATGCAATGCTTTTAAATCACCATAAAGGCAAGACAAAAAATACTACTAATATTGATGATATCGATAATAATATCATCTTCACATATGTGTGTGTGTGTGTGTGTGTGTGTGTGTGTGTGTGTGTGTGTGTGTGTGTGTGTGTGTGTGTGTGTGTGTGTGTGTGTGTGTGTGTGTGTGTGTGTGTGTGTATAAAATTAAAATGATTTCGATTTTAGGTGAATATGATCCTGAAATGTTCTTGACAAGTTTCAAGAGAGATCACAACTAATATTATCCACCTGCTGTGTCCTTCTGATTTGATTCCACATTATGGAGGACGAATGTGTTGTGAACTGTTTCAAGTCTTTGGCCGATCCCACAGGCCCATCTGTCATCCTGAAGATCTCATCCTCGAAACCCCACAGAAGCGTTTCAGACCCCCAGAGAGAGTCCGTCCAGTTTCCTGTACATCACTGTATTTGTGCACAACTTCCGCACTCGCTCCCGAAGCCTGTGTTTGTTGTGATGCTCTCACAGCGCTGTTTTCTTCCTCAGTTTTGAAAGTAAAGCTTTCACGTGTTAGCGCACCCTCACTTGATGCCAGCTTCTCAAAGGCGGCCATTGATCTAGCAATCAAACGCAAGGCTTTGGATCTGCTCTCTGATCAGCCGGCCCACTCACACCTCTCTCTCTCTCTCTCTCTCTCTCTCTCTCTCTCTGTCTCTCTCTCTGTCTCTCTCTCTCATTGTCTCTCTCTCTCTCTCTCTCTCTCTCTCTCCTCTCCGGCAGGGAGCATCACTCCTCGCATCCGAACTCCTGAAACTGGGTCAGATGATGCCATCAAGAATATTCTAGAGCAGGCCAAGAAGGAGATCCAGTCACAAAGAGGTGGGTTCAGAGACACCGAATCCACAGGCAGTTTATGAAGCGCACACAATAACACACAGAAGTACGGAAATGGATCTGCGCCTATGATTGTTTTCCACAACGGGATTTGTGTATGTTTGTTGGAATCATCTACTCGTGGTTCAGAATTACTTCTGCACTGCGCAAAAAAAAAAAAAAAGATAAATATACTTGAGAAACAAAATTGTCTTACTAGAGAATATATCCTGATTTAAAAACTTTTTTGTCAAAAACATAAATAGAAGAAAAAATGTAATCATAAACATGCTTAAATATATTTGTAAGCCTAACTATAACAACATATATTGAGGTACATACAAAACATTTTGAAAAAATAAAATGCAATTAAAAAAGCAAAATATTGATTTAGAAATATGTTCCCCGATAATAGGTTCTCTTAATGTCTTAAGAAATTTTGCTTCTAATCTAAAATCATCTTGTTTATTGAAGGATGTTGAGATACAAAGACAAAAATATAGTTTAAGAAAAAGATTTTTTTTTATATTTTGCATTCAACGACAAGGTCATGGGTTCTATTCCAATGAAACACGCACACTAATACAGGCTGCGCTATTGTGCACTGTCTGCCATCTTTTCTTTTAAATGAGCATTTTTATCAGGCTCCTGTGTTTAGGGTCAGTAATTTCACTTTAATGACAATGAAAAGGTTATTAATCAGTTATTGAAATGCCTTATTTTAACAAATGTCTCTATTAAGAAATAAAAATGTCAGACGGACTTAAAGGTTTTTACATCTGAAGTCTTCATATATTTTTCAGCACAAATAAAACAGAATTTAGTGAGGTATGTCCTTCAAATAATCTGAATCATATTAAAGATATATTCTCTGAAAATATATTCTCTAAATATCTTATACAATTTTGCTTTTCGAGTACATGTAGTTTCTTTATTAAAGAATGAGAATTATTTGTGCAGTGTGGTAGAAGCAACGACAAGATTACGGGTTTGATTCTCAGGAAACACACACTAACAAAATGTGCATCTTAAATGGGGCTGGTCACACAAGGTGCATTGTTTGGCACTGTCTACTTTATTTAATAATTAAGAAATTATTTTAAATAATAATAATTACTATTATATTTAGATTCATATAGTATAATAGTTATTTATTTTAAAATGATTTTAATACATTGTTATTTATTAAAATATATTTGTATTAAATATCACATTATAATAAAATAAAATGTTTTTTTAATAATATAATGTATTTGAATAAATCGTAATTATTGGTCTATGTTCATACAGTCATACCAAAATGTAGTTTGCACCTTCAACATTTCTCACATTATCACAGTTTATTCGCTACAGTTTAGAAAATTGTCATGAAATATGACAAGAACTTAGAGTTATCAAATCAGATGATATTTCACTGGTTTTGTCCGTCCTTCTGTTAGACTGTCTCGCAGATGAGTTATGTTTAATATCTGTCAGCTGTTAAATTTAACTACACAATTAGATAATACCAATTAAGGTCAAACAATTATCAAGCAAAATCTGTGGTGTAAACAGAGCATTAGCAATTAAAGAAAAAACACTACAGCAAAACATGCTCAGGTCAAAGTGTCAGAATAAATTTTGGTCCCAAATTTTTATACATTTTACTGGTGGTCACTGTATAAAGGATTTTTGGGTATAATATGTCACAATTTACTTTATTTTGCTATCCTCACTTAAATAAATTAACAATAGTGTCCTGCACCCATTTGTTAAAAAATATATCAAAAATGATATCTGGTGTCTGAATATTTTTTGTCTTGACTATGTTCTAGTGTTTGTGGCTGTTTCCGTGTGTCTTGCTGTTTTGAATATTACAGTAAATTATTTTACATTATTTGAATACATTATATTATTTCTTAAAATATATTTGTATTAAATATTACATTATAATACTTAAAAAAATGATTTGAATAAATCATAATTATTGGTCTATGTTTGTCTGTTTCCGTGTTTTAAATGAGCCATGTGAAGGTAAAAGCAGTTTGGCCTGTACTGCATCAGTTCTTGTGGTCTTGTGTTGGACAGGGGACTGTAAGTCGTCTCTGGGCTGTTCGTCGGGCCGGAACAGCTCTGGAGGAAGCAGCGGTTCTGACGAAACCATCAAGAGCATCTTGGAACAGGCCCGTCGGGAGATGCAGGCGCAGCAACAGGCCCTGCTGGAGATGGAGGTGTGCGGTCGGGGGTCCACCAGTGAACGTCTCGTCCCGCAGGATCCCAGCAAACCTCAGCCGCCCCCCACATCGCCCTTCATCAAACAAGAAGAGGGCGTATCAGTGCCGGTGTGTGTGTCCAATCCCACCGGCAGCCCTCAGACGCCTCTCAGCGTCCTGTCACCCGCCGCCTTCGTCCAAAACATCATCCGTAAAGTCAAGTCTGAGATCGGTGAAGCCGGCTCGTATTTCGACCAGCACTGGTCCGTCGAGCGCAGCGCTGTGGTAATGGGAATGAGCGGCACCTCTCACCCTTTCACCTCCGTCTCTCCCTCGCTCTCCTCCTCTTCCTCCACGTCAATGCCTCGTCCCTGGCCTCGGATGGAGAACGGAGACTGTCCTGTAAACGGCGAGGAAGCGTCCGCGCCGGAGGATGAACCCGCGCTGAGTCGGCAGGTGGAGATTAAAGTGGAGCCGGACGTGTCGGGCAGCGGTGAGACGCCCTGTGGAGCGGGACGGGTGTCGTACTTCCCCTCATACATCCCTCGAACCCTGAAGCCCACCGTCCCGCCGCTGACCCCCGAGCAGTACGAGATGTACATGTACCGAGAGGTGGACACCCTGGAGCTCACCCGGCAGGTGAAGGAGAAGCTGGCCAAGAACGGGATCTGCCAGAGGATCTTCGGAGAGAAGGTGGGATCCTGAAACTGCACAGCTCGAGACAACGTTTCTGTATTATAATGAGTCAAGATCAAGGCATGCATGAAACTATTTTTGTACACACAAAGCTGCCACAAGTGACACCCACTTCTAAACATTCATATCTTTTTCTCCTCTTAAAGTTCTTAAAGATTTTTTTGTCATAGGAAATCAAAACTATATTTACTTTCTTAATACACGTTTCTGGTCTTATTGTGAATGATTAATCTGTGCATATTGTTTAAAAGAAGAAATGAGACCACAGTGCTTGCCTTGCGGTTCTTTTATTTTTTTTTATTTTTTGAAGAAGAAGAATTGAACTGATATTTCTATTTCTTCTTGTTGGTGACCTCAACCGGGTCTGATACTCTGTCTCGCACTTCAGTCCATGCAAAATAATACGAATGTTGCATTTTGAATAGTTTTTTTTTTAGAAACTTGAAATCAAGTTCTTTTTTTGTCTTCATTTAGTACTTTATCTTCATTTTAAACTCCAGATCTATCATTTTAAAGAGTCTCTTCTGCTCACCAAGGCTGCATCTATTTTCAAAAGAACAGCATTTATTTTAAATAAAAATCTTTTGTAATATTATAAATGTATTTACTGTCACTTTTGACTTTGCATCTATTCTGAATGAAAGTTTTTCTTTAAAAACAAAAGACCCCAAACTTTTGAGTCCAGTGAAGCTCTTGTATTGTGTGTTCTCTTGCTGCCGTCTAGTGGTCACTAGGATAGTTGATCGTGAAAAGCAGTGATGGTTTCTGTCCATGCATGACGTATGAATGTGTCAGCCTCTGTGTCTGTCTCTCGCAGGTGTTGGGTTTGTCTCAGGGCAGTGTGAGTGACATGTTGTCCAGGCCTAAACCCTGGAGTAAACTCACTCAGAAGGGACGCGAGCCGTTCATACGCATGCAGCTCTGGCTGCTGGATCAGCTGGGTCACGGACTCCACCAGCTGCCCAACCACAGCCTCAACCAGGGTCAGTCCTGCTCACACACACATACACAACACACACACCGCCAGCGGGGCTTTATAGGAGTTCTTTACGGCAACAGCAAGTTTGAAGGGACAATTCACCCCAAAAAATGTATTCTGTCATCAACTACTCTCATGATCAATGTTTATATGTGAATAAAGGCATTAATTGAATGTTCATCAAATAAAGCGATCATGGATTAAATATGGATTTATTTTACGATCTCTTTACTGTCAATGGAGGGATAGAAATCTCTCAGATTTCATTCAAATCAAAAGTCTTATGGGTTTGGAATGACACGAGGGTGAGTAAATGATGGCAGATTTTTTGAGTGAACTATCTTTTTAAAATTTAAACTACCATTACATAATAGTAGTGTTTGTTGTACCGGTTCAATAAAATCATTGTTTTTTGGTTCTGTATTTTGATAAACTATGTGGTTACTATTATAGTAATGAACCAGTTAACCCAATCAATATTGGAATTCTGGTAATGATAGTTTTAGGGGGAAAATGTGCTTAAGTTTCATGAAAATGATGTCAAAATGCAAAACATATTAAAGTTAGGCTTCATTAACTGTAAGCAAAGTATGATTTCTTATTTCCTATTTGGTTTCTTGGTAAAATGCTGTTATCAATCATTCTATGGACATGCTATTCCAGTCACACTTTCTTTTAGTTTGATGTACACATCAGAAAAATATATATATTAATTATAATTGTTAGGTACAATATATTTATTGTGTTCATATTGTATTGCAAAACATTTGTGGTGCTATAGAGGTGGGACACGGCACGGTGTGGTGGTGTGTGTCGGTTTAAGGGTGGGTTATGGAGTAAGGGAAGGTCAACAGTGTAATTACATGCAGGTATTTTTTAAATATAAGTAGGCTGGAATATACAGTACTGTATGTACACAATAAGTGTATTGTATCAAATTGAAATGTTAGTAAATCATAGTTAAAGACACTTGATATAAAGTGGGCATATTTTTTAGTAGATTTACAGTATCATAACTAATAAATCTAAAATGCTCCTGACTATAAACACTAATATGATCTTTGTGTTGGTTCTCAGATAAGAGCCCTGTGACGACCCGCTCGTCCCCGTCCCCTCCTGCGAGTCCTGAAGACGGGCAGCCCAACATGAGCCTGGAGCCGGTGAGTCTGGCGCTGGAGAGCAGTAAGGAGAACCAGCAGCCTCAGCGTGTGGATGCTCACGGAGGCAAGAGCAGCCCGTGTGTGAGCGTCCCCCAGCAGACACACACACCGCTGGGCATCCAGGAGCTGGTGGCCATTTCTCCGGAGCTGGACACATACGCCATCACCAAGAGAGTGAAGGAGGTTCTGACGGACAACAACTTAGGTGATTTACAGCACAACACACACCGCACTTTGTGAATGACAGCATTTGACGATGACGTCAATGACGATGAGTTGCTGTTCACAAGGTTTTTTTGTTTTTGAAGGAAGTCTTTTATGCTCACAAAGGCTGTATTTATTTGATACAGTAAAAACAGTGAAATATTATTACAATTTAAAATAACTTTTTTTTCTATATGAATATATTATAAACTGTAATTTATTCCTGTGATCAAAGCTGTATTTTCAGCATCATTGCTCCAGTCTTCAGTGTCACATGATCCTTCAGAAATCACTCTAATATGATGATTTGCTGTTCAAGAAACATTTCTGTTTATTATCAATGCTGTTATATATTTTTTCCGGATTCTTTGATGAATAGAAATTTCAACAGAGCATGTATTTTAAATAGAAATCATTTGTAACATTATAAATGTCTTTACTGTCACTGTTGATCAATTGAATGCATCCTTGCTTAATAGAAGTCGTCGCCTTTTTTTATAGCACTTTATACAATACAGATTGTTTCAAAGCAGCTTTACGTGATAACAGGAAAATGATAATTCAATGGTACAAACATAGTTCGATTTGGCTGTAAAGCAGCTTTAAAAAGAATTGTTCAGCTGAAGTCATTTTAGTGTTCCGTTATAAACATCATCAACTATTAAATGAGTTCAGTAAAGCAGCTCTGCAGAAAACTGATGTCATCGTCCAACAAAGTTGGGTTCTCATTCAGCAGTGTAAGTACAGTCACATCAATAATATTGTTCAATATTAAGTGGGCCCAAATAAGCAAGCCAGAGGTAACAAAATGTGACATCCATCAGGTGACTAAATGGAGAAAAACATGTTGGAGAAACCAGGCTCAGGCGGGAGACCAGTTCTCTGGCCAACGAACAAACAAATATGGTGTGGTTTAATTCCAGGCTGTATCACAAGTCAGTTTATTTAAAAAAAAAACTGTAGTGTTATGATTTCTAAGATAGTCAAGTTCTCTTAGTCCCTGTAGTCAATAATTGTATCCTTTAAAACTCATCTTTGATCACCAAAATGACATATTTAAATGTTTTTTCCTTGAAAAAATTCTTCATGCCTTAAAATATCTTGAATGTAACTCGACACCCTTGCATCATCTAGTATACGCGGTTCTATGAATATGCAAATGAGCCCCGCCTCCACTCACTCAGAGATCCACTGGTCGACGATCACACGTTGATCTGATTGGTTACAAGGTCGTTTGTGACGTCAGAAACACCAGCGATTTCAAACCGTGTTTTTGAGACTGTCTTTGGTTCACTGCAGTTTTAAGCAGAAAATGCTCATCTTATGAACTTACACATGGTTTGTCTTAAAGCATATTAAAAACACCACATAGACATATAAACAACATTAAAAGCTGGATTTTCACCACAGGGGAACTTTAAATACACCCATGACAGGTAGTTAAAAACACAAACGTTTTGAATCTATTCATTGAAACAGACATTTTGATTCATGTCGAACATACAACTAAGGAGATTTATAAAGACTGTAGGCCACGTTAGTAACAGTATATGTGTTTATGCAGGTCAGCGTCTGTTTGGAGAGAGCATTCTGGGATTGACCCAGGGTTCAGTGTCTGATCTGCTGTCCAGACCGAAGCCCTGGCATAAGCTCAGTCTGAAGGGTCGAGAGCCGTTCGTTCGCATGCAGCTGTGGCTCAACGACCCGCACAACGTCGACAAACTCAGAGATGTCAAGAAAATGGAGAAGAAAGGTAATAAAGAACAAACATCTATTCAGTTCTTCAGTGATTCTGCATCAGTTCACAATCAATTTTATTACCTGCACTGTAAAAAAATTGTTATTTTTATCTTCTTTTCCACTACAAATATATCTAAACATTCTTAAATCAAGATGTATTTACTTGAGAAGCAAAATGACTGAAGTTATGAAGTCTTGTTTACCGAAACAAATGTCTGCCACTTTAAATGCTCAAGCTCTTTGAAGCAGGATGGATTCTGATTGGCTGTCAGTGTTTTATCAAGACAAAAATACTTACTAAGCATGTGTATGACCCACTTACTGTAAAGATGCAGTTAATCATAACTTATAAAACATGCAGTAAAGTCATCTCAAGTAACTAACTGCTTAAATACAAAAAGTCTCTCTCTCTCTCTCAATTTTTTTTCAATTTCAAATTAGCTTTATTAGCCTGACTGTGTAACACAACATTGCCAAAGCATCAACATATTATATATAAATAATAAAACAAACGAACAAATAAAACATGTATGTATAAATCATGTCATATTGTAAATAGATAGATAAATAAACAATCTATCCTAATAAATGAATAAATACAGTGGGTCTCTCCAGACAATTAGCTGTCTCTGGCGTTGTGAAAAGCTAACACATATTTAGCCGCTAGTGCAGCTGTACTATCATCTTCTCCAAGTAAGAAGGACATTTTTTCAGTGTCACTCATGTTCAAAGAATGATGGAATCAAGGTTTCAAATCTGGGCTGAAAAGTTTCTCTTATATTGATATATTTAGAGCAGATCAGCAGAAAGTGTTTCTCATCCTCTGTGTGCTGTAGATCACAGTGTCTACAGATCCTCTGCTCTCTCTCTCTGTCAACACACACACACACACACACTCATCTGCTCTCTCTCTCTGTCCATGTTTGTCTACGTCTTCTCTAAATCACGGTCACTTAATCTGTATTTGGAGAGGATTTGTCTTACTTTAAAATGTTAATTAAATAGAGAACTTTAGTGGTTGTATTGAGGGTCGAGTAACATTGGAGTTTATTTTGGAGGTCAAAATGTGCTTTTAGTGATTCATCATGAGTGTCTTTTAGGTTTTTTATGATTTCTTTAATAATAGTTTTGGGGTTGTAGCTGTAGTCAATGGGGAGTTGAGTTTCTCTCCTCTTTTCTCCAGCGTATCTGAAGAGGCGATACGGTCTGTTGAGTCCCGGCTCAGACAGCGACTCCCCCGGCGCTCACTCTGACTGCATCAGTCCAGGTCTGCCCCCGCTGGAGCTCTGCCCGTTCAGCCAAGCCAAGAAACCTCGAGTGGTGCTGGCGGCGGAGGAGAAGGAGGCTCTGAGGAGAGCGTATCTCCAGGAGCCGTACCCCTCTCAGCACACCATCGAGATGCTGGCCGCCCAGCTCAACCTCAAAACCAACACCGTCATCAACTGGTTCCACAACTACAGGTGCCAATCTGAGCCGTTCTGCTAGTAAAAGTTGTGTTCAAACTTCTTGAAGCTGTAAATGGGGGGTTGGCTCCACCTGCTGGACATTTGAGGAGTTAGAAAAGAGAACATGATAACTGCACTACTATATTATTAACAGTGGCATATAGTAGATTTTTCTCAATGATATGTTCATAATCTTAACTTTGGTTCCCCCAACCTGAGCACACTGTAAGGTACAGTATCCCACAATGCAAAGTTCTCGAACTGGAAGTCACATCAGCAGCTAACTATTTCTTTTTTTTTTTAATCCAAATGTTAATTTTCAGATGATAACTGGATGCACTGAATTACACATGCCATGCAGTGAGATCCAGTAGTTAGTTATTGTAGTACTGTTTATAAACTATTAATAGAATTTTCAGTTTGTCATTTATTTATTTTTATTTTTATTTCAGTTTTAATTTTAATAATTTATTTCAGTTAGTCTATCAACATGTTTTTTTTCTTTCATTTAATATTTATATTTAATTTAAATTTTAATAGTTTTAGTTAACAATAAAAACACTGGTTAGATCATGTGACAACAATATAGCTATAAATTAAAACAAGGCAGTATACTGTGCATTCACACACTAAATCGGTAAAACTTTACAATAAGGTTCATTAGATAACATTAGTTAATGTATGAACTAACATGAACTAACAATGAGCAAAACATTTGTTACAGTATTTATTCATCTTTGTTAATGTTAGTTAATAAAAATACAACTCTTCATTGTTTGTTCATGTTAGTTCACAGTGCATTAACTAATGTTAACAAATACATAACGTATTAGTAAATGTTGACATTAATATTAACTAAGATTAATAAATGCTGAAGTAGTATTGTTTATTCTTAGTTCATGTTAACTAAGGTAGTTAACTGATGAACCTTATTGCAAAGTGTTACCAATGTATCTTTGTCCTGAGCCTGTTTTACCGTCATCCCCCCCACAGGTCCCGTATGCGGCGAGAGGTCCTGATGGAGGGTCTCCAAGACAACGACACGGACGCCGAACACAACAACTACTCCCCCCTGGCGTCCCACAGCCCCGTGTCGGACCGGGACGACAGGAATCAGCTCTCGGGGGTCCACAGTCGTCCTCTCAGCGCCGGCCCTCGCCGCTTCAGCTTCAAACAGGAGGACGAGGACGAGGAGCTGCGTGTGAGGCAGGCCAAGTGTTTCTCTGTGGGCGTCCAGTTCTCTCCGCTGAAGAGCGACCCGGGCCGAGGGGACGAGGAGGCGGGCCTCAGTCAGGGGCCTCAGAGGAACAGCTCAGCGGAGTCGCCCGAGGATCCCGTCAGCTTCAAAGCTTCGTGTGAACCGTCCCGGAGCAGCCTGGAGGTGTCCCTCAACTCGCCCTCGGCCGCGTCCTCACCCGGCCTCATGATGTCCGTGTCCCCCGTCCCGTCCTCGTCCGCCCCCATCTCTCCATCACTGCCCTCCCTTCCAGCCCCGAACAACTACAGCCTGGAGTCGCCCTCGCTCAACTCCAAACTCAACAAAAGCACTCAGAGACGCAACGAGAAGATGGCCAACCTCAACAACATCATCCATCGGCTGGAGCGAGCCGCCAACCGCGAGGAAACGCTCGAGTGGGAGTTCTAGAGTCCCGCGCTCTATAAGAAGATCGTCGTACGAGCCGCTCTGACGAAAAAACCTGGCCGTCAGATATATTTATAAACACGTTTTAGCTATTTTGATAAAGTACCTTTGAATTCTACGTCACAGCACTAGCTGGTGTTGTTTTAAACAGCGGAGGAGAGAAAACGTAGCGGTGTCATGAAATGCACACTGACGTCTTGTAGATTGCCACTGGGTGAGATTATTCAAATAAAAGACCTCTGTCTTAAGCCATCAAAAAAGCACTACTTATTTAAAAACAACAAAAGAGAGAGACAATGACCAAATTTGCTAATTTTTGAATAGCAATTTTTCAACTTTTGTCTGTAAGACGGGACACGAAGTCAAGTGACGTGCGACAGCTTCACTTTGACCGAGGGATAGTCCTAAAAGACTCTAAATAGTGAACATTGCATATGTATTTAGTTTCTTGGTGACATGTTTTGGAACTTTTGTTATACAAGCGTACAACGTGTGATTGTGTGTGTGTGTTGTAGAAATCGTCTGCAATAGCCTTCTCTGAACAAAATGTAGCATGGAACATAATTTACCCTCTATTTCCTCTCTAGATAGTAACCTGTGATATACTTGAGCGATACTATAAAAAGAGAAAAACGGCAAAAAACAAGAAAAAAGGAAATGTTTAAAAAAAGTCGGTACGACTGTAGATGCATTTTTGATTTGGTGAACGTGTCATTTTGTTATTTTTGGGGTTGGATACTTTGAGGTTTTACACCAGGGCTCTTGTGCACAGTTCACACACTGCAAAACCAATGCTTTTCCTACTCTTGTTTTCCAACACAAATATCGAAACAAAATAGATTTACTTCAGAAACAAATAAGTGAAGTGAGAAGTTGTTTACTGAACAATTGCTCAAAATTAAATGAGTTTGTGCTTAAAACAATAGGAAATATCTGTCAGTGGGGTAAGAAAAATCATTTGAAGGAATTCTTGACTAATTCTTTCCGTCATGGATAAAAAATAATAAACGTATCTGCTACTTTTGATCTCACAATTCTGACTTTTGTCCTCACAATTGCAAGTTTATATATAACAATACTGAGGAAAAAAGTCAGAATTGCAAGATAAAAAGTTTTTTTTATTCTGTTCTAAGCACAGACTTAATTTTGAGGATTTAAAAACGTAATATCTTCAGGCATTTTGCTTCTCAAGTAAGTTTGATATTTGTACGGGCAAACAAGAGAAAAAGGCTAAGTTAGGAAATGTGTTTTTGCAGTGCACATCCTCAATAATTCCTCCCACCTGTACCTCACTGTCCCGACGAGCTGGTCTTACACAAACACACGGGTCAGTGCACTTCCTGTGACCTCTAACGCTTCACGCCCAGAGGTTTGGATATAAATGTAAGATAGGTTTCTAAGGAGCCTGAAAGACCACCGACGGAGAGACTGGTGGGGTGGGACGGGGTTTGTTAGCATGCATATGTTTTAAACTGATCAGTGATCCAGTCGTGGTCTCGGGTGGCGACTAACACTCGTTTTATCACTCTTCATCCATCTATCCGTCTGTGTTTCCTCCCGCATGAGAGTCGTGGGTCTCCCTCCGAATGGAATAACATGATCCGTGTCCTTCTGATGTCACTTCCTGTGGAGAATGACTGTATGCTTATCTTAGGCAGTGTAACACTTTGCGTTCAGGTCATTTTATAATTAAGACATTTTAGCAGGGAGTTTAAAATAAATGCACTTCAACTCAAATTATGACTTACTGGAGATCAGACGAGAATCTGTTTTTAGTGCGCTTTAATTGTTTCTTTATCATCCCATGAGCACTTGGTCTCGTTTGCTGTATTTCAGTGATTTTGATACTTATTTCCAGGTGCTCTTTCTACTGCAGGAGACTCATGGAAATTTTACTTCATAATAATAATAATTATTATTATTCAAAGGCCGGAAACACACTCTTCCCAAGCTGTGAATGCTTCTTCAGCACATTGCAAGAATACAGATGTGCTTAAATGTGCTGTATGTGAGTTTTTTTATTTTATTTTGGAATAGCACACACAGTACTTTATGACTACCTGACAGATATCACAGAAATAGGTGTCTTGAGAAATCACAGCTGTCTCTGTGAGAGAACAATACTCTGTAGACGATAAAACAGAGTCAAGCGGCCTGTGGTTGTTAGCCAATAAAATGCTCTCTGCCTGTCAATCATTTTACATGTTCAGGTTGTTTTGAAAAGAGGGCATTAAAGGGATAATTCACCCAAAAACAACAATTCTGTCATCATTTACTCACCCTTGAGTTCTTCTATGAGTTTCTTTGATCTGTTGAACACAAAAGAAGATATTTGGAAGAATATCAGTAACCAATCAAGTTTTGGACCCCATTGACTTCTATAGTATGAGGGAAAAAAAATACTATAGGAGTGAGTGGGGCTCATCAAATGTTTGGTCACATGTGCTTTTGTTATATCAGTGAATTGCTTTCTGACACATTTCGCTTGAGTATTATAGAAATACTGGCATTCACATCCTTGCTTAGAGTTTGTTTCAGGTTTAATCCTGGGTAACACTAAATCAAAAGCAGACACACTGAATGCATTTGAGGTCTGAACACAATGACCAAAGCAAAACAAACACTCTTTCCCTCAAAGGACGGCCTGTTTGTTTTCTGTAACTTTGTGAACACTAAAACATGCAGCTTTTTAGACCTCGCAAAACCGTGAAATCGAATAATAATTCATCAAAGCGCAGATGAGTCCTCATGTTTGATCGATCCAGATGTTCTTCATTGGTGCGTTTTTGCTGCTGTTGATTAAAATACTGTTTTTTATTTATTATATTATAAAACATTGACGTTTCTTTCCTACTGTATCATGTTTTATACTCGATATGTACAACTACACAAGAAAAATACACGCAGCACTTAGAAAAATTTGAGAAATTGAAGAAAGTACAGCAATTACTCTGAATTTGTGTTCTTTGCCTTCATGTCTTGTTGAGGTTGTCAGAAAACACTTGCACATGTCTTAATAGTACTGAGGGTCAGATCTTAAAACATATGTAAATATATATAGATATTACACATTTACTGAAAAGGATATATCTTAGGTCCTTGACACTAGCGTGCTGATGATATTTAATAGAGTGTACAGTTATATTAACCAAACACATAGAGCCAGGGGTGGTCTGGCAAGCTTGCCCATGTTCTAGAAACTTCTCAGGGTAGACTTGCTTCTCTAAGCTTTACAAAACCTGTCAGGTCGCACCACTGGTCAACGTTTACTGTTCCTAACGCTTTTCAGTTGACTGATCATGTGATTTGTACATCTGATCAATTGGAAAAAAAATCTCATGTACTTTAATGCATACTCTTATTATTAATAACAAGCAACCAGACACCAACTTCTGAACAAAACAGAAAATCTGAATGCATCTCATCTGAACTCGTGACTGAAGCAATTAGTGCTGATTCAAATGAAACCTCAACGACTACTTTTTCTCTCTCTTTCTCATGTTATTGTTCATGTAATAAAAATTTCCTGTTGACAACAGATTTTTTAACCATTCTAAACTGCTTTCATTTTCTGTATGTTTCTT
The DNA here is from genome assembly GCA_030578275.1 of Meda fulgida. Taxonomy (NCBI): domain Eukaryota; kingdom Metazoa; phylum Chordata; class Actinopteri; order Cypriniformes; family Leuciscidae; genus Meda; species Meda fulgida. Next base: position 31,186,051 of record CM060623.1, read on the forward strand.
TTTAACATTTGTATTTTGCATGCCTTGTTTTATTTGCAAGGATCGGGAATGTTTGAGTGAGTTTTTTCCCCCAAGAAATTAGCACTTACACATAGTTTCACTTCTTGCAGGTTATAATGGATGATACTGTACTAGGCACTTTCCACAACTGCAGTACAGTGCTTTTTTTCTTTTTATTTTGCTTGAGAATAATTAGGCAACAAATGATCATTACATATACTGTAGATTTAACGAAGAATGAAAATTCAGTTGTTTTTAAAAAATATCCTATTTCTAGATACCCCTTCTCATCGCAGAGGTCTTGACCTTCTCATGCAAAAAAAATCATAATTTTGACCATTGAAAGTCTATTGAAAAAAACTTTTACCTAAGACCAAAACTCATGTTTAGCTGCCCGTTTTCCATCACTGTTATCACATGATTTGACCCCAATGCAAAAAATATATATTTGTATTCATATGTCCACATTAAACGGCCTCCTGAGGATGATTATAAACATTTTATGAAGGTAACGCACCTCCTTTCACCAACTATTTGCTGAAAAAGAAATAAGGCTTCATTTCGTTAAGCATTTCAGGCCCTGTGTTGTACTCTGTTTGTGGAAAGTGCCATTCCAGTATAATAAAATTAGTGGTCATAAGTAACTCGGCCAAAACAAGATTACTTTAATATCTGTGGTGCTTGAGTGTGTTTGTATTTGAATTATCCCAGAGCCCTAGGAAACACTGGCCTTTTCTTCATTTGAATAGTAAAAAATTAAACCGCCTCACTGAATAATTAAAAAACTGTCAGACTTGAAAACTTAATAGTCAGTTCTGCTTATGATTTAAAGTGTGTGTTTGGAGTTTGTACTGTGTGTAAATGAGGCTCTGTGGTGAGTATGAGATTGAATTCGACACAAGCGGGAGGCAAAACTCTGTTTGGTTGCGCATTTTTTTCCTCTTTCCAACGTTTGCGCACATTTCCCATGACCTGATGGCAGAGCACTTAAAGCTTTGGTTGTTAAAGAGAGGATAAATAAATGTCAAATGTCATGTGTCTTTTAATCACATATGTACCAAGTCATTATTGAATACAGTACATAATTGTATAAACCTTTTTTGTCCGTGTGTTTTTTTACACCTCATACTGTAGTAATTTTCACGGTAAAAGGCTTTACATTGCCAAAGCATTAGTAACTTTAAATTACAGACACATTACAAACAAGTCCAGTTGCATGAATGCCCTACTTGTCATTTCATGAATGTGAACCAATTTGAAAATATGAGAAAAGTGGAATTAAAGTGCCTAATGGTTTTTTAATAATAAAGTGTTTATCGGGCATGGTTAGGGGCAAGTGAAGGGCTTTATTGTCCCAATAAGGCAGTATTTATTTAATATAATTTTCACTCAATAAGTTATTATTGCACAGGCCTACTAAAATAATGAGGTGCAAATAGAATCTGACTGCTATTTACACTTATTGCAAAGAAAATACATTTAATTTTACATGGTGTAGTGGCCTAAATAGCGAATCTATCCCTATTTGCACTTAGTGTAAATATTGCCACTAAACAGCACTTTCTTACTGTGATAAATGTTGTAGGTATGCAGGAATTGACTCAAAATAAACCTGAAAAATATTTATTGGACTTAAAAATGTGACAACTAGCCCCAGTCTTCCATTTTAAACTCAAATCAACTTTTCTTAATTCACTTTCATTTAAAGTTAGTTTAATATGGGGCGGTTTAAACATTCCTAACAAATTCAAGGATTGTGCTTATGCCAAATTCCCGTCTTCATTGTCTTTGTAATTATTTATTTATTCATGTAGGCTACATAAGCAGCATTACTTACATCCACTTCAAAGCTTCTTTACATATCCGCCCCTCCCCCATAGCTCGTTCGAACGTGATGACGCAATTTGCGCCGTGACGTCATGACGTCGGGGAGGCTGCGATGACGACGGGATTCCACAGTGGGACGGGCCGACTCTGCAAATGGCTACGAGGTGCAATTTGTCAATTTCTTCATCGTTAATCTCCTCTCCTGCGACTCGGAAGAAAGAGTATACCCGCTCTGCCTCGCAGGCTGCCTTCAGGTGAGTGAGCTGTGTCGTTTTAATCCGAGATGCGGGTGTTTTTCGCCGTGTTTTGAGGCCTTATCTGAGGGGTCCGCCCTCTGCTCGCGACAACAACAACAACAGACGCCGAAACGGGCCTCGGCTGAGGATACATTTAATAAATGCTTCACATGAGCTGTAAAAAAATAACCGTGGTTTAGAGGGTTGTGCTATTTAGTTGGTTTGATATACATTTGACCCCTGACAGGGGTAGAAATGCGGCCTTTTAGCTCAGTTTTTGTCGGTTACTTCGCTCGAGCTCCAGTCAGTGAAACAGCCACCGCGCGACTGACTGACAGATCGAGCGCGAGCGCCTTACAACAGTTCACCATGGTAACCAGCTTTATGCAATTGGTATTGGCATAAAACTGCCACGATTGCCAAGTAAAAGACAATGATATAACCCATTTACTGTAGTAGTAGTAAGGCGATAACTATGTGTGCCATGGTATAATGCCTGTTATAAAAACAAAGCATTATGCATCATAATGCAATATTTTCAGGTCATTTTTGTTACTTTTGTAACAATAACTGCCATGTTATCAGCATAATAACATATACTACAGTTGTTGTTACTACAGTACAAGTTCTGAAAGCTTCGCTTTTTGGAAGAGATCCTGTAATTATCATGACCTCACATTTGGAACAATACCTCTAATAATTATGGTATTTTGGTGGAGACTATGATAACTATGGCGTCATGAAAATTATGCTTTATGTTTCTCCTTGACAAATGAATAATACTCATTTAAATTAAATGATTTAATAAAGTATGACGTCTCATTCAAGCAGTGCATGAAGCTCTTAGAATATTGGCACTGTAGACAGTTTTACTGTAGTAACAACAATTGCCATGTGGAGACCATATTTTCCAGCAGAATGAATGGCACTTTCACTTCTGTTGCACTGTTTGCCCAGTAAACACAGTTTTACTGCAGTAACTAAGGTATTTTGAAGGGAATCTTCAGGAAGGCTTGCTGTGGAGTGGCATGTGTTGGGTGTGTTTGTTTCTCTCAGATCCGCGTGGTGTTGGACTGGTAGATGATCTCTTGGCTCTCCTGCTCTTGTTTTGGTGTTGGGTTTCTCATGTGTGGTCAATCTGACTGACTCATGGCGTGACTATGGGATAAAATACATCTGGTTAAAGGTTACCTCAAACCTGCTGAATGAGCGCAAATGCATTACTTCCAAACTCAGCGGTAGATAAAACCCGAATGATTGTGTGTTTGCACGCCACTGACTGTGTGTCTTGAGCCTGTTTGAGCGATCAATGGTAAACCAGAGTGACAGGAGGGCGAGTGGTTGAGTTTATGAATGAATTCCAGCAATGCTGAGAGATAATAATAAACATCTGTTTGTTTAGAGCACAGCATACCCACAAATAATTACGGCATCTGAAAAAATGGCATAAGCTGCAGAAGCTTTCACTTAACTTCACTTTTCTTCATCTGTTTTGAAGTCTTAATGTCTTTGGTGATTTGGTCTTTGGACTTGTTCCACTAAGGCTAGGTTCAGACTGCAGGTAAATGTGGCACAAATCTGATTTTTCTGCTCACATGTGACTCAGATCTGTGTTTCTCTTGACATTGTGAACAGCACAAATCACATGGAAATTGATCTTTTAAATTCCAATTTGTGCCGCTTCCATATGTGGTCCTAAATCCGATACAGGACGGATGTTTGGCAATGCGACCGCAGTCTGAACAGTCATATAGGAATTCATGCAACTTTGGGTGACGAAACGTCCCGTTTTTTTCCCGGGATAGTCCTATATTTCAGATCTATTTTAGCGTCCCGACTTATTATCAAAAATATCATGCTTTGTCCCATATTTCTTCTTTCCTAAATTGTCTTTGCAGGGTGATTGTATAAAAGCAACTAGCAGTCTTCTGTCACGCAAGATTGGCTACCTTTGATTAGGCTATCTCGTCATAGTATATTTTGGAGAACAAAATTACCATCAGTCACAATTTGTTATCGATTAACTTGCTGTTAGTGAAGGCGGGATATTAGAGAGCGCAGCAGGTGAGATCAAATCAAATGAGAAGATGTCAAAGAAGCGTGTGTGGTCATTTAATGAGGATCTTCAAAAAGAGTTAATCAAGTTATTATGCATAGTAAGTTGTGAATTTAAATTTGTGGAAAGGATAGCCCCTTGAGATGTAACATTTCATTTTCAATGGGTTCCTAGAAACACAAACAGAATAATATAACACAAAGCACAACAACCTTACAAAAATACAAAATTAAAGAAATGCTCAACCTGTCCCCCACAAACCACAGTTGAAATACAAAAACTCAACATCGTACATCAGTAACATAACTGAAAATCCTCGAATTCTCAAAAAAAGAAAGAAAATCAAAAACATGAACAAGTTATTTTAAGATAAGAAAATAAAGATAGCCTAAAGTGAATAAGAAAAAAGAACTCAATGCAGTATCGCTCTGAATGACACACACCAGAATCTCTCTCAGACAGCGCGTGATCCCAAATTCAGTTCCCTTTGCACCTGAATGGTGAAATACAGACCACATTTGTTAAAATGCCCACCGTGTGGAGTACCTATCTCACGTAAATACAGTCGGTTATGGCTTAAGTGAACGTAAACAGCTTGGAGAAAACCGGATATATGTCATTAGTAGATCCTAGCATTCTGTCTTTAGTGACAGCAGCCTAAAATACCTGTCTGTGTCATTAATGTTAATCAAACAACAAAAGATGTTAAATAAATGTATTCATGTTAAATAAACCTAGTGTACCTGAAAAATATCTTATTTGTCCTATATGTTTGTAATTTTATTCTTTGTTCTTTTTCCTGTCCCGTGAGAAACCCTACTTTTACGTCACTCTAGTCTAGATATTAATCACAATTAATCACAGGTCTATGTAAGGAAACATGAGGGCTTGTATCATAAATGTTTAAAAATCACTCTATAAATAAATGCGCAATCGTTTGCTTTAATGTCTTCCTAGTTTACCTCCGTATTGGCAGCGTGCTGCGTGACGTCGGTCTTTTTATCGTTCTTTTGCGCATGCGGGTCAGTCCAGGAACACGATCTGTTCATGTTGGAATCTGATATTGGCCCTGATTTAAAACAATAATGTGAACAGCTATCAAAAAAAAATCAGATCTGAGCAATAAATCAGAATTGAGCACTAAGTAAACATAATCTAAAGGTGTGACAATGCAAAATTATTATGTATTCTTTCAGGCACTTTAAGTGTCCAAATACTAATTGGAGCCATTGTATATTTTCCTGTCTTGCAAGTTTTGTTTATTTCCCACCGGTGCTGAATCTCCAGCACCACAGCAAATGAAATCATACTTTATTAAAGTTAGATAAAAAGGCTGTGTGCCACAAAATAGTGGCACTAAAAAAAAGCTATTATTTTATAGATGTCCTTACAGTATGCATGCAAAAAAAAGAAAGAAATACACTGGGTTTTTTTCCATTTATTTTTTTCCAGTTCCAGTCAAATGATAAATGTGTTTGTTCACTAACACATTCTTAGAAATTAGAATGATTTTTTTCTAGTGAAAATAATGACAGCAAAATATAAACATGTGCCATCCATGAATGTGCCCTTTGACATGGGGCAATAAGGAGGAGTAGCATTAGGGAGTCGTCGGTTGGTGTTTTAGTCAAATGAAACTGAATCGGTCCCAACGGTGGTTCAGGAATGAGAACACACAATGCAGATTGACCTTTGGGACAGTAAGAGTGACACCTGAGATGGAAAGAAAAATACTGAATGATTCTTCTGTCCACCTGCAGTCAGTTGACCTAAAAGAAAGTGGAGAATTCTCCAGAAAGCCGTTGTTTCTGAATACCCAGCACTGCCTAAAACAATGCTGTTTTGGATACAGACCAGTATGAAAATGGTTTGGCACTGCACAAAACTAAGACTTTTTCATGTTGAACAGTTTGCATGTACTTGTATGATCCCACATTGCAAGTCAGTCATTTGTTTAGATCATTAGGGCCAATCAGATTAAAGACAGACCTCTGAGCTGTAGTAAACATGAGCGTTTGCCTGTTAGAGATATGTTTTATCAGTAGTTTCCAGACGGCTTCAATGTGGCCTCCACTGGAATGTTGTGTTTGAATGTTTTTGTGTATGGATGCTGTTGCCCTCTGGCCATGAACCAACTAAACTCACTTCACATGACTCTCAGGAGACAAACCGGTCACTGAAATCGTCCCGTTCATGACACACTTTACTGCTGCTCTGTTTAGTCTATGACAATTTAGGTTTTGTTGTCTTCTGTGGAACAGTATCAGCTCATTCTTTATGCGTCTTTTAGCAGAGCTTCACAGATAGCTTTCATAGGAAGGATAGTAAAAACCGGTTGGTGATGTCAGTTGATGCACCTCCAGAGAAGAGAAATAAGTGACTTAATGGTGTTTTTCATGTGTATTTTAGGTACAGTATATGAACTACTGGGGACGTTTGTGCTTGTCGCAGTGTTTTTCTTGTTTTCTTCTAAGCAAACTTTGATACTGTAGTTTATTTAAATAAGAAGTTTTGTAGCTTTTTTATGTCCGTGTAGTTTTGAGCTCATCCATATACTGTTCTCCTATAAGAAATTAACTATTTTTGTAGGTAAATAAGTGATATAATATATTTGAAAAGCTTTTGAATCAATCAGTTGTGGTTAAGCCTGAAATAATCTGCAATAAACCTTCTGTTCCTGATGAGTATATTGAGTATGTAGATGAATGGCTGTGTAATGAATGGCATGCTTCACTGCCCACCTTTGCCCACAGAGTACCTGGTGTAAAAAGTGTGAAAAGCTGTATTGTCAGAGATGTTATGCAATGTTTGTTTGGAATAGAAAGTGATGGATTATAGTCTTTTTTCTCCTCTTTCCACAGGTTTCAATGTCATAACACTGAGTGACGGTACCAGCGTGGGATCGTCCAAAACAAACCTCACCTCATTGCTTTGAAGAGTTTGGTAAGATCCAAGTGGGTGTCTTTGAATTAGGGCTTGGTTAATATAGTTTATTGCATTTTGACTGTTTGTATTTCCCAATCAGAGAAACCATTCAGTTCTACCAAACCCATTATTGCTAAGTAATTTCTAATTAAAACTAATTACATGACATTGTTATTTATGAAAGTAGTACACAAATTAAAAGTAAATTCCAATCATTACGATTTATTGTTAATTTTTTTTCTTCACTCAGACTGAAGTCTGCGAGAAAGAGCTGACGAGTGGTTGAAGACACGACAGTGTTGCACCCGCACTCCTTCACCGGGGCTATGGTAAACAAACACCACCAACATTTCCCTGCGCGTGATTCCCAGGCACTGGTTCAAATGCTGAATCGGAAACTGCTCATTGATTTCTCAGGCTTTTAATCAGCTGAAATGAACGACACTCAGACAGTGTCAAAGTCCCGTCCTGACTGCTGTCTCAGCGCAGATCAATGCCCTCTTTTGACAGACAGACAGACATACAGACAGACAGGATGAATGGATAGATGTGTGCTAGTGTCATCAGTGTGTTCTGCTTATTATAAAACAGTTCAAGCTTTAAATTCTGATGGGGTCATATACGTTCACAGATAGATGCATCATTTGTGACCAGCAATTGATTTTTATATTAATACACATTCTATTAGTTGCTTGGCAACTGTAAACAGCCTACAGTTTGTATTATGAATGAATAAATGAATGAACATTTGTGTTTTATATCATATTGATCTTGCAGCCATTTTATTAACACAAGAGTTCTGAATTATTGATTTTACAGTGATTTATTTTTAAGGGATTTTATCCACTCTGCTGCATGTCGCAGGACTCTATGGTAACTTTTTTTTATTAGGAGTACTTGTGCACAGTCCAAAATTTAGGAGCACAGACAATTTATAGTTTTTTTTTTTTCTTAAACGACACAATATTACTGTGCCACCTATAACATGCACAAGTATGGAGAGCATAAGAAAAGAGAATTCAGAAACATAGCGTGTGACAGAAGTTTACCTTATAAACATTTAATATTTTCATTTTTAGAAAAACAATTACACTGGCTGTCCTCAGAAAACACAAAAAACATGCATAAATTCATACATTTCATATGCACAAATACACAATGCACAGATGCTGAAGTGTAGTCCTCGAAAGTATTTAAGAGGAAAGTCACCAACAAATAAAAATTTACCAACCCAAATGTCGTTATACACCCATAATATTAAAAATACCTTCAAGTGTGTTCTGAAGATTAAAGAATGATCATAAATTAATTATATATTAAATAACAGAATTTTCATTTTTAGGTGAACTGTCCTTATAAAAGCTATAAATTAATATCTGCACTCACTGCTGAACACAATGAATGTTGTTGTACGTAGGTTTTTCTTCTGAAGCAAAATTAACGGCCCAAATTTTGTGTATGGGATCTCTTCTTTCGCTATGATGTATGCAGTGTTGAATTTGATTTTTAGTTGTCGGAGAGCTTCTGCGTTTGTAGGGCTAATTTGCCTGTTAGCAGCTGCCTGAATTGTACGGGGATTAATTAGGTTGCGACCTGTTAATGAATATGTCCCTACAGCGTAAATGACGCTGGGAATTGCCGTGCTTCACTAGCGATTCTCGCTTGAAGTGTGAATGTCCACACACAAACATTGTTGGCCCTGCTAATTCTGCACTGGCTTCTTTGCAGTATTTGCACAGGATGACATCTTTATCTTGCTCGTATTGTAGCCACGGAAAAGCGTCTAGCCATTATTTTTGGAACCTGTACTGTTTAACGTTACCTGTCACTGATATTTTCTGCTTCTTACAAGGAACAACAGCACCAACATCTTGTTCTTGTTCAACGTCTTATTCTTTTTGTTCGATGCTACTCTGTTCTGCTATTCTGAAACAGAACTTTTAAAGTGAAATCTTCATCCCAACACAAGACAATTTCAACGCCAAAGTCGTCTCAAAACTTTTTCGTGCCACTTGGTTGACTGGCATTAAAGCAACCAATCGCAGTGCGAAACGTCATTGTTAATAGGGAACGTACATGTAAGGTCATTTGGGAGTTGTAGTTTTTAGCTTCGATCGGGTCAGTCGCACAAGTGTGCCTAAATATCTTTTGATGGTCGCACACAGAATTTTTTTGTAGAGCCCTGACTTACAAGGTAAAATCATTGTAACTGGAATATAAGCTTTATTATGAACTTTTCATTTTGAGAGAAACCAACAGAGACATCATTTACTGTGATGTTTGTGTTTGAATCTGTATATGTCTGTGTTCAGAAAAGTGTGCCTCATTTTCTTGTTTGCTCAAGTGTCAGGACAGTTTAACAAATGCCTTCGTTCTATGTGCGAATTCTGATTGATGTGTCTGTTTACACATTCTTAATGAGTTATGCACATTATTGTTTGTTTGCTATTCTGCCCGTTTGTGCCCTGTAATTCTCTGTCTGGTTCTTTCCCTGTGCCCATAATGAGCCGCCCCGGGCCCAGCCAGTGGGCTTACTGAGCAGTGCTGAGATCGATTAGTGAACATTAAACGGATAGAAAGAGGATATGGTTTATACAAAACCACACCTCCTCTGTGGCGTGTGCATATCTCATCCAACACTCCTGTCTTTGACTGGGCAGCATTTTATGGCACAACCAGATCACTCCCTCTTGAGACTCCCGTGTTTGAGCTAGACAACATGGCGACACAGCTGCCCTCTCTCACAGAGTCTCTCCTATTTGAGGAAACTGAGTCCAAACATTCTCTGCCAATCTGAACTCTGAAGGCTACCGCGGGCCGTAGCCTCTCATTCCTGCATACAGAAGTGAATGGAATGGCTTTTGCCCTGCACTTCGCTGTCATGAATCATGAAGCTTGTGCTGAACGCAGCACACAACTCTAATAATATGTTTTTGAACTGAAATCAAATTTATACACACACGTTTTTGGTTTCTACATAATTCCAATACTTTCATTTGTGTTAGTTTGTTTTGATGACTACTAAGTAAGTAGATGTGTCCAAACCTTTCACTGACATTGCATGTTTAAGTGTCTCTCACTGGCATCTGTGTGAGTGATAGTAGTAGCCATGATTTACTATAACTATAAGTAAAGCCGGCTTCTGTATCGGTTACAGGAGTGCCTGTTCTATCAGAAATAGCTGAAGTGACCTCAGAGCAGGAAGTCCTGGCAAACTGTCCGTTTGCCATTTCAAATGTTTTGCTGCTCTGAAGCCCAGCCAAAAAGGGTATTTGTTTAGGTAATGTTGTGATCACTCTGTCCCCAGTTTAGCTTAGATAATCACTCATTTAATCAGAGGTTTAGTCATGAACAATGTTTTATCCGCATAACAGTTTGGCTTTTGTCCCCCGGGAGTGATAAAGCTTGAAAAGGAGTTTGTACTTTGATAACGTGTGATGTCAAATATTTAGCCTTTGATAAAATGCTCTCACACTCTTGTATTTTTGCAGCAGAACATAAATGATGTGAATGGAGTGAATAATGAAAACCTGTCTGTCTCACATCAGAAAAAAAGAATAAATGTAGATTTATAATATATATGGGTTTCATAATTTATTATATATTATATTATGTATATTTTTAAATAAATTTTAGAAATTGTATTTTGCATAATAGAAATGTCTCCTTTTTTATCCTAGAATCTCCATTGTGATTCTGTGCATTATATTGCATTTTATATTTTAATGACATATGGCACATTTCCCTGCCAAATATATCTGAAGTATATATAATATAAATTATATATATATATATATATAATTTTTTAGCTACATTATTCTTGATGGCATTTCTTATCCATATTCTGCTTGACAGGAGGAGGAGGGGCAGCAGAGTCTGGAGTGCATCCAGGCCAATCAGATCTTCCCTCGCAAGCCCCCCATCCTGGAGGAAGATGATCTTCAGGTAAGCGGGGGATCAAGACCACTGCCAAGATGAATGATGTTTATTAGGGTGTAGTGGGACCGTTGATATAACTATTATTTGATTCTGACCAAGAGGGGAAATTCAAAAACAAAAAATCATTCTCTAACCCAGTTTATTGTTCATTGACTACTATTAATATGCCATTCATGGATTTATCTGCCCCAAAAGTCTAAACATTGAGCCCCCAGGTCCGCTCAGGTCCGTCAATCTCTTTCCAGCTCAACCTATAGCGAGAGTTTTGGGCGTGGCTACTGTAGCAGGCGGAGCCAGAGGGTGTTTATCCACTGTGGGACCATGGCTGATGCATTACATGGGAAAAGACATTCTGTTTTGGTTACAGGAGTGCAAGCCAGATTTTGCTGCATTTAGATCTTCAAAGATTAAAAAGGTCATGAACACGCGAAAGCAAACTGGGCATTGCGAATCAATGCGTTACAAAGGATACTTCACTACATCATTATCATGCACTCATCCAAAAAGACAAATGTTCGAATTTATAAGGTTTACTTTGATGTGTCCAGTGTAAACAGACGCAAATATTTTTTGCAAGTGCTTAAAAAAATGCCCCCGGCGCAGATACATTGGGTGGGTTTATTATAAGTGAGACACTCTGGTTACTCTGGACAGAGTGTTATTAGCCTACTTAATTACTTACATATGACACATAGCAACACAGCTAAAAGTATACCTAATATGTTGGATCTTTTATTGAAAATAGCCTACTTTTACCTGTTGAGACATGCCTTCACAAGTACCTGTAAGAGCTTTGGGGAGGCGCAACATATCGCAGAAACTACTGCACATTCTTCACCTTTAAGCCTGGTTTCAAAAACTACTGAGATGTCTACCTAGGCAACATTTTTAGGCATCATAAATGTGCTCGCAATGTGTAGCCTGTCCCAAAGAGTAGGCAGCAAAATTATCTTGTTTTGTTCAAAACCGAAGACTGCATTACTTGCATCTCTTAGAATCCATTGCATCAAGCACTGTGAAGATTTTTATTCAAGATAATGTACGTGTCACACATGACTGACTATTAACATAATTTTAAATCATTTAATTATGAGGTACAATTTCTGTTTTGATGATATGTAGACAGTAGAAAGCGAGAGAGCTCACTGGGTTTCAAAAACCTAGTGACAGGAAGATTTTTGTGTTGCGCTGATAGTGTTTATTTTGTAAATGCCTAAATAATTGCACTGGTCTTATTTGAACATGTTGAATGTACGTTTCTGATATTATCATTTGTTGTAGGTGCCCTTCCCAGAGCTGCATGGAGAGTTTACGGAGTACGTGGGCAGGGCGGAAGATGCCGTCATCGCCATGTCCAGCTACCGCCTGCACATCAAGTTTAAAGAGTCGGTTGTTAATGTGGGTGTGATTTATTTATTTTTTTTATTTTTTTTTTTTTTTTTAAACAGTATTTTAATAAACACTTTACAAATCCGCTTTATATTACCAGATCTACTTGAACTGCAAATAGAGGTTTTAATAGTCTGTAGCTAAGGATATGAGTCTGGGAAGTATTTTTTATTTTTTTATTTTACTGAGCTGTTGTTGCCAAAGTTTGCTAAACACAAATGTATGAGCTCTTTGTTCTTCACAGAATATACCAAAACCTACTTGTCAGAGATAATGAAACAAGCAGCAATGAACAGTTTACATTTCTAAGCAGTTGAAGTGGAATAAACAAATATTCTGCATTTAAACCAAATCAAGTCACCTTAATTTATATAGCGCTTTTAACAATATAGATTGTTTCAAAGGAGCTTTACAGTGATAATAGGAAATTAAAGTAACAGAGATTTTGGGTTTACAGCAGCTCTAGAATAAAGTTATTGTCCAGCTAAAGTTAGTTTTGATTGTTTCACTTCCGTCGCAACGATCATTAGTTATTAACTTAATGGCCGCTAACACGACACCTTTCTCCGCTAACCCTTAACGCGCTCGACTCATCCGCACACTGAGAACGCAAACCATGAAATAGGTTCCAAGGTACAAGCCTTGAAAAATTTGTAATACAGAATTTTTTATCGCTTCGGCGTAGCCACGTGAACCGGAATTATCCCGACAACGTTTTATCTGGAAATTTGATCTATTAGTTGACACTTCAGGACTGCGTTGTCGTCGTGTCCAGGCGCAGGTTTTTCATCAGATCCGGATACGGCCTGGATCCGGCGGACTGCGGTAAACCTTGGGATAAATAGAGAGACTAATAGTAGCGTAAACGCCATCCTTCTTATGATGTAACAAGTACATCAGGATTTATGGGAAGTGTTAACGGTTCCGGCTGACCTAATCTATGCAGCCTAACATTGAATTATAGAAGTCTATAATGTGTTATGTGTATGCTAGGTCAAAGAGATGTGTTTTTAGTCTAGATTTTAACTGACAGAGTGTGTCTGCTTCCCGGACAATGTTAGGAAGACTGTTCCAAATCAAACTAAACTGAGCAATGTTTGAATTTCAGGCATTTTCTCATTTGGTCTTCTTTTAATTCAGCTGGTTTTCAAAAGTACATCTGACTTCGGAACTTGAATGTGGCCCAAATATAATTTTTTTATCCTCATGCAACACAGCATTGTTTTGTGTATATTTGACAGTGTGAATGGCGAAGATCACACCAAAACTGCTCAATTCAATCTGGGCCACATTAATGTGCGAAAAATATATTCTGTGCCCTTTTTTTTTGTTGCAGTGTGACTTTTATTTTTTTCACCTTCAGCTCAGAGTTTCTTGAGTGAAACTCTATTGTGGTCCGTTGTGCTGTAGTGGATGTATTGCGTATAATCTAGCCAGCCCAGTGGTCACTGAAAGAAACTTTTTATGTGGTGGATGGCATGCTGCTATATTTAGAGCCTACAGATGTTGTGAAGAGTATTTAGGGACAAAGAGTTACATCAGGCACTCTTAACACTGGCTAGTGGCTGCCATCACCCTGTATGTGTATTGAACAGGTCTGTCTTTATTAGCTGTTCTCTTTCAGACTTTCTTCCCGGGTCTGTTGCCATGGTTGCGGTGGCTTTTTGATTGGGATTGTCCACCCCCATGCTTTCAACATGGCACTATATTAAGGTTTTGGTTACATACTAATAATCTGCTCTGCTATATCCCTCATAGACCAGCAGCCATGATTCAGAAACCTCCTCATTCCAGTGTAGCACACAGAGCTGCCTGTTCCTGAACGACTGCTGGAATGGTCCACAAGATGAGAGAAGGAATATTCTGGGTTAAATGCAGAATATTATCTGGCATTCTGTCAAAAGATTGTAAAAATGCATGTAAATTACATTTACAGTAATGCACTTACAATGGGGGCTGTGTACTGAATAGTTAAATAGCAGAAATGGACAGCCACTTTTGTTTTTTAGTTTTAAGTGCTTATATTGTAATTTATTTGCCACTAATATATTTTTAAAAAAATTGCATACACTCCACTCCAGACAGTTTTGCATTAGGGTCCTGATCTCTGTTGGGGTTAATTTTGCAATGATGGTCTGGCTGCAGATTATCCCTTAAAAATGTTTTCTGTTCTGGACTCTTTCCTGCTGAGCTTTCAAGTGCACTACAAACTGAGAGACAAAATAGTTATCAAAATTATTGCCAGTGATAATTAACAGTGGACCACAGACACTGTTATGTTTGAATTGTTTAAACCTAAATATTCCTTCAACGTGTGCTCTTCTGTTCGTTTAAATGCGATCAGGCTGCTGAGTTTGTTTGTGGCTTGTGGGTGATCAGCTCAGTGCTGATTCATCAGTTGATATCTGTGGCAGTCACTTATTCACCAGAGTAAATGAGTGTGACGCTCTCTGTGTGCCTGTGAAAGAGGGAGTGTGTTGTGCGTGAGAAGAAGAGAGAGTGATGTGTGTGTTTGACACTGCGAGTGTGTGACTACAGACCAGCCAGTGAGGCAACTAAGCTGTTGTACAGTGTTGGGACTTGAAAGAGGAAGGAGATTGAGAGAATGTGATTACTGTTGTTACTGTTAAAGTGTCTTTTTTTTTTTCAGAGTGCAGAGTGCAGGAGTCTTGAGACATGTTTTTTAAAGTTGACTTGGCATGGCTTATAGATTGTGTGTAATAACAGGAACATTGCTTAGAGCAAAGGTTTTGAAGTCTGATAATAATTGGATGATTTTCTGTATTTATATAAACATTTTCTGTATTTATGCATATTTCCATATTTTCCAAGCTAGGTATGACGACCAACATGAATTGCGTTAATCTGAGGAGGGAAAAACAGTTTTATGTGACTTTTTAACAAGAAAAATCTAATAAAAAAATTACTACAAACAAACTACCAAATGCATACGAAGGTACCTCACGAAAGTGATTTCAGACAGATTTCTGAGGCATCATAATGGTTTAATGATCTACAACACAACAGAGCGAGCTTTGGTGATAACCAAGCAAATATTTAATTAGTTTGCAGTAATTTATCACTTGAAATGACATCAAAAGTGGAAAAAGGTGATAAAAAACGTACATTTGCACACAAACCGACCACCAACCGCAACTTTAATACAATATATTTATTTCTTTAGTTCAACTGTAATAGAATGGAACAAGATTATGGGGTATTAAAAGGCAGCAAAGGATACATGTGTGCTGCCTTCAAAAACTGATCAGATGAAGATATCTGAGACCGGAAGTGGCACGATCACTGGATTCGCATGTGCATTGTTAACTTTCTACTTTCGTTACATATCCTGCCTGCAGAGGCAGCATTTTTCAGCTTTCAGACGCAGACAATATATCATTAATCCGTTTTTTTGGCCATAGCTGATCACATGCCTGACTTTGTTACCAACACACTTTTAATGGCTGTAGTGCTGCTGCTTTAAAGGAGTTGAATTTAGACCTTTTTGGAGGGGGGAAAAAATCTTAGTTGTTAACTTCCTAAATTACTAGTTTGCCATCCATAATATGGATCAGTTCATATCTCACAAATGTGTTTTAGTGTTCTCTTACCCTTTAACAAGCGCCCTAGGAATGCTTGAGTGTGGTCAGATTAGTACAGTGGAATTTAACCGCAGCCCTGGAATGTGTATATTACAGATGAGCCAAAACTCGCCGTGTACACGTCCACCTCGTGATTCTGTCTTCCCTCTCTTTTTCTTTCTCTGTGAACAGAATTGTTCGTGTGAGGTGTCAGTAAGTAACCACAGAACGGTCTGTTTGTATGCATGATATTGCGAGCTGCAGTTTTGAAAGCCGTGGTGAGATGTGACTTGCATGCGATCAACGTGTGATCACGCGCAAGTTCCAGAGCTTAAAGAGGAACTGTGTTTTCAAACGCACAGTTCAATGCTGTCCACACACGTAAACACACATACTTGATTGAAGCTGATTGGCATGCAGGCCGTTCAACACTTGAGCTGCAGAACAGAGAATGAGATTGTCTGAAATTAGCTGCAGACGCTAATCACTAACCGTGTTTGTAAACTCTAAGCCCTTCTTAACTTTCAGTGTGATTGATTCAGCAGGTTGATTTAATCATTAGCATTGGGTGGGTTAATGGTGACATCCGGTTTAGTTGCTCCGTTTGGTGTGCTGAGACTCACAGTGCCAGTAATGGAAAAATAATATCTGAATGTCTATTCTGTCTCTCTCTCTCTTCTTCAGGTTCCCCTGCAGCTGATAGAAAGTGTAGAATGTCGGGAAATGTTTCAACTGCACATTACCTGCAAAGACTGCAAGGTCGTCAGGTGAGTCTATCTACGTATCTATCTATTAGATATATACGTATATATATATATATATATATATATATATATATATTAGATATATACGTATATATCTATTAGAGCTGCATGAATAATCATTAAAGGGGTCATGACATGAGAAATCTAATTTGCCTTGATCTTTTAACATAGAAGAGATCTTTGTACAATTAAAACATTCTGCAAGTTTTATAACTTAAAACATCTTCCTCATTATAAACAAATTTAATCAACCACAAAAAACAGCTTGTTTTGATATTGGGTGACCTGTGATGTCACACTGGCAAATATATTTGCATTAACCTGCCTCCAGAGCAAGACATCAGCGAATAGTTATACATCATCGCAACACTGGCCCCGCCCACTGGCGTTCAGTCACTTTACGGCTGACACTTGCTACACTGGTTGTGAGCGTCACATCAAAAGCATATAGAACCCATAATAATCACTGATGTTGTTTACAGTATTCAGGTGCGCGTTCAGTTTCTTACATCCTTCACACGAGTCTGTCAACAACAGGACAAATGGAATAGTGAAAGAACGTGCAATTTCGAGTAGGCGTTGATACTGTTTCCTATCCAATGACATTAGTCAATCATAACAGTGGCCGTTTACTGACAAGCCTTAAAGGAGCCGCCCCTTAAAAGGGGTGAAAGGTTGAAAGTAATTGTTTTTTCGCAATAGTTTTTGTGATTTAAGTCTATTAAACCTTTGACAAGTACTATCACAGCAAACATTCCTCTTACCCAGAGAGAGCAGTTGTTATGTATAGGTATTAAACAGCTTTACAAACATAACAATAGTTCATATGATCACAGAGGTACTGGGATTTATATTTCAGTAGTGATCAAAATAAACTAATCACATTTTGGAAGTAACTTAAGTAAAAAGTAGGTGGTGACTGTTAAAAAAATCAATGTCATTGAATCATTCATTCAAGAGATGTTCAAAAACGCTGAGAACCTCTTGTAAATGACATGTTATTTTGTTTAGTTGTATAGTTAGAATCGTGATCTATTTATCTAATATCATTTTATATGAAAACGTATCATTGTTAGTGTTATTTTTAAGCAGAATGTCTATTATTGTGACTGTTGAAAATGCAATACAATTTTTACAACCAGTTTGTGCAGTAATCCAGGTCAGCCCAGTCTGTCTTTCTGCCTCTCTTTGATTTTGTTTCCCTGTGTCCCTCTGATGCAGTAGATCTAATGTGTGTTTTGACAGGTGTCAGTTTTCAACATTTGAGCAGTGTCAGGAGTGGCTGAAGAGGCTTAGCGCGGTGGTCCGTCCACCATCCCGGATAGAGGAGCTGTTTTCTTTCGCCTTCCATGCGTGGTGCGTGGATCTGTACACAGGAGAGAAGGAGCAGCATGGAGATCTGTGTAAGCCAGGTACTATTTAACCTGTGTTCTTAGATGTCTCACAAATAGTTTTATCTCTGTATTTTAACACCTAGTGAGTCCACAAACAAGATACACTTGAATATCTTTAAAAGATATACAAAGAACCTCAATAAATTTGTCCAGTCCTGTAACTAGTTCTTCCTTTGAAATTCTCTTCCTCCTTATCTTCAGAATTCATCTCAACCTCTCACGTGCCTCTATCTTTCAGGTGATCATGTGACGTCGCGCTTTCATAACGAGGTGGAGCGGATGGGCTTCGACACTCAGAACGCCTGGAGAGTATCTGAAATCAACAACAAGTACAAGTGAGTGTTTCTCTCTCAAACTCATAACACTCTGAGTTTAAAAACATCTAAACAGTCCTGGACACTCAACCCCGTCCTGCTGCACCCAGTGGGTCTGTTCACGGCCTTGCACAAGATTAGATGACTTGACTTTAGACAGGCATCAGTCAGTCTGATGCCCTGATCTGATCACAGTGCCCTCTACTTGCCCCCTGGCACTCCCAGGTTGTGTTCCAGCTACCCTCAAATGCTGCTGGTGCCAGCCTGGATTACTGATAAGGAGCTGGAGAATGTGGCTGCCTTCCGCTCCTGGAAGAGATTTCCGGCCGTGGTTTATAGGTCAGTCAGCCACATCTGTTCATAAGCGTGGAGAATGAAAACTGCTCCAATACCTAGTAATTTTTACTAATCTAAATATTTTTAGTTTTGGTTAACAATGACAGCACTGCCTAGAACCTTCAGGTTAATAGTCCAGGTTTTTCACCTCTCGTTCCCAGGCACCAGAGCACAGGGGCAGTGATCGCTCGCTGTGGTCAGCCTGAGGTCAGCTGGTGGGGCTGGAGGAATGCAGATGATGAGCACCTGGTGCAGTCCATCGCCAGAGCCTGTGCCGTGGACAGCAGCACCTGTAAAGGCGTCTCCAATGGTTCTCTCTCCCGCGAGTACACTAATGGAGCTGACCTCTCAGATGTGGACTTCGGTCAGAACTGAATACTGTTCTTATTTAAGCCATAGACACTTAGAAAGGAACATGGCCTTATTCAAATTATAAAGCAGATGGTTTTGGCTGTCAAATCTGATTGGCTGATAAAGGGTGATCATGGCAACATAAAATATGCTGCTGTTTTCCAATTGGAATTAAGGATTCCAGAGGAATTTCCAATGAACTAACATCTTAAATTTCCTTTTCCGTACATTGATTATTGTGTGACTTATGCATGTATGACTTATGTATACATCTATGCTTACATGTTTATTTTACATCAAAACTCCTCTGCTTGTCTCTTTCTATAGACTCTTCCATGACTAACAGCTCAGAGGTGGAAACACTGGCCATCCAACCTCGAAAGCTTCTGATCCTGGACGCCAGGTCATACGCTGCTGCTGTAGCCAACAGAGCCAAAGGTGGAGGGTGCGAATGCCCAGGTACTAGCTCATAGATGCTCTTTTAACAATCACAATAAAACAAGACACCCCCCTCATTATTGGCGTGTTGCCCTCCCCTGTAGAGTACTACCCTAACTGTGAGGTGGTGTTCATGGGTATGGCCAACATCCATTCCATCCGCAAGAGTTTCCAGTCTCTGCGCTTCCTCTGCACCCAAATGCCCGATCCAGCCAAGTAAGTCTTCCAGGGAACATCTGCTGCGGTTGCAGTGTGTCCCTTTGTTTATTTATGTATTTCAACCTTTTAGGGATATTACGTTTTTTTCTTTAATACTTCAGTACTGTGAACCTGTTCAAATGAATTAATCTATCTCAAAATCTAAGGCCTACTAAAAATGACCCTCTTAATCTTTTTCTGTGGAAAAATTTTATGATATTCAAAATAGTGATATTGATATTTTTTTTTAACATATAAACTTTTCAAGACAGACCTATTATGAGTGCAAGGTTTTATGATATAAGTTTATCATTATTTATGTCCATTGTGACATCATAAACCTGTAACTCCTACCAGTTATCTACCTAGAATTATCTAATATAGGACTAACTAATAATGTATTCAACATCAGTGTTGTTATTGTAAACAAACTAACTAAACTAATGAAATACTGAAATAGAGCAGAAAAAGATGATAAACTTACACATTACACTTAAAATGAAAATTAGAAATGTTGCCTTGACAACTAACTGAAATAAAATAAGTTAAAGTTGAAGTATTAAAATTACTAAAGCAAAAATATTTATTTAAAAAAACGAATCAAAACAATAACATAACAAAATTGCTAAAACTTAAACTAAATTTGAAACTGAAAATATAAAAATAAAAGCTAAATACTATAGTAGTATATAGCTAAAACTAAAATAACACTGGTCAACAAAATGCTTCTTTGCTTTGAATCAAATGTTTTATTTAAGCTAATAATGGTACAAATGCAGAAGTGCTTTAGTTTCTTCATGAGCTCCTTTCTTCCCGTCTTTTGTTATTTCCCTTTCCAGCGCTGGCTCGTGTTTGCTTCCTTTTCCATCCGCGCCTTTTCCACGTATCCATTTGTTGTAAAGTCAACAGCGAGTCTTCCAAGTGACTCTATTTCTGTTTCTGTCATTCTCTCTCTTTTTTTCTTTTTAGTCAGTATGATCAACTCTGACCAAGAGCTGCGTTTCTAGGCAACAGACATGATTTGTTGAGAGGGGAAAAAATCCAATTCCCTGCTTTGATTATTCTGATTGTAAATGTCTCTGCATGAGGTAGTAATGTTCATACAAACCTGATTTCCTTATAAACGTGATTTTTCCTCGTGGGAACGATTATTTTAATATCTCCTCCGGTTACCTGCACTCTGTGTTTCCTTGACTAATGTCAGTTTGCTTTGGCTGCGTTTGACCATGTTGAAAAACTTTTATAATGATTATTGACTGCTTCCCACACTTATCAAACCACTTTTTTTAGTCATTCTCTGTTTTCCATTAAGATTTAAAAGTTTTCCTGATGTGCATAAAGCTGTTTATACTTCTTTGATGAATAGACATAGAACTGAATAAAAAAAGAACAGCATTTATTTGAAATATAAATATTTTGTAACATTATAAATGTCTTTACTCTTCAATTTAATGCATCCTTGATAAATAAAAGTATTAATTTCTCTAAAAAAAAACTCTACAGCATGCAAATACTGAATCGAATTCTCTTTCACATCTTCTTGCACTTGAATAGACAAATTCACACTAAATTGTCAAAATGCCTGTCTTGGAGAGTATTTTAAATTTTATTGTTATTCAATTTATGTACCTGAAGACAACAGTTAACCTGAAAAGCACTGTTTATTTGTGCTATTGCTCATAATTTGATTATTTGGTCTAATTGTATTACTGACTGTTTACTTGTCTTTAGTAATACTGGATATAGTTAGGCTAGTAGGTTTTGCTGTGGTATCAATATTGAAATCAAGAATCTGAAAATTGGTGTCATAACCCTATTTATTAAGGTTGCATTGTTTAATCTTTAAACACAATGAAAACAATAACTATTTTATTTATTTCTTTTTTGTGGTGGGGTAGTGGAAATTTTGGCAGGGCAAGTAAAAATCTGAACTGAATTCCTTAACGTTGAGCCCTGTAGTGTATATGTCATCAATTAAGTATTCAGCAACTTAATATGTGAAAATATGCCACCTACCAGTATGTTATACACAGATGTTTGTCAGCCATATTGCATTGCATGGAAAACTGCTTTTTTTTATTTCTAAATATTATTAAACTTTTTGTGCAAGAAACCTTGTATACTATAACCGTATATAGGTAAACGGTACTGATATTATTACTTTTTCCACTTGAACACATTTCAGCACCCTAATCATTAGATGTGTGATGGTGAGTTTTGTTGTGTTTTTAGCTGGCTATCTGCTCTGGAGAGCACAAAGTGGCTGCAGCATCTGTCCCTCCTGCTCAAGGCGTCTCTGCTCGTAGTGAACGCCGTGGACCGCGACCACAGGCCCGTAATGGTGCACTGCTCAGACGGCTGGGATCGCACCCCTCAGATAGTGGCGCTGGCCAAACTCCTGCTGGACCCGTACTACCGCACCATTGAGGTAAGTTCTGCTGTAATGAACAAACGCCGAGAAGAACATTAAATCTCTCTGAATTATTACGAGAGGAATTTGTAAGCTATATCACATGCTGGAAAAATCCACAAGAGCTTATTTTAAATCCTGTGGTTTGAAATGCTCACAAGGACATGTTTACATTGACAATGGCTTAGAGGAAATGTAAAAATATTTGTAATGTTTCCTGAGCTTAAAGCCTGTGATTAACATAGATTCACGGATTAAACAATGGAGAGTCGTTCTTCTGCTGTAGTAAATCCCTGGGTTTTTGTGATTTCTGGTCATCAGAATTCATGTTGTACTGACTCTTTGTTTTTTTTGTTTGTTTTTTAAGTTAGAGTGGTGCTGCTGCACTTTATCAAGCCACATTTGATTTTTCCCCAAATAATTGAGAATAGCAAGCTGTCTATATGGCAAGAGTAAATGGAAAACTTGATTGAAAACTGAAGTCCATGGATAAAGTCCTCAGGAGGTGCATGAGTCATCTTAAGCACTGGAGGAGGCATAACTGTATTTTAAACATTCATATCTAATTTTTGGATGTTGAATACATGTTGTGCTTTGAAGGTGTTAAAAAAAAGACCAGGGGATGGATTCTCGAGAACCTTCTTAGGAAAGAAGTAAAGAAAATTCTTAATATACTGTAAATTCTAAGAAGTTTGTAAGAATGTTGAAATTCTTGAAATTGCAACATTTCCCATGAACTCTTCAGAAACAGTCATTTTCAGATTAAATTTTCAGATATTTTCTTAAGGAGAAAATGACAGGCTTTGGTGCTATTTGATTGAAAGGTGGGTACTCGTTGAATAAAAAACTCCTTAAAGCCTGTATTTTCGTTACGACTGGCTTTACAGGAGTATCACTCAGTGTGGTGTGTTTAATACGCCATGTTAAGTTAAAATAGTTATTTTAAAATAAAGTGTAGTGGTCTTTCCCATTCATCTGCACTCACGTCTTGCAATTTATCTAGAGTAAATGTGTCGTGCATGTGCTGCATCGCTAGTTCTAGCTTGAGTGAACACATGTATATCACTCTAGTGATCACTCTTTTCATAATTTACCGTGTCACTTCAGAGTACTCGTCCACTTGTGCTACTAGTAATATGTGTTATATGTAGCTAGTTATGTTGTAATTTGATTGCTTCTATTGATATCCTCATTTGTAAGTCACTTTGGATAAAAGCATCTGCTAAATTATTAAAAGTAAATGTAATGCTTATTATTTGAAACAACCCAATAAATTAATTAAACTTCTTACCTTTGGGTATTAAAGACAGGTTGGGGGTCATCCTAACTTTAAGAAGTTATTTCCAAAGATTTTTAAGAGCATTCTTTTCAGGAATATGAATACTTTAGAAACGTTTTTGGGAATACAAAATATTCTTATCTTTTCTCTTAAGTTAGAAAATAAGAAGAAAATAGCAGTTAAGAAGAATTTTATTCTTAAGTATGTTTTGTGAATCCGGTCCCAGAATTCCAAATGTGATTTGTGCTCATTTTTGGACTTTTCATTGTGAAAATCGTTGATATCATATAACCAGAAACTCTCCTGTCCACTCTCAGGGTTTTCAGGTGCTGGTTGAGACCGAGTGGTTGGACTTCGGTCACAAGTTTGCAGACCGCTGTGGTCACGGAGAGAACGCAGAAGACTTAAACGAGAGATGTCCTGTCTTCCTGCAGTGGTTAGACTGTGTGCACCAGCTCCAAAGACAATTCCCATGTTCCTTTGAGTTCAACGAAGCCTTTCTGGTGGGTCAAAGTTTCTGCAAACCTGAATGTTTCTTGTATTTCGATTTAACTATTTGTTGAACTAGCTCTGAATTCTTTCGGCTTTGTGTGTTCAGGTGAAGCTTGTGCAGCACACATACTCGTGTCTGTTCGGGACGTTCCTGTGTAACAGCGGGAAGGAGAGAGAAGACCGACACATCCAGGAAAGAACCTGCTCAGTATGGTCTCTCCTCAGAGCCGCCAACCGCTCCTTCGGAAACATGCTGTACTCCTCTCATTCAGAAACCGTACGTCACCTCCTCTTCTCTCTTTCACTCATGACTCTTTTATAAACATTTACTCATCTCTTGTGTAGTGGTCGACTGATACGAGGTTTTCAATAGCTGATGCCAAAATCTAAAGAGCAGATACAGGTGAAACGCGAGAAATTTGAATATCATGCAAAAGTTAAATTTTTTATGATTATAGCTTACAGATTATGAAAACCCCAAACTCAAAATCTCAGAAAATTCAAATATTATATGAAAAAAAAAAAAAAAGGATTTTAAATACACAAATGTCGGCCCTCTGAAAAGTATAATCATGCATATGTATATAGCAGGGTTTCCGTTGTCCGGTAATTACCGGACATTGGCCGGTAAAAAAATTAAATGTCCGACGAAATTAAATCTCTCCGGTCAAATTGTCCGATTAAAATTGCCTAATAATCCTGTCCCCCTAACACAATCTGAATTTGAGAATAAGCCTAAAACGGATAAAGCAAAAATACACCGATCTTTTGCTATGTTATAAAGGAATAGGCTCTATTGTTTGAAAGTTATGAAACAACATCGCATGCTGCATTTCAAATAAAGCGCACGCCTAAAATGGCTGCAATATAGACCTAAACAACGAACGATTGAGTGAGACGTTTCAAATATGGACAGACCCAGGCAGACTAGCTTTAAAAGCTTTTTTCAGAGGCCAGACGATAGTGAATCAGGAATTTTATTTTGTGATTTCACCGGAATTAATAGAGTCTCCACAACGGCGATAGATTGAAACGTGTGTCCTAGTGAAGATTGCGCAACTCGCGCAGCGGGTCGTCCATGCAACTGATAGCAGCGGACACGAGCGCTCAGCTTGATTTCAAAAACAAAAGATTTTAGCGCTAGATCTCTTATTTAATAACAGGCTAAAATAATGATCTGCTAGTTAACTGGAGATGTTTTATTTATATGTATTAGGTAAATCCGTGCCTCAATGTTTCAAAAAGTGAATGTGTGTGAAACCACAGTAAAAAACAATTGGCGTTGATTGACGCCAATCGGACGTTCATGGTTTTTTTCCGTCTATTTGAAAGTTAAGCTAATAATAACATGTTGCATTCTATACGGCCTGATTATGTCATTTTTTAAGTTACATAGACTGCCTCCAGTTTTCCTCAACTTGACTAATTAAGATGCGATATATTTGACCGGCATATCATCAAAATGTCCGTAAAACGAAACCTCTGCCGGTCACTCTGACCGGCACCATTTTTTTCTAGCGGAAACTCTGGTGTATATAGTTAAATATCCTAAATATATTAGTTTCACCTTTTAATTTGAACTACTGAAATACACTAACTTTTGCACGATATTCTAATTTTTCGATTTTCACCTGTATAATAGATTTTGATGACTTTAATATTATATAAAGTTTTTAAATAGTCTTGCGATGTGACAAGTACATTTTTAAAGTGTGAATATTCTATGTAGTTGCTCAAATCTTGCATTGAGTTATAAAATAATTTGTTTCATTTAAATGTGTTTCATTTGGAGTATAGCATGTCACATCACTGGACATGTCAGCTTCCCACATACACTAAATTTCCAAAGTTTGGTGTCACTAAAATTATTATTATTTTTTTTTTTAAATAAGTCTCTTCTGCTCACCAAGGCTGCATTTATTTGATTAAAAATACAGTGAAAACAATAATATTGTGAAAATGTTATGTGAAAATACAAAATGTTTTATATTTGAATATATTTTCAAATGTAATTTATTTCTGTGATGCAAAGCTACATTTTCTGCGTCATTACTCCAGTCTGCAGTCACACGATACTTCAGAAATCATTCTAATATGCAGCTGCTCAAAATTGATTGCTTACTGTTTACAATGTTGAAAACACCTATACATTTTGTTTTTCTAATTTAATATGTAATATTTTTATGTAAACAAATTAGAAAACTTTTGTAACATTTATAAATATCTGTAAATCTTTTGAACAGTAGTGTATACTTTAATTAGAAAAGTTGAAAAAATGCTGAAATGTTAAACATTTATTTTATACAACTTTTATTTAATAAAGGAAATGTTTGCTCTGAAATTCAGACTTCTGTTAAGCAAAGTGGGTACAAATATAATAAATAATATGAAAACAAAAATATGCCCATTATTTGGCATGACCCATATTTCAGACCATTAGTAGTCATGTCTGTACTCCACTGATTCTATTCATAGCAAGGTTTTCTTTTCTTTTTCTTCCTAACAGCCCTCGGCTTCCTTTTACCTAATAATTCATACCTCTGTTTTGTAATAGTTTATTTTGACCTTTGTGTAGTGTGTAAACATGAAGGGAGGCGTTTACTGGCTTCAGAACGCATGCTTGCATTCCTCTCCAATACTCAAGAGACCTGGAGCTGTCGTTTCCTTTCATTTCCTGTTTTTTAGAAATAGTTCACACTGCCCCAACAAATACAGTGTCCTGACTTTTTAGTTGATTTTTTTTTTTTTTTGTAGATAAAAAAAATTAAAAGATCTCCATTTACTTTTTATTAATTGGTATTTCGCTTTTAATTATTTAAGTACTTCAAATTACACTAAATAAAAATTAGAAGTAATTTTTTTTCAGTCATTGATTATTTTATTTCATTTAATGTACTTTTTTTTTAAAAAATTGTTTTAGTTAACAATAACAACACTGGTCGTGGGTCAATGTGATGATGACTACCAATTTGTATGTAAATAGCCTTTAACAACAGTTTTGGATGAGGGATGGATGGGGGTAATTAGCTTCTGAGCAACGCGATAAAGCTGCTGATAATACTGAATGGACCTTATATATAGGGAGGCTGTGATAGGCGTCATATTCCTATAGGTAGACGTGGATCTGCTGAGAGTCAGCTGAAGCGAGCATGACTGACGTGACCTGCCAGAACTAATGCTGAGCTTAATCATAAAATCAAGCATACATTTTTAAGATATCTCTTCTGTTTCTTTTAGGTGCTTCATCCTGTGTGTCACGTACGCAATCTCTTGTTATGGACAGCAGTTTACCTACCCAGCTCTTCACCCACAACCCCTTCAGATGACTCCTGTGCCCCATACCCTGCACCTGGTGCCAACCCTGAGGACCAGCCCCTGGGCAGGTAATTGGTTAATGTTAACTGATAGCAAAATGCTTTACACTCTGAAATACTACGCATTACAGAAATAAAATGGGATGTAAATCACATCAGGTCAAATTTATTTATACAGCTAATCATGATGTTAATGTTTATATAATATCTTCAAGCCTTATAGTTGCATTTAGCAGATTAGAGCTGGGTGATAATATAAATAAACATTTTGCGATGATAAAAGCAATCAAGCAGTTGAGATTTGCTATTTAGTATATATTACCTTATGTGAGTGTACGGTACTATGCAGATAAAGTCGAATATAATACACTGTATATCCAAACTTAATATATAGATAATACATGCGATAATACAGTTTACATTTTTGCAACGATATAAACAATCATGCAGCTGAGATTTGCTATATAGTACATATTGCTTTACATTAATATACTGTATGTACGCAGGTTAAGTAGGATGTACTATATATACAACTTTGAATATATTGCTGGGCTATAATAGTTTACATTTTTCAGTGATATAACAATCAATCCGTTTTTGCTATATAGTACATGTAGTAGTAAGGGTAACACTTTATTTTGATGGTCCCTTTAACACATTCTGGTGACTATAAGTAACTTTGCAACTACATGTCAACTAACTCTCATTAGAGTATTGTAGACTGTCTGCTTAATATCTGATAACTCTTTATTGTGATGCTCCTCCAACAGACAGTCTACTAACTATAAGTAACTATGCAACTACATGTCAACTTATTCTAACCCTACCAGTCTACTAATACTCTACTAACACTCTAATGAGAGTTAGTTGACATGTAGGTGAAACGTTACTTATAGTCAACAGAATGTGTTAAAGGGACCATCCAAATGAAGTGAAACCGTAGTAATTAGTAAGGTTGGACATACTTATTTTAGCACATGCAAATGGTGTTTCAAGTTGACTTGAGCTTGTTTTTGTTTTGTATTGTGCCCACAGGCGTCCTAAAACCCGCTCGTTTGAAAACTTGCCTAGCGCTTGTGAAGTTGGAAACCCTCTGACCTCCAATCGACGTTCCAGCGACCCCAGTTTGAATGAGAAATGGCAGGACCATCGCAGATCTCTGGAGCTCAACATTGGGACAGGGGCTGAAGGTGCTGCATCTCCAGATCCAGACGAGAGGGTCAACGGACAGATCGTGTTGGGGATTATGGGAACATTGCCCAGTGGGGGAACAGAGAATGGGGAGGGGCCTGAGGATGTCAGATTGCCAATGATGGAGGGGATTGCTGAGGCAGAGCTGACAGTGGGTGTGGCTATGGGCCAAATGGAGAACATTCTCCAGGAAGCTACAAAAGACGAGTCTGCATCAGATAGCCGCAGAGACGCAAAGACAGACCACACTAAGAGTGATGATATCATCAAGAGCGATGATATTGCACATTCAGAAGAGAGTAACAGTGGCATTGACGATGCTCAGGAGAACAAAGCTAAAAGCCTTGGAGATGGAAATGTAAATGGACATTGTCCAGAAGAAGGTAATTCTGAA
The DNA here is from genome assembly GCA_030578275.1 of Meda fulgida. Lineage (NCBI taxonomy): Eukaryota > Metazoa > Chordata > Actinopteri > Cypriniformes > Leuciscidae > Meda > Meda fulgida. The sequence goes on from CM060623.1 coordinate 31,214,879, forward strand.
GTGTATTCTGCTCTTAGCCAGGATACCTCGGGAAGCCAAGACTCTGAGAAAGTAGCCCTTGATAAATGCATGATACAAGAACACAATCCTTCTTGTAGCACAACTAATTTCCCTCCCAATGGCCTCAGGACTCTAAGTAACGGCCATGGAGTCGAGATACCACCAGGACGAGAAGTCCTTGAGCAACGTCTTTCTCTTTTGGAGAGCTCCACTGAGACGCTCACGGAGGACTTGGGCGTTGTTCAGGAGAGTCTGGCACCCTTAATTATTCCGCCTCCTCTCAAAGCCCTCGCTGAATCGTCGTGCCTCAAACAGGGTCTCCACACAGCAGCCAACCCGCAAGGCACTCCCAGGACTTTAAACAACACCCCTAAACGGCCGTCTCTCAGTGCCTTTCCACCCTCCACTGACCTCCTCCACTCTGTGTGTAACGGAGACTCCCCCGACCCGGCGCCCCCCACGCCACGCACAAACGGGGAACGGGCCACGCTTAGCCGACAGGTGTCACTCGCTAGCTGTGGCTCGCTGACACTCCACGCACGGGGCGCCTGCTCCCACCATCGCTGCCTGCACTTAGGGTTTCTGGGCCGGCTGAGCTTCAGCCCTCCAGAGCCCCCTTCAGCCCGAAACCATCTCGACGATGACGGGTTGACCCTGCACACGGACGCCGTGCAGCAAAGGCTGCGGCAGATCGAAGCGGGTCACCAGCTGGAGGTGGACGCTCTGAAGAGGCAGGTACAGGAGCTCTGGAGCCGTCTGGAGAGCCATCAGGCTGCTGGGATGCTGCGACTCAACGGAGACATGGGAGATGAAGTGGTGAGCAGTGCACACCAGTGTTTAGTTCCTCTCACATGGTTTGGGTTTGGGTTTATCAGCCATGTTTGAAGGTTTATCTTAAGAGACGTTTTTTTCCCCATCTCTCTTGTCAGACCTCAATCACAGACTCCGACTTCAACCTGGAGCACAACTGTCTGTCCCGCTGCAGCACTGAACTCTTTTCTGAGGCCAGCTGGGAGCAGGTGGACAAGCAGGACACTGAGGTACAGAATTAAACTAGGTTGACTGTGTTTCTTTTAAAGGTAGGGTAGGCAATTTCAGAGAGGCTAGCAATAGCAAGCTAGCTTTGAAAGCATAAGATCCCACCCTCCCTTCAGTACGCTCTCCAAAGAACACAACATAAGCTTGATGCAAAGCCGCGCTGATGACGTGTGAGGTGCGCAGAAGTATGCAAATACATAGGTTGACTGGCAGGTAGGACATCGTAACATTGCATTAGAACCGAATGCAAAGATTGGACTAACATTTTTTGGTCCTGAGACTTCCACAGAAAATATATGTAAATGTTTTAATATTGAGACAACTTACATTATTGATTGCTATCAGGATGTGAAGAGAGTTTCAACCAGTATAACAAAAAGTGTTTATGAAAAACATTGCCTACCCTACCTTTAATCTTTGTTTTGTTTATATGACTGTTATTGTACTAGAAAAAGACTTTGGATTTGTGTCACCGGTGTATGGAGAAAGAATATAAGGTCGGTAAGTTTTTTCAATGTTTTGAAAAGTAGTCTCTTCTGCTCACCAAGGCTTTATTAATTTTATCAAAAATACAGTAAAAATAGTAATTTTGTGAAATATTAGTAGTTTAATATACCTGCATATATTTCAATGTTTCAAAATGTAATTTATTCATGTGATCAAAGCTGAATTTTCAGTATCATTGCTCCAGTCTTCAGTGTCACATGATCCTTCATCCAATATGCTGAATTGCTGCTCAAGAAATATTGATTATTATCAATATCATTTTCAGGATTATTCGATTAGTAAAAAATTCAAAAGAACAGCATTTATTTGAATTAAAAATCTCTTTATTATACGGTCTTTACAGTCACTTTTGATCAATTTAATGCTTCCTTGCTGAATGAAAAAAAGCTTACTGACTCCAAACCTTTGAACAGTAGTGTATATAAATAATTATTTGAGAGTGTAGAATTTGTGATAATAACATTTCAGCGGACTTTAAGGAAATAATGACATTAAATTTGTCCCAATTTACTTATTAAAACTGATTCCTCATTGCATGTTAGTCTAAAGAAATGTAGATTTTCATCAAAATATTTTGAAAATACATAACATTACTTTGTTTAATGCATTGTGAATGCCATTTTATGTAATTTTTAAGGTCTTTATTAGGCAGTTGGTCTCTTTATTTAGAGCTCAGTATTTGTTGCAGGTGACCCGGTGGTACCCGGACCATCTGGCTGCTCAGTGCTACGGCTGTGAGAGAGGATTCTGGCTGGCCACTAGAAAGCACCACTGCAGGTTTGACACAAAGAGCACATCTCTACAGCCTTCTTTCTGTTACTATCTCTTTCTGGCTTTTGTACCTTGTACATGTACCTTTTTTAGGGTCAGATGCATTAGGGTTGACTCACTTTCTTCTTGATGCCTCTGGAAAACCTTGTTTTTACCTCTCTAAAATTCCTCTGGTCGTCCCGTAAACAGAAATGTTTGGCGAAATGTTTCATGACTCCCCTAACTCATTACAGCAGCACTTGTAAACACAGCAGATTAAACAAGCTGCCCAACTGTGAGGACTAGTACAAACTGCCCGATGAGTAAACAGCAATATGGTTTTCTATTGAAGTTGTGGAAATATCAAGCATAGTTTCAGTTTTTAGCAGCGGAAAGCTTGCTGTCTACACAGGCAGCATTCTGACTGAAATAGAAGCTCATAACAAGTGACTGATTTGTAATGCTATATCTAGCTTCTATATCTAGGCAGCAACATCCTGCAACATGCACACCATTAGTGAATGCAAGATAGATTGCTAAAGGGTAAAGTGCAAAAGATCATAAACTTAATAAACAAATACTTCAATTTATAGTAGTAGAGTTCCAACTAATTAAATTGAATTATCACCCAATATTTGAGTGCATTATGTATGAGTTATTTTCAGCAATGCATGAAATATTATTTGCAGTCTTTTCATCTGCCACTTTGAAAGATTTTTGCCACAATGCATTCTGGGATTCTGTTAAAGTATCCTTAGATTTGGCCTAAAAACAAAGGTACAGCATTAATTGTGTCAGGCCAGTGATTCCTATTCCAAATGCTTTCTAGTTAGAAATCTCACTAGGTTTTATACTACTAGGATTTGAAGTTCATTTCTCCTCCTGTACCACAGAGGCAAGGAGCGTATGGAAGAGGTTTGGTGAGAATTGTCCTCTCTCTGTCATTCTCAGGCTCTTGTACGTCCTGTTAACCCTGCATCGCTTCAGAGTGACCTAACCCTCCTCTCCTCCTCCATCTCTTCATAGGGTTGAAGTGGGCTGTTTCTGTTATTGTTTAGGGGAAATGTACAGGGAGAAACTGTACCGTAGTAATTTCACAGGATCCAGAGTGCCAGTCTAAGAGACAACAGGGGTTTCGCCTTTTCTTTTCATGTCTTCTATTCATACACTAATGTTCAAAAGAGTGTATTCAGTAAGTTTTATATATATATATATATATATATATATATATATATATATATATATATATACGTTAAAGAAATGCATAAAATTAATCAGTAAAGACATTTATTATAATAAAAAAAGTTTTGTAAACTTTCTATTAATCAGACTCCAGAGCTCCAGGATTGTAGTTCTTTAGCAGCAAATCCTCATATTATACTGATTTCTTAAGGATCATGTGACTAAAGGCTGGAGTAATGATGCTGAAAATTCAGCTTTGATCACAGGAATAAATTACATTTTAAAATATATTCACACAGGAAACAGTTATTTTTAAATTGTAATATTTCACAAAATTACTGTTTTTGCTTTATCTGTTTTTGCTTTAGATCAAATAAATGCAGCCTTGGTGAGCAGAAGACACTTCTTTCCGGACCAGTAGTGTAAATAAATCTAATCCTTTAAATAAAAATACTGTAAAAATGTCAAATATGGACACCTGAAATCCCTTTCTAATGTTAGTTAAGGTTTTCCTGCACCAAATCCAGCCATAATTCAGTTTTTCTATAACCATTTTCCACCCTCACTGTTTTTTAGACCTCTAAGACTATAACATACCGGTATTTCCATATTTGAGAAAAAAAAAAAAAAGATTTTAGTAGAATTTGCATGTAAAATGAGTTAACACTGCAACTGCACAGGCTTTGGCATGTAAATGAGGTCATATGTTAATGTACTTCTGTTTCTGGTGCCAGTACCATGATTTGTGAATACACCTGCAGTGTTTCTATAGGCTACATCAAACTTTACTTCATAAGAGCCAGAAAGTCCTGTTTTCAGTGATATGGCTCAGGGAAACTGGAAGTCATGGAGATTCATGGATGGAAATTGTGATTTTATGTAAAGCCTCTCATTTTATGTTCTCTCTGCCCATGCAGTTGTGCATGTGTGTTTGAGTATGATGGTATACATGAAGGGCTGCATGATTCTGTATAACACACAGTGTGTGGCGCTGATGATGCACCTCTTCTCACTCCTTTGTGATTACAGTAATTTGATGTTTTCTTGCAGTAAGTCTGCATGTGTCTGGGCTTCATTTCGTCCAGACGTGAAGAAACCCCTCCCACCCTTAACACTTTAACACTGTTGTTTCCTGTTCAGGACATGATGGAGAACTTTTTAATATAGATATATATATTGCACAATGTTACTAGTAAAAAAAAAAAAATTATATTAGGGCTATCGGTATGTATTTATTTGTGGAGCTTTCTTAGTGATCTCAGATTTTAAATGTGATGAATCTAAATAATATCAATAAGAATAATTCTTATTTTTAGTATATTTCAAAATGTAGTGCCTTCAGTTTGAATGCATTCATATCCTCATTATTTTTATTTTAAATTACAGTGCTTTTTCTGTAGTTTTTATTGTTATTTTTTTAAATGTAGTGCATTCAGTTCTAATGCATTCAAATCCTCTCTTAAAGAAAAAAAGTATTATATATTATAGGTAGTACTAGCTTAAATTCTAAAAGTGATTTATAAAGGTACTAATTCTATTCTATCCTTTTTTTTCTTTCGAAACTTTTTTCTCTGACTCCCTACTCCTCCTCTCTGTCTCTTTCTCTACTTTCTCGACCTCTACCGCCCCCTGCAGGAATTGTGGGAATGTGTTCTGTGCCAGCTGTTGCGATCAGAAGATCCCGGTGCCAAGCCAGCAGTTGTTCGAGCCCAGTCGTGTGTGTAGGTCGTGTTTCAGCAACCTTCAGGTTCCCGTATCAGCTCTGGAGATGGAGCTGGACAAACCCATCACGGCCAGCTCCAACTGATCCCGCATCCGGCCACCTGCTGAGGACCCACAGGACGAGAGGTAGAAGCTCCAGAGACTGCTTTGTGGGGGTGAAGTCGCTTCTTTCCCACCGAAAGGGAATCATGTATATATGGAACGATGAGGAACGCACAGAGAGTCGTCCAGGGAGGAGAGGAGGCTTAGCACTTTCAGTTGGCGTTCGCAGAGAACTTTTTGCGGAGGCAGGTTACGTTTGAGAGCTTGTCTTCATTTGCGATGAAACTTATCCTGTACCTGCTGCATAGAGGGGAGGTTTTCACCAACCAGCGGACGGGTGCGAGAATAGGGTTTCCTCCCTCGTCATCTCACAAAGATCAGATTATCAGTGGTGTTTCGGGGAACGCCACGGGGTGAAAGGTGCTTCTGGGACGAGTCCGCAAGATCCTAGCTTTGTTTTTGAGTTTTCATCCCTGTCTTTCAACAATCTGCTTTGCAGAAACCTGCTTTTTTCCTTTCTTTTTGAGGTTGCACAAGTGATTCTGGGTGCCACACAGCATTCAAACTTTCTAGGGTTTGAATGCACCAAATTTCCAGATTCTTGGTTAGTTACTCCAAAGTACTTTCTCAAATAGAAATCATTCACCTTCTCTCTAATGTTGACTGTATAGTGACAGGAAGTGATGTCATCACGGGCCACTAGAGGGCGCTCTTGTCTTTCTGATCTGCTGTGTGGACGACGGCTGGTTTAGACACGGCCTGCTTCTGAGACCTTCTCAATAATGCTTTTTTTGTAACATACATGCGAGACAAATGAGATAATATATTAGAATGATATAAGAATGAGACGTATAGCATTTAAGATGAGAAATTGTATAGAATTCTTGAATAGTGGCTCACTAAATTAGTCACCAAATATAAGTTGTTGTTTTCCCCAGTTGTAGCCATTTGGGGGGTTTCTTTTTAATGTATTTCTTATTTTTGTCCTTCTAGTGATGCTGAACAGTTGTATGTGGAGAGAGATGTATGTGATATGCTGCATTAAGGCCCCAGATGTTTTTTTTGCGCTCTCAACACTTATTTATTATCAAGTTTTTGTTTGAATTGTATGTCCAATCCTGACAATTGATACACCACAGGATAATCAGTGTTGATGGGTGTGAGCCGCCTTTGCACTGAAGATGAAGCCCCTTCCACACACACATTTGAGAAATGACGCACAAACACAAGTCTCTTTAGCTTGCCTTCCCAGTTTATCCACTTTTTGGAGGTTAATTCTGATAATTCCCTCAATCAGCCAGAGTTCACCTGATAATACATTTACTCACCCTCAGAATTCGGAGAATCTTCATGCAACTCTTTTCCATATAATGACAGTTCATAGCGACTGCAAGTTTTATTGTATTGCTTTTCTTTTTCTGGAGCTTGATGGATGTGATCACAATTATATGGGAAAGAGTTCAATGGAAAAAGTAAAACTACAACAGCAAGCGAGTGAGTAAATAATGACAATTTGAATTGTTTGCGGTGAACTATAACCTTGACATTGGGCTCGCCAGCTGATGCTATAATGAGTGAGACCTGGAAGCTCCTGAGAGTTTAGGGCCGTGATGATGGGCGTTAATTCCTAAAGCTGATGACCTCTGCTCCTCTTGGTAAAGCCGGCGCAAGAGCGCTTTCAGTGTCACCGGTGCGACAGCTTTTGCATTAACGCCAATCCATGAATGTGATTTTTTTTTTTTTTCAGAAAGAGTAAATTCCATGGGTTTATATTTTGCACATTGGTAATCATCAGAAATACACTGTTGCAGATTTCTGTAAGAATTAAACAGTGGAATTCCAACTGAACCGACTCCTGGACTCAATTCACTGATCCGACGGTTTACACTGCACTGTCACTTTTTTTGTCAGCCAAACGCCTTTTACCTAAAATGTTTACTTGAAGTCCCCCTGAGATTGTAAGTTAATATTTTAATAATGCAACAACACATTCACAGTCTCTGATGTTGGTTATTGGTCACATAGGCAGGTAAACAATTAAAATATTTAATCTTTTAATTTTTTTAATTTTATTTAAATGGTATATTATATAATTTTTAGTGTTTTTTTTATTTTCACTTAATTATTTTTAATTTTACATTTGCTTTTCATGAACTTCCTCTGAGAAATCCTGATTCAGTCAATAACATCAGTGTGCGAGGCTGTACACTTCTGATTATCGAACTCCACTATAATAAATCTTGCTCCATTAAAGTTTTTGCTTCTTGCTTAAAGTGTTCCTTAGAGGCTGACAGGAAAACTTAAAGGCTTTAACATTAACTTTCAGTGACAATGTATAAAACTAATAAACCAGAGACATTTAACAGTGCATAGTACATAATGCATTTAAACCAAATTTATATTTCATGTTTATTTACACAGACCACTTACCGTATCTTGGTTGTTTAATTAAAGACAAAAAAAGCTAATTCTACATTATAAAAATAAACGAGCTTTTGTATCTGACCCATTACACAGGCTCGATATGCTTTTTACAAAAGGTGTTGTTCATACTATAGACCTTACGTGCCAGAGAAACAAGTGCACAGCCATCTATAGAATTTTGTCTTTGAACTTGTTTTTGTGGTAGCTTTGTATATTTCTATTGTATCGCTGTCGAAGAATAATTAGCTGGTGAAGTGGATTTACTTATTGCTAATTTTGACAAATTATCATGAGCATTGTAACGTTTGAAGTGGATGTGGATGTCATAACACACGTCAGTAGAACGGGAAGATTTTAATATGATTACAAACTGGAAGACAACCAGCTCAGAGCTGAAAAGTGTTGGGCTACATGAGGTCTTTAAAGAAGGTTGAGACCAATAATAGGCTACAAAAGATTTAATAAATTAAATGTGGTGCCAATAGATTGACATTCTGTAGCATTACATTACAGTGGTGATGAAGAGCATTCTCTTGTTTAATTACATGTTTTTATATGAAATACTGTTACTGGCTGTTCTACATTTAAATTACAAATGGTGCACATTTTAAATAAAGTATGCCTACTTTACATTTTATGCTGTTAGCTCAGAAATAACATGGCAACAATTAAAAGTGAAAACTTGTGGTTTTGAAATGTAAATTAAAGTAATACGTAGTGATGTTACGTAATGATGCACCGCTTTCAAATCCCTCAATCCCAGCGCTTGGATTCGGATGATGAATAGTTAAAAGAATGGTTCGGTTTCAACCTAGGGTCCCTTGCACCATGAGCTCGAGCAAAACACAGTTTATAAATAATAAACTCTTATTTATTTATTTAAACACTTGCCTGCTTGCAAAACTCACAAGTGAACTGGTTGCAGTTCCACTCTGGCTCCACATGAGGGCGCTCACAAGACGAGTGCAGAATGAATGGAGGTCTATGGAAAATCCGCTTTTCTCAGGATATCATTTTTTGTCTAGTAATTTGAATGTTGTATTTGAAAGGAGATGCAAAGAAATTACACAATTCGCTGAGTGTTAGATTTTTTCACTTATTAGTCACTTATTTGCTTTAAAAGGTCTTCTTAAATGTCATTGACGTCATACACATCGTACGACCAGAGATACTGCTTTACGGCAATCCTTCATTCACTTTGATGCTTTCGCGCTCTGCACTTTCTTTTCTCTCGAGGCATCGACAGCACAGCTGACACAGGTAAATACCAGTCTATGGTAAATACACGCGCTAACATTCTGGTCCCGCTTCGGATGCCATCAAGCGGTGTCTCTGTCGTAATCAGTCCTTCACTGACCAATCAGCGTTAATTAAGTTAACTAGCAGAATGCTAGCGTGTTATGGGCATTGGGCAACATCAACTCAACGTAAGAAATCGAAAGGACATAAGTACTCGTTTATTCAACTTTCGACCTATAACCAATGTTGAACTTGCAAAACTTACAATCTAAGATTTCTCAACCGCAATCGGCTGAAAGAGACTTATTTAGCCGTCTAGTTCAATAGACTCCAGTTCATTTTGCACTCGGACGATCGCCCGACGCCCCCAATTCAACTACAACCAAAATTCGGTACAATAGGACTTAATCGGGAGTGGCCAGGCTCTCCGTAGGCGCTCGGACTCTGGCGTGAAACTTTGTTGACATCTGTACACGTGACTAAGGAGAGGATTGTTGTAAGATAGTCAGACACAGTTACTTCAGACTAACGTGTACTGCAGCTGATTTAAAACACAGGACAATATGCCAAATACATGTAGGCCTATCTATCCCGGCTGCGGAATAAAAGCTAAAAGGTTAAACCCGGAGACCTTCCGTGATCTGCCGTTTCGCTGCAATGACCCGGAGCTTCAACAGTGGCTTGTCGTTCTCAAAATGGAGATCACGACGACGTCAGCCGAGACGCTGAAGAACGCTAGTGTCTGTTGCAGACATTTCGATGAAGACGACTTCTATTTTCCTAGTAAAGTCAAGGACCCAAAAAACCCGAGTAGAGTAACGTCACACAGGTAAGTTTACTATTTTGCTGCTAACGTGTTCGTGTACAGGTAGTTTGGGGAAGGGGCGCATCATGAAACATCGTGTGTTTGTATGCAGTCACAAGTAAAATTTTGTTGACTACATAGTGTTAACTAATAATTGTTGATAACTACTACCAACAAAATATTAGTGCATTCCTGGAACTGGGCGTCGTTACACTAAAGTTACATCCTTATCGCTTTCTGCTAAGAATTGTAACGTTACGCTTTCCCAAATCACGGAAGTGACATCGACGTCCGGGTTAGCGGTAGCATAAGCCATCAGGCAAGTGTTATTTAAATAAACTCCTGATGTACGTGCAAACTTTCCAATGCCTCGTTTTATGAGTACAGAACTTATTTGTACTACTGTAGAAGTTTCGTACCATTCCGGGCATTATTAGTGGGGTAATTTACGAGATACAACCTTGGATCCATTAGCGCCTGCACTAAGCCATTCGGCTGATATCTCTAAATAAGCTCTAACTTTAATAATGTTCGACCAAATGGAAAAAAAGCTGAGGGGGTGTTTGGCTCGAGGTCATGGTGCAAAGGACCCTAGGTTGAAATTACTCCGAACCATCCCTTTAATGGCTAGAAAAGCGCTTTCTAGTGAACACGTGACGTAGTTCTGACAGACCCAAAAAATGACTCAACGCTAAGAATACGGTGTATGGCTCATACTTTAATAGTGTTTAATATAGTGTAATTTCTTTATACAAAAAGAAAGTTCAACGTAAGCAGCCTTGTAGGTTGAAAAACATCGATTATCAATATTAAGGTAGTACATAACAGGACGCCCCAAGTCAGATTTATCATGCGTTTGATAGGATCACTCAGGCTTTTAGTTACAATTACCCATGAACTCGAAAAGCCGCAAACTGAGCTTCATATCTTCAGGTCTTCTACAAACCCTACCGGACATCACACAGCTCAACAGGACGTCTGTAAACGCGAAAGCAGCAGGAATTTCCAGAAGAGCCCGTGGATTTGCTGCAGTGTGTCGACGAAAGCTTTGTTATTTCTAACAAAATACGATAAGTTCACTTGAACATCACAAGGACACTTGTAGCGAGAACATGACGTGTCTCCTTAAAAAGATTTACAAGCTCAAACTCTTATTAGCATAAAAATATACAATGTGCAGTAGGTTCGATAATGTCAGTCAAATATATCTTAAAAAACTGGACAAACTAATTAAGAGCAGCCAAATTGACTGTTTACCACATTAGCATACGACATAAAGGGAAATAAAACCTGTACTTTTCTGTAGGAAACCCATTTCAACTGTCTATACAAACAGTTTTATAGCATAAAAAATAGACTTCATTGCTTCATCAGTCAAGTTACGTTTAGCTATAAAAATTTAAATCACCATATTTACAATCTGCTAATCATGTGGTTAAAGGAATATTCCGGTTCAATATAAATCTACAGCGTTTGTGGTTTGCTGAGTACCACAGATCATAATTGTATCTAAACCAAAAATCATGGTTACAGCAAGACACATGTACATTTTTAATGCGAGCTAAAACTGCTTTAAACTCGTCAGTGCAGTTATATAGCCATAAAAATAACATCCGTTATGATTATGTAAATTCAGTAATTGTGGGATGCCAGAATGAACATTTTTACATGAAGAAAAAAAAAACTGTTCCAGCCAATAAATGGGACGGTGGAAGTTTTATTACTGTTCTACTGTTCTATTATGTTTTCTGAAAGTCATGTTTATATATGCAAAAGAGGCATTACCTAATTAAATATTAACTAATGTGGATACATTTACAGAACAGAAATGTGAACAATGGAAAAAGACAGATTCTTGTTTAATTCTGTTGACATATTAAAGTTTTTCATAAATCAGAAACTACTGTCAACAATATTTTCACCATGTTTTTAGGAATAACATGTTATATAAGTCATCAGGCAAATATTATATGAACATTTACCAGTAAATAAATATGAATAAAACGTGAAAGTGCTGTAGAAATGGAGATTTCTGGGGGGAAAAAAAACACTTTTAGAGATATGTATTGTTACTGAAATCTACAGATGTTAATAGATAAAGGCTAATAAAGTTAAATGTGTATTTTGGATGTTTACTTTCCACAAGTCTCATAGAAAGAAGCAAGTTATGGAAGCAAAATAGGCCAAAATCTGAAGAAATTATGAAGAAAGCCTGAAGAAAACCATGGGTTGTGCCTGTAGTGTATTTCCTTAAATTCATAAAGTCCTGTTTACTTCCATTGTAAATGTATTACTGTAACCACAATTTTTACTCCAAAAAAAAGAATGGAAGAGACAAAATGATTTCCTGTGGTGATGGCCATTATGCCACGAAATGCTATTGATAGTTTTTTCTACTGAACCTGAAATATTCCTTCAAGGTCTTTGCCCAAAAAACTGCAGTTCACAATGGACCTTCATGAATGGTTACAGCATGGACAGATTAAACAACATCAGCAGCACAATGTCCCAGACTCGAGTGAAACAACATGGCTCGGTTCACGGTTACGGGCATGAGATGATACAGTTCAGAGTTTTACGGAGCGCCTGTTAAATCCACGCTGGAAGTGGACGATGGCTCTTACGTCATCCCTCCGGGACGTTCTCAGACTGAAGACTGGTCCCAAACCTACACCACCACCAGGATAAAGAGGTCACTTCAACACTTCCCTGTCTGACGCAGAAACATCATTACTGCTGCAAAGGATGCTGATTTTCCCAGAGACTGGGCATTAACTGTGCACCCTGTTTGAGGCCATAACTAGAAGGAATTTAACTAAGCAGCGGATGTTCATGTATTTGTGCATGCATGAACATCGTCAAACCTGAGGTTTGTATCCCTAGAAGGATACACAGTTTACGTGGCAGTGTCTCGTGCGTACCTTGTTGACGGGCGTCAGCTGGGTGCGTACAGAGCTAGTGTGAAGCCGCGAGCGCTCTCGGTCTCTCTCGCTGCCACTGCTCTCGAAGCGCCCGGGCGAGCGCTCTCTTCGGCTGTCTAGGACAGCTCGACCGGGGGATTTCTCGCGCTCCAGAGGCCGGGCCGGAGATTTGTCCCGCCGGAACTCGGTACGGCCCTCGCGGTTAGCGGTGAGGAGTGCTGGGCTCGCGGTGAAGCGGCCCCCTCCTGGGCCCCGGGACCCGAGGCCAGGCGCTTGGAGATGTGCTCGTTGTACGTGGGCGGCCCACGCTTGTTTGGGCTGCTGTGGAGGTCAGATTAATGGCTGATTTGGGTAAATGCATGATGCACGGAAACGCATGTGAAATATTCAAGCATTAAAGGGTTAGTTCACCCAAAAAGGACAATTAGCCCATGATTTACTCACCCTGAAGCCATCCTAGGTGTATGACATTCTTCTTTCAGAGTTATAGTAAAAATGTCCTGGCTCTGCCAAGCTTTATAATGGGAGTGAATGGGTTTTTGTTTTTGAAAGTCCTTCAAAGTGCATGCATCCATGATAAAGTGCTCCACACGGCTCTGCGGGGGTTAATAAAAGCCTTCTGATGTGAAGCGATGTGTTCGTGTAAGAAAAATATTCATATTTAAAACTTTATCGACTAAAATAATTAGCGTCGAGGAAACTGACATACGCAAATCGACTTACGCCACAAGAGCAACACTGGACGATGTATGACGTAGATGTAGGAGTAGCGTAAGCTTTGCCGCCTCTCGCGGTTCAAACAGGGCTGGGCAACCGTGTTCATCAATATCTTGTGCGTCAAGTTCAAGTGTTACTCTTTTGGCATAAATCAATGCGTCTGCATCCAGTTTGAACCCAATTAAATCAAGTAAATCTCTCCACCTTTTACCTTCCGTCTTCCGGAAGCTAGTTATTTTAGTCGATTAAGTTTTAAATATGAATATTTTTCTTACACGAACACATCGCTGTTGGAGCACTTTTATCATGGATGAAGGCACTTTGAAGGACTTCCAAAAAAAACAAAAACCCATTCACTGCCATCATAAAGCTTGGAAGACCCAGGACATTTTTTAACACAACTATGAAAGAAGAATGTCATATACACCTAGGATGGCTTATGGGTGAGTAAATCATGGGTTAACTTTAATTTTTGGGTGAACTATCTCTTTAAGCAACTCAACGCGTGGTGTGATTTTTCCACAGGTTTGGGATGTTCTCCCCTGAACCGTGGGAAGATCACGGAAATGCACAAGATCAAATACTTGATTGCTTTTAAACAATGAAAGGAGCAGCAATATTATAACAGACGTCAATTTTTTCTGGGATTTGGAATGGAATGAAAAGTGACTTTAGGCAGAACATGAAAGAAAGTTGTTGCAAATGTTTCGGATTGAATGTTTTTTTTAACAGAATTACATCACTTGCTATTGGCTGAATCCTTTCATTGCCTGTTTGCTTTTACGGCAGGAAGGAGTTCACCTGTCCAGTACCTGTGCTGTTATTGTTACCTAAAAATTAAAAAAATGTATATTGTTAAATGAAATAAGACTGAAGTAAAATAAAATATAAATATTAGATGAAAAACTTAGAAATGTAGCCATGGCAAGTAATTGAAATAAGTCCACGAAGTCTTAAAATTACTAGAAGTAAAAATGGGGAAAAAAAAAATAAAAATAAATGAAAGACAAAAGTTCATTATAAAAATGATCGAGCTTAAATGAAATATAAAAATAAAAGATCATTCAAAATATTAATACATACTAATACTATAATATCACATAAATAATATGAACATAACACGGTACAGATAACACTGTGGCAATCATGTCAGATTATAGATCTAGCAAACATGTCATCCTTTTTCTTGTCATTTTGCCAGAAGTACATAAATACACAAATAGTATGTTCAGGTTACAACATTATTGTTCATTGTATTTTAATGTTTCCGGCTCTCTGTTTTCTGCTCAGAATGAACCAAAATGGAAAAACACTGAATCTCATTCACTATTAATTGCGTACATTATTCGTATTTATACATACATTTTAACTTCTCAGGAAAACTTTCCACTTGATTCACAACACATGTATACACTCATCAATCTATTAACCCCGTTCGAATATTGATGAATTTGGAGTTTTCTAAATGAGCGACCGTGTGCCCAAGGTAGTTAATTCACATAAAACACACATAAACCATCTCCATATAAGAACTCATGAAATCATATTTCAAAGCGGGACTGTTTAATATATGGTGGTAAATAACCCGCACCTCCTGCTGGAGCCGGTCCTCTGCAGTTCCCCAGACTCTCTCACCAGGCTGCCCTTACAGCAAATGACCCGCAGCTTGTTCTGGTAGGACGAGGCCAGATAGATGGCCCCGGACGAGATGGCCGGTCCCAGGTAACGCGGGTTAGGAATGTCCAGGTGAGCGAAACTGGGAGGCCTGTTTGAAAGGGGATTTAGTGTCACTCTCAAGTCCTCCTGTTATTTTGTGGTTTCTCATATGCATGCAGTGTTCATCCTACCCAAGAGCTGCATGTCCCTGAATCTCAATAACATCCAGCGAGTTGAAGTTGGTCACAAACAGATACGGCTCTCTGAAAGCTGGAAACAGACAGATGCTTCAGTTAGTGATTCGGAAGATTAGAGATGCAACGGTCGACTGGACATAACTTTTTTTGGCCAATCTCTATTCCAGACTTGCACACAAACTGTGTGGAAATTTTACGAAGTCTGTAAACAGGATGTTAACACCGGCCAGAGACGCTGAAGACGGACACACCGACGCGCCAGCAAAGCAAACACTACCAGGCACAGAAAGCTCACTGTTTGCTATCCCTGAAATATTGGATGAAATATATAAATACTGATGTGGGGGTTTATATGAATGAATCTCTGTAGGTAACTGACTGCATTAATTTCATCTTACCTCTGCATAATACCCATTTATAACCGCAGCGCTGCTTTGTGTACAGGTATAATGCTATATCTCTGCTGTTCCATTAGCGCCACCTACTGACAGAGTGAATCTGGATTCAGTCCGTCTGCGGTTTTGTTTTGTGCAGGTTGTCACAAAGATAAAGTCAGGCCATTCTGTTTTAGCTTTAAATCTTGAAATTATAAAAACAACTGCTCATTCTGCATGTTTGTAGCATCTTTGTTTGGGTCATGATTAAATGCAGTGGTTGCTTCTTATTTCAAATGGCTACTGATATATATATATATATATATATATATATATATATATATATATATATATACATATTAGGCTTGGTCTGTTATCAGCAAATAAACAACCAATAAATTTCCTTAAAGGAAGAAAACAAAAAAAAATCAGTATTGAAATTGGCTTGTAAAAAAAATCATGATCCATGCATCCATACTGAAGATGATCATTATTACATTTTGCACATTTGGGTTTGTCAAAAAAAAGAAGACTAACTAACCGAATGTCAGGGGCAGTCGACTCCACTTGAGATCATCAGGGCGACTTCTTCGACCATAAGCATCCACGAACACACCGATCTCTGTTATCAGAAATTGAATAGAAAACAGTGTAAATAAAATCAATACAATTGGAGTGTTTTTAATTGTATTTTTCATCTAGGAACTGTGACGGCTGTAGCTATTGTATACTGCCCACTATTTCTAAAATATAGATGTAGTAGTATGGAGTTTGCAGCTATAAAAATGTTTCATAATGTTGCATTGTCGTCACATTTAATGTTTAATTCTGCAGCTGGCAGCATCCAATTATAAATACAATTGGAGGAAAATACCATATTTATTTCAATTATAAATAAGGTTTTATGACTAATATAAATAGTTATTTTGTATTTTTAATCAGAGTTTGTTTTGTCTTAACTTTTGGCTAATCAAAGAAATAGGTTGATTTCATTTCATTCACCACGTTGAAAAGTAAAGTCACGCATTGCACTGATAGAAACTTGACTATTCATTAAACCGCAATAACATGCTGCATACTACTTTCTTGTGTTATATATAGACCATTGGTATATACCATAATGTATGCAAAGTAATCAACATGTGCTTTTAAAAAAAAGCATAGTTCATACATAAATTACAGGAAAAAAAATGCAGCATACGTGTTTGGAACAACATGACGGTGAGTAAATAATGATTTTGTCTCAACTATTGCTTTAATATTGTCATGCAATAGGAGATTGTCGGTAGTTCAGAAGTGTGATGGGTGTCTGACCGTGGAAGCAGAGCAGATATTCCTCCTTCTGTGGAGTGCTGGACACCTGGACGATGGAGATGGGGAAACTGTGGGAGGATCCAGTGAACACAGCCGACGCCAACGACACGTCATTCTTGTCCAGGAACTCTGCCAAACACAGCCCATCATGCAAAACGCTGTTTACATAATGCACAATTACAAATTATAAGTGCCTGATCATGTTCTCACAAATGGCCCGCCAGCCGGTCCAACCAGATATCTGCACTGGAACATGCAAATGTGGAGAAAATGACTGCAATGACTAGCTGAATGCTTTTTAAATTACAGATCCATCACATCTACACCCCCGATGATAAAGGAGATTGAGGACTGACCCTCATCTAACTGGCTCACTGGACGTCACTGTAATACCTACCATCCAGAACACACTGCTTCATCTCAATCTCGTAGAATTTATTGGTGCCAATGATGATGCTGTAGCTGGTGAAGTGGATACAGCTGCACGGCTCGAGCGTTTCGATCTCCTGAGAGATGAAGAGACGGATCATTAGAGGTGTGGTCCGTGTGAAGGAGTTAGAAAGCAAAGCACATCAAACATTGCAGCTGTTTGCGATGGAATTACGTTGCTAAATTTGATGTGACAAAGATGAGTTCTTTTGCTTCAAGACTCAGAATCTCAAACGTTACTTGCCTTCCGTATACAGAACTTGTTCAGATTGTCGTTGTATCGCAGAATCGTGACTTTATTGGGCATTGCGGCACAAATGCATGGACCATTTTCTATCTAAAGCAAGAGTAGACACAAAATACTGTGTAAGGAACAAATTTGTTGGGTTAAACGTCACAAAGTGCATGATGCAACACTGCATTAAAAACAGAGTGGAAGTTGCAATGCAGTGAAACAGCCTTACCCTGCCTGTGGCAAACAGATGACAGCCCTTGACGGTCTCAAAGATATATGGCACAATCTCTGGCAGGGGTGGGGAGGTGAGACTGGGACAAAGACTGTTTCACCTTCTTAATCTCCACCAGACACAGTGCCCGCTCATCCCCTACAACACATCATCACAATCGACTTATTTTCACATGCATCCCTTTCAAAACTACTGCAATAATGCCATGAATTTTGATAAATACCTAAAGATTAGCATATTAATGTACCAAGGTATTTTCATAATTTTTTTTTACACCTGGATAAAAGCCAAACAATATGCATTACAAAAAGAATAAACCTTGCATTTTTTCTGCATTTGCCAGACGCTTTTATCTAAAGCGTATACATGTTTATTAGTTCATGCATTCCCTTGGAATCGAACCCATGACCTTAGTGTTGCACGCACCATGCTCTACTATTTGAGCTTCAGGAATAGAATGGTATTATTAACCATGGTGTGTAGGGCAAAAATGCATGATATTATCATGTCTAAAAAAAAAAAGCATTGTAATACCATGGTACTTTTGTTAATGTTGCAAGGTACTGGTTCATGATCTCTGCTCACCCACGATCATCAGCAGCTTGTCGTGGTCCTTGATGATGTGGATCTGAAACACGGATCCCAGTCCCGGGATGTGAGTGAGGGAGTTTTTAATCACGTTCAGGGCATAGAGACCCTCCTCTGAGCCCACCAACACAATCTGATGACAAAAACAAGATAACCCGATGACTGTATCAGACTACAACAAACATAGACTGAAAATTAAGAAATAAACCTTGAAAATTCAAAACCGATTGAGAGTAAAATTAGGGGATTGACAGATACCTGATCAGTCAATGGAAGGGTGCAGTTGATATCCAGACGGTCCGTCTCCTTCTAGCTTGAGTAAAGAGTTACCCAACAATTTCTGTACAAAACCAAAAACACCATCATGAGCATGTAACAGTGTTTAAAAAAGTACATTTTATATTTTATTTTATGCACAGATTCAAGATATACTGTACACTTCAGACTGCGTCAAGCTGTACAGTTACAAAGACAGGCCTAAGTTGTCCCCCTATATCGCCACACAGACTCTTTAAATGTCAGAATGAGTAGTTTCTGGTTCCTCTCACTCACAGCATCTGCTTCAGCTTTCTCTCTCGCTCCACGACTGCTGGCCACGATGGCTTCCAGCACGGCCACCCAACGCTGTTTCTCCGAGAATCCTGAAGTCATGAGGTACAGAGTCTGACCGGGCCAGCACGTCGACTGAGGAGACGACTCCAACTTCAGCACGTACGGCACATCTGAGCGCATACAAATGTGCATGTTAGAGGACAGGAAAACACGGTTCTTCCTCCAGACATCGGCCACTTTTCTGAATCCACATCCACAAACTTTTCACAAATAATTACAAAGAAATGGAAAGTAATACATTGAATTAAACAAAGTTTTTGAGTAAAAAGACTGAAATGGTATTTTCTTGTCAAATGTGCTCCAATAATCATTACCAAAATTTTTTGGGCAGCGGCTATTTGCTCTAAGTGAAAATAGCATATTTTCTTAGTGACAGATGCTATTTACACTAAGTTTCAGTATAAATAGATTCTAATTACACTAAGTGAAAAAAGTGATAGATTCTATTTAAACTATAGCAGTAGGCCAATTATCTTTGCAATAAGTGTAAATAGCAGTTGGATGCTATTTCTACTTATAAATAGTGGCAGATGCTATTTGCACCTTGTTGTTGTACATTAAATGGTATGCAACAATAAGAGTAAATTATTATATTTATTAAAATTATTAAATGGATGCCACCTTATTGGGACAAGCCCTCCCTACCCTAACCGATAAACACTTTAGTATTAAACATGTTTATTTCCACTTTTCAAATATTTTCCGATCTGATACATGATGGGAAAAGAGAACAAGTTCGGCAAAAGGAACTCGAACTCGGGTTGATTTGCGTCAAAACTTTCTGGTCTTACCCCTACACTAATGCTACTAACGACGACGTAATTTTGTCTGGCCCAATCAGACGTCAGTGGGCGGAGTTAGTGTAAATAGACACTCTGATTTCTTTTACAGTGTAATTCCACAGAAAGTTTGTCACCTGTCTTGGCAGTGTTGGGCAGCTCAGAGGCACCGACAGAAGAGTGAACGGTCACGTCTCCATCAGAGAGACACAACTCAAACTCATCCAGCGCCTCATCACCGACTCTGAGAGGACAGATCATACATCATTCACATCAAGGCACATCATTCCTTACCGGTCTAACACATTCCCTGCTGGAAAATAGATCAAACTAGTTAAACTAGAAAAAAGTGTTTTTTTTTTTAAATCAAATTCAAGTTAAACACAAACATGCAAAGTTTGATGTGTAATGAAATGCTTTTTATCACTCTCCATACATTGAATAAAATAAAATGAACGGATCAGAAATTAAATCTGGCAAGTTTTCATAAATCAGAAATTGAATTTACACATTGGCCATAAACCTGGTTTCCGCTGGTCATGCTGGTTTGGATCGATGGTTTTAGAGGGGTTGTGTCAGCTGTTCAGGTTAGGAGACCAGCAGACCTCCTTAAGCTTGTCCTTCTATGTCTAGATGGTTGATTTGGGTAGACCAGCTTGGTCAGGATAAAACACAAGCTACTACTATCCAATCTTAAGCAAGACCACCGTAAGCAGGTTTGATTCAAGATTTTCCAGCAGGAATGAACTGTTGTCCTGATATAACATGCAGTGTGCAAACTGAACTGATGCACATTGGGAAAAGCTAGAAGATTCACAGACCGTCTCTTGGTTCTGTCTCGTACGTGATCACTTTATATCCATCCAACAACACGTACTTCCTCTCCCAGCCCTGACCACGCTTCCCATTTCTGCAGGAAAACAACCCACAATTCCAGGCACATTTAGCGTTCACGCTTTCCTCCCTTTTGGTATTTGAACATTTTTAGGCCAGACAAGTAATTAGTTGAGGTCAATTTGTAAAGAGAGACTACACGCCTGCGCACATATATATTCAAAATGCCCATACCTATAGACTAAACGCGTAATATGCATGTGCACGCCTTCATCGTTTTCACAGATTTGCGTTTGTTAAATTTACGTGGAGATAACTTTTTTTTTAAATTTCAACGCTTGCACCTTGGAACCTATTTCAAGGTTTGTGTTTTCGAGCCACCAGGCACTGTTGTGCAAATGAGCAGCCGGGGTGCGTTAAGGGTTTTCTGTTAGAACGTGTGTGTTAGCGGCCCCTACGTTAATAACTAATGATCTTTGCAACGGAAGTGAATCAATCCAAACTAACTTTAGCTGGACAATAACTTTATTCTAGAGCTGCTGTAAAGCCAAAACAATCTCTGCTACTTTTATTTCCTATTATCACTGTAAAGCTGCTTTTTGAAACAATCTATATTGTTAAAAGCGCTATATAAATGAAGATGACTTGACTTCTGCAGCAGGAGGCCTGAGGTCACATGCTCACCTGGGCTGCTTCAGCCATCCTTCCAGCCTCATTGTGTCCACCAGCGTCTTTCAGGCCGGAGGGTGCTTTCCCTTCTCCCGACACAGAGCCTCGGACAGATGCAGCGCGTACTCAGTGGGAACGCCACAGGTGGCTGGGAGGTACGGGGAGCATTTCGGGTGGCACAAAGCATGGCATTCTAAACCAGGAGAAAGAAGAAACAGGATCAGCATCTCCAGCTTTAGCCCAGGTGACCTGATTGGCTCAGCAAATCTATTAACAAACAACAATGGACTTTTTTCACGTTTCTGTTGTTCTCAGAAACCGAAGTTATAGTTTGGTAAACGTCTATTGTGGTGAAGGGAAAGTACTGCACAGCAAATATAATTTTTTTGCATTCCCATTTGCTCCAATAGCAAGAAAATAAATCCACAGTAGTGTTTTCTACGACTTTCCAAAACATGACAGAATATTGAGAGATTGACAAAATATTGGGAGAAGTTGGTCAGAAGAGAGAAAGATGTTAAATTTGACTCTCATTAATTTACACTCACAAATTTAATGCCAAGGCAATATATCAAAAGGTATATTGCTATAAATTTACTTTTGTTTATTAATGGAAATATGAAAACTAGATTTATTATGTTAAGCTACGTTTAACCTGATTGGGTCAAACAACAATGTTTGAGGAGGAAAAGGTATCATATACAAAACATCTATTACCTAAACAAATTAAGCCAACTAATATTCATACTCTGTAACCTGCATTGTTGCCTTACATAACTGTTTATCCCTGATTTAACAACTGCAAATTTGTTTTGTTGATATAAATGAATGTATTAGGTTGATTCAGTGGTTAAATAGTATTTTTGACAAGGAAAACAACTTAGGCAATGCAATTCAATGAAAATACAGATATTGGTATCAGCAAGTACCAAAAATCAATGTATATTTATCAAACTCATGGAAAAAGTGGCATCAGCACATCCCTACTTGTAAGTATAGTGATGGTGTATGTTTATTAGGGAAAGGGTTTCGGTGTGATCCGTAACCAATGCAGGTCGCGGCCTGCCGTCCAAAATGGACTGTGTCCAGACACACGGTGCAGCGGGCCGCCCTCATGTTGAGCCCCTGCGTGAAGCGGTGAGGAGTGCTGTGATGGATCCTGTCCTTCACACGTCTGGTGTACTCTAGAGGATCAAACACGTTCTTAAAAACACTCGGTTACCTGTCTATATAACTTATGCAAACAGGCCAAAGCAAGCTGAAAATGTCCTCTCCTGAGAGCATTTCTCCACCAGAGGCTGAAGAAATCACTGTACTGTCCAAGCTGTCATTGGTAGCTTGAGTACGAGCATGCAAGGATTTCGGGAGTTCTCGCATTCTGCATGGCATACAGCAAGAGTATAGCCATAAATACGAGTGTATACACGAGATAAGCTCAGTGTCCTGACTGATCTGTGTGCAGGAGCTTCGGATATCCAGGATCAGTTATCAAACCATGATGACCTGATACAAAACGTGTTCATTCAAAAAATTGAGTGTAGGACACCAATAAAACTTCAACTGAAGCATTCGCTAGAATGACATGTTTGGATTTGGCCAGAGAGCTTATCTCTGCAGGAATAAAAAGATCATACCAAGAAAGAATAGATAACGGAGAGACGCCTGGTTCATTCTCAGGAAACAGTGCCATTTGTGTCCCTATGA
The DNA here is from genome assembly GCA_030578275.1 of Meda fulgida. Taxonomy (NCBI): domain Eukaryota; kingdom Metazoa; phylum Chordata; class Actinopteri; order Cypriniformes; family Leuciscidae; genus Meda; species Meda fulgida. Next base: position 31,237,849 of record CM060623.1, read on the forward strand.
CTGAACACGTCATATACTGTTTAGTGTGTATTTTTTTTGTGTTTAAAAAATAATTGAATGTGCATATATTAGCCACTTTGTATGTATACATATATATGTCTATGTGTGTGTGTGTGTGTGTGTGTTTTAAAATGCTTAATGCATGTCCCTCATTTATGTTAAAACTCCTTTATGCTTAGGCATTTAATGATTTAGGTATGATGAAAAATACTGATTTGATATTTATCATTCATCCTATTACATCAAAGTCTTTCTGACCACATGTACTTCATGTTTTTACTTATATCAGCCTCATCTTGAAAGCTGAACAGTAACCTTTTGAAATGAAAGCATAAATATTGAAATCATTGAAAAATCCTTATATTTCAAGCACATAAATGGCACGGTTTCTTGAGAGTGGGTCGCCTAAGAAAGAACTTACTTTCAGAAGTGACTCTCCTTATTTCTGTGGAACGACAACAAAGAGGACAGTGAGTGTGGACAGACATGAGCGAAAACATCTACTGCAAATACATACGGTCTGGAGTCCTCTCGTCTTAGATTCAAATCAGCATTTTCCAAAAAGCTTCTGATTTAAAGTGCACCTATTATGCTTTTTGGGATATTCCCTTTCATTTAGTGTGTAATTGAGTTGTTTGTGAATGTAAAACGTCTGCAAAGTTTCAGAGATCAAAGCGCAGATTAATGGCGTTATTGTCTCCTAAAAGAAAGGAGCGATTCTGAACTGCTGAAACGTCGTCAGTAACTCGTCTCACTTCCTGCACAAACCTACATAGTTTGTAACAAATTTGTGTGGCGAGCAGTACATTTGATGACAAAAACAACTTAGAAAAAGAAAGAGACAAAGCAAGAAGAGAGAGAGAGAGCAAAGGAGGAAGAGAGTCGACACCGGTTAAATTTTTCCCCTTACAGAGACTCTGAGACATGGATATGACAAAATACAAAAATATTCTTTATTGGAAGAGATTAAAGATGCTAGAGTGCAAGTTAATTAGGCTCAATCATAACCATAAAACAACAATAAACAAACTCCCAGGGCTCGTGATTACCAGAAGCAGGTAGAGGAGCTAGTGCCGTCACTAACGTCAGCGATGGTCAAGGTACACCCACATGTGCACTAGACTTCACACACACACTCACACACAGCAACCAGGATCAATCACTATGGGATATAGACCACACATACTGTGCCTCATCAAGACCCACCACCAAATAGAGCAACTAGCCCTCCTGCTCCGGACTCACGGTGCCTGAAACACAAGAAATACAAAGACAACACGCAAAATGATAAAGAAATCAAAGCAAGCAAAATACTGGAAAATGATGGATTAAAAAAATCACAAAAATAGAACAAGCACAAGAAACAATAAAACAGTAATAGGCTACACATCAACAAAACTGGAATAATTGCACTCGCCAAACTAACAAAGCAAAATAACCCGAACAAATAAGCAAACATCAAAAATGCTGAAGCCTATCTCACATATGTGTAACTGCAACCAGCATGTGGATGAAAAAAATAATAAACCAGCAAAACAAAAGAATAGCAGCGATGATAGTCCAAAGCCCAAGCAGTAGCCTACTGTCTTCAAGTGCCTTATACAGACAGATTAATTCCCCAAACATGCGGAGATCGCGTTATTCGTCCGGCAGCCAACCGATGAACAAAGTTCACCGCGACGAGCTGGAATACAGCGATAAACCCCATCACTCTACACCACTAAATTAAATAAATACCGAAAGAAAGAGACCTACCAGGAAGCCAAGCAGCAATACACAAGATTTGATGGAACAGAGTCAGCTATAGATCTGACTGTAGCGTCAGAACAGATAGCAGGAAGAAGTCAATGGGAGGCTTATAATGATAACAGTTTGGGAAGTGATCATTACCCTATTTGGACAAATATGAATGAGCAATGTGTACATTTAGAAGGAAACTGGTTCCCAAGATGGAAAATGAAAGAGGCCAATTGGGAACATTATAGTATGGTAGCAAGTGGAAAGTTGATGGGGATTATGTCACATTCAGGTGATGATGTTGAAGAATTGAACTCTATGATTACTGGCATACTGTATGAGTCAGCAGAAGAAACTATAGGTAAATCTAACGGGATGAGGAAAAAGAAAATGGTTCCGTGGTGGTCAGAGGGGTGCAAAGAAGCAGTTAAGGTAAGGAACAAGGCTTTTAAAGTCAGTAAATCAAATCACACATTCAATAATTTAGTTGATTATAAAAAAGCACAGGCCAAAGCTAAAAGAGTAATTCGTGAAGAAAAAAGAAAATACTGGAGAGATTTTTGTAGCAATATTGGGTCTGAAATCAAGGTTGGTGAGGTATGGGGAATGATAAGGAAAATGGGAGGTATTAGAATGGACTTTGCATTACCAGTAATAAGAGAAATGACATTGAGGCAGTTAATAAAGCGGAAAAGGCAGAGGTACTGGCTAGGGCATTTGTTAAGGTACATAGTACACAGAACCTATCCAGTGAAGCGTTAATGTGGAGAGCAAAAGTGATTGAGGAAAATAGAGGCATATTGGGGAGAAAAGTCACAAGTGAATGTGCAATTGATACACATTTCACACTATTTGAATTGAAAAGAGCTTTAATAGGTGTTAAGAGTACATCACCAGGGAAAGATGAAGTGTGTTACAAAATGATAGATCAGCTATCAGATGTGGCTAAGAGTGTTTTTTTAATATTGTATAATAAGATATGGGAGCAAGGGAAATTGCCGAGAATGTGGAAACATTCTGTGGTAATCCCTATAGGTAAGCAGGCAAGATAAAGCAGAAGTTAAAAGCTATAGACCAATAACTCTTACATCCAACTTATGCAAAATTATGGAGAAAATGATTACTATAAGATTAGGATATGTAATTGAGAAAAGAGGAATGCTCTCCCCTCACCAAAGTGGATTTCGTAATGGACCCAATTATTTGTTTAGAAAATGAAATCAGGAAAGCTCAGGTAAGTAAAGAAGCGGTTTTGGTTATATTGTTTGACAGTGAAAGAGCATATGACATGATGTGGAAGGAGGGGCTTTTAATTAAGTTAAATAAGATGGCTATAGGTGGTAGGATGTTTAACTGGATTAAAGATTTTTTGAATAACAGAACTGTAGAGGTAAGAGTAGGGATGGAAGTATATATCCAATAGAGAATGGTACTCGACAAGGAAGCGTATGTAGCCCAATGCTTTTTAATATAATGATTAATGACATTTTGGATGGAATAGATCAGAGGGTAGGTAGAGCATTATATGCTGCTGATGGGGCATTATGGGTGAGAGGAAGGAATATTGACAACTTGAAGGTTAAAATGCAGTTACCAATAATTAAGGTTGAAAAGTTGTCAAAAGAGTGGGGCTTTCATCTATCTATTGAAAAGACACAATTCATATGTTTCTCCAAAAAAAAGAACAAATCCTAATATAGATCTTAAACTGTATGGGAAACATCTTAAGCAAGTTGATAGTATAAGATATTTGGGGGTAAGGTTTGATGTTAAACTAAATTTTAAAACACACATTCAGAAAATGATAGAGAAATGTAAAAAAGGTATAAATATACTGATGTGTTTAGCAGGGTATAGCTGGGGAGCATCAGGAATGTCCCTGAAAAGGATTTATACTGCACTGATTCGTTCTGTTTTTGATTATGGAAGCATAGTTTATAGTTCAACAACTAAAACCTTAATGCAAGAACTAGATAGAGTACAGGCCAAGGCACTTCGAATATGTTGTGGTGCGTTTAGGACAACACCTATTCCATCATGACAAATAGTAGGAGAAATGCCTTTAGACCTAAGGCGATTAAAACTATCCATGTCTTACTGGACAAATTTGCAAGGTCATGAAGAAACACCCCCCAAAGCAGGTGTTATTAGGATGCTGGGAGTATGGGCGCCCATCATGTAGTTTTGGGTGGCGTGGGAATAGAAAGGCAAAGGATATGGAAATTGATAGTATTGTGTGTTGCAAAACTGTTAGCACATCAACAATCCCACCATGGATGTTTTGTTCTCCCAGGGTAGATTTAGAAGCTAAGAACATAATTAAATCAGGGATATATCAAAACATTTAGCAATATCTTGACATAAATTATGATTGACGCAGTTCAGATTTTTACAGACGCATCAAAAAATCAGAATGGGAAAACAGGGGTTTCAGTCCACATTTTAAAATATAATGCTAATATTAGAAAAAGGACCCATCTATCCATTTTTACAGCAGAAATGGGTAGCAATAATTCTGGCGTTACAATGAGTGGAAGAAGTTAAACCAAATAAGGTGATCCTCTGTTCAGACTCAATGTCATCATTAGTATGCATTCAGAGTGGAAAGTCTACATGTAGACCAGATCTACTAGATGAAATTAATCAACTAATTTTTCAAATAAACCAACAAAGCATAAGTGTAGGATTTATATGGGTTCCTGCACATAGGGGAATGGAGGGGAATGAGAAGGCAGACAAGATGGCAAAGGAAGCTGTTACATCAGAAAGGGTTGAACTGGATATCAATTTAAGTAGGACAGAAATTAAAAGTATTATTAAGGATGAAATTAACAGAATGTGGCAGGAGAGATGGGATAAGGAGGGGAAAGGCACACATTTATATAACATACACAAAGAGGTTACAGCTAGTAGAATCAGTGGATTGGAAAGGCAGGAGGAAAAAATAATGACGCGCTAGAAAGGCGGATGCACATTAACGCAATCTCCGGTGGCAACACGGCCACCGTGGAAAGCGACGCTGGTTACCTGTGTGCATCTAGGCCGGACTCAACACCTGCAGAGAGAACTGCACCAAACAACGGCACTTCAGTACATTTGCATAATGCCAGCCTAGGCTCTTCATTGGCTGCTGGCAAATAATGTTTGCTTTACCCCGCCCTCAAACACTGTAGTTGTATCTGAGACTGGAAGGATTTGGTTTGTGTTGTCCATGTCGAGAAGACGCTGCTTTCTGCTGCCTTGAAATCCTTCATGCGATTGATACGTTAGAATCACTGTATATCAAGAGCTGACATTCAGATATGATAATGAGCGTTTGTTTTCAGACAAGCACTGTAAATGGTCGACCAATCACAACCGACTGGCCGTCTGACCAATCAGAGCAAAGCAGCTCTCAGAAGGAGGGATCCTTGATCAAACCGTTTCAGACATTTTGAAAAAAGAGCTGAAGCTGCAATATATATTATGAGAAAATTAAAGTGTTTTTTACGTAAACCTAATTTTAAGAGACCTTCAAACCGTTGTTGTACGTCGACCTCAGCGCAGTTATCCTGTGGTATTCCTCAAGGATCTATTTTAGCACCGGCCTTTTTCTCACTTTATATGCTTCCTTTAGGTCAGATCATGAGTAAATATGATGTGTTTTTCCATTGCTACGCAGATGACACCCAGCTGTAGCAGTTGAAACCAACTGTCCCTACTGCTGTAGAAAGGCTGGTAGAGTGTCTTGGGGAGATTAAGAGGTGGATGTCTGCTAATTTTCTGTCTAAATGAATCGAAGACGGAACTGATTTTATTCGGGCCTTCTGAGTCGGCTGACACATCCAAAATTGAATTGGGTACACTATCCCCTTTACGGATGCATCATGTAAAAAACCTAGGTATAGTTTGCGATAGTGCACTGAAATTTGATAAACAGACAAATGAAGTAGCCAAAATTTTTTCCAGTTGAGACTAATCGCTCAAATTAAGCCCTTTGTAACACGAAAGGACCTGGAAAATGTAATTCATGCCATTATTTTCTCAAGATTGGACTGTGGTAATGCACTGTACTGTGGTGTTCAACACAAAAGCCTAAACACATTACAGCTGGTCCAAAATGCGGCCGCAAGACTTCAGACAGGCACTCGGAAAAATGAGCATATCACTCCTGTATTAAGAGAACTACATTGGCTGCAGGATTCATTTTAGGATTTTTATTCATTTTTAAAGCACTACATAGCACTGCTCCAACATATATAGCCTAGCTGATCTGATCCAGGTGAAGAAACTGAAGAGAGTATTGCGCTCGGACGTACCGGAGAATGAGGAGAGCGCTCTTTTGCGGCCGCTGCTCCCAGGCTGTGGAATAGTTTACCTCATTATATCCGGCAATGTTCCTTTCTTAGAGTGTTTAAACCACGATATTTAAAAAGCATATTTTTTCATATTGGCATTTGATGATTCATGAGTGCTGTGTTAGTGGTGTAACAGATTAGATTTGTAGGGAATTACAAACCTGCGCACATATTCAAACGCACATAACTATAGAATCAATTCTTAATGCGCACGTGAACGCCATCAGCGTTGATCACAGGTTCGCGTTTAAAGTCTGTTTAGAGAGAACAGTGTCATCTTAGCGGCCCCTAATTTAATAACAAATGATCATTTCAATGGAAGTGAATCAATCAAAACTTTAGCTGCATGGGAAATAACATTATTCAAGAACCGCTATAAAGCCAAAACAATCTCTGTTACCTTAAATTATATGTTTACCTCTGTAAAGCTGCTGTGAAACAATCTACATTGTTAAAAGCGCTATATAAATGAAGATGACTTGACTTATTAATGCCACATTGATTTTGAGGTTTTATTTTGTGATTATCTGTGGAAATGTTATAGAATTTGAACGTGATTTTGTGATTATCTTACTTTGTCCCATGTACACCAATGTGGTCAACTTTCGTTGTGCTTTATAAATAAATTGAACACTGAACATTCAAAACAAAATTAGGAGCCTTTAAAATAGCATAATAGGGCACTTTAATTTCCCTGTATTCTTAGCATGAGATGAAATGGCAAGAAGGACCAAGAGAACACAGTTATGGTTTTGTTTAAGTTTTGAATATTAAAAAGGCTGCAAATGTTCCAAGTCTCCGCTAACCTTCAGGATTGGCAGCGTCTTTCCTGCGGCCGGAGCTGGACGACATCAGGCTGGGCTGGCCAAACTCCTGCTGGACCCGTACTACCGCACCATTGAGGTAAGTTCTGCTGTAATGAACAAACGCCGAGAAGAACATTAAATCTCTCTGAATTATTACGAGAGGAATTTGTAAGCTATATCACATGCTGGAAAAATCCACAAGAGCTTATTTTAAATCCTGTGGTTTGAAATGCTCACAAGGACATGTTTACATTGACAATGGCTTAGAGGAAATGTAAAAATATTTGTAATGTTTCCTGAGCTTAAAGCCTGTGATTAACATAGATTCACGGATTAAACAATGGAGAGTCGTTTTCTGCTGTAGTAAATCCCTGGGTTTTTGTGATTTCTGGTCATCAGAATTCATGTTGTACTGACTCTTTGTTTTTTTTGTTTGTTTTTTAAGTTAGAGTGGTGCTGCTGCACTTTATCAAGCCACATTTGATTTTTCCCCAAATAATTGAGAATAGCAAGCTGTCTATATGGCAAGAGTAAATGGAAAACTTGATTGAAAACTGAAGTCCATGGATAAAGTCCTCAGGAGGTGCATGAGTCATCTTAAGCACTGGAGGAGGCATAACTGTATTTTAAACATCATATCTAATTTTTGGATGTTGAATACATGTTGTGCTTTGAAGGTGTTAAAAAAAAAGACCAGGGGATGGATTCTCGAGAACCTTCTTAGGAAAGAAGTAAAGAAAATTCTTAATATACTGTAAATTCTAAGAAGTTTGTAAGAATGTTGAAATTCTTGAAATTGCAACATTTCCCATGAACTCTTCAGAAACAGTCATTTTCAGATTAAATTTTCAGATATTTTCTTAAGGAGAAAATGACAGGCTTTGGTGCTATTGATTGAAAGGTGGGTACTCGTTGAATAAAAACTCCTTAAAGCCTGTATTTTCGTTACGATGGCTTTACAGGAGTATCACTCAGTGTGGTGTGTTTAATACGCCATGTTAAGTTAAAATAGTTATTTTAAAATAAAGTGTAGTGGTCTTTTCCCATTCATCTGCACTCACGTCTTGCAATTTATCTAGAGTAAATGTGTCATGCATGTGCTGCATCGCTAGTTCTAGCTGAGTGAACACATGTATATCTCTCTAGTGATCACTCTTGTCATAATTTACCGTGTCACTTCAGAGTACTCGTCCACTTGTGCTACTAGTAATATGTGTTATATGTAGCTAGTTATGTTGTAATTTGATTGCTTCTATTGATATCCTCATTTGTAAGTCACTTTGGATAAAAGCATCTGCTAAATTATTAAAAGTAAATGTAATGCTTATTATTTGAAACAACCCAATAAATTAATTAAATTCTTACCTTTGGGTATTAAAGACAGGTTGGGGGTCATCCTAACTTTAAGAAGTTATTTCCAAAGATTTTTAAGAGCATTTTTTCAGGAATATGAATACTTTAGAAACGTTTTTGGAATACAAAATATTCTTATCTTTTTCTTAAGTTAAAAATAAGAAGAAAATAGCAGTTAAGAAGAATTTTATTCTTAAGTATGTTTTGTGAATGGTCCCAGAATTCCAAATGTGATTTGTGCTCATTTTGGACTTTCATTGTGAAAATCGTTGATATCATAAACCAGAAACTCTCCTGTCCACTCTCAGGGTTTTCAGGTGCTGGTTGAGACCGAGTGGTTGGACTTCGGTCACAAGTTTGCAGACCGCTGTGGTCACGGAGAGAACGCAGAAGACTTAAACGAGAGATGTCCTGTCTTCCTGCAGTGGTTAGACTGTGTGCACCAGCTCCAAAGACAATTCCATGTTCCTTTGAGTTCAACGAAGCCTTTCTTGTGGGTCAAAGTTTCTGCAAACCTGAATGTTTCTTGTATTTCGATTTAACTATTTGTTGAATAGCTCTGAATTCTTTCGGCTTTGTGTGTTCAGGTGAAGCTTGTGCAGCACACATACTCGTGTCTGTTCGGGACGTTCCTGTGTAACAGCGGGAAGGAGAGAGAAGACCGACACATCCAGGAAAGAACTGCTCAGTATGGTCTTCCTCAGAGACCGCCAACCGCTCCTTCGGAAACATGCTGTACTTCATTCAGAAACCGTACGTCACTCTTCTCTCTTTCACTCATGACTTTTATAAACATTTACTCATCTCTTGTGTAGTGGTCGACTGATACGAGGTTTTCAATAGCTGATGCCAAAATCTAAAGAGCAGATACAGTGAAACTCGAGAAATTTGAATATCATGCAAAAGTTAAATTTTTTATGATTATAGCTTACAGATTATGAAAACCCAAACTCAAATCTCAGAAAATTCAAATATTATATGAAAAAAAAAAAAAAAAAAAAAAGGATTTAAATACAGAAATGTCGGCCCTCTGAAAAGTATAATCATGCATATGTATATAGCAGGGTTTCCGTTGTCCGGTAATTACCGGACATTGGCCGGTAAAAAAATTAAATGTCCGACGAAATTAAATCTCTCCGGTCAAATTGTCCGATTAAAATTGCCTAATAATCCTGTCCCCTAACACAATCTGAATTTGAGAATAAGCCTAAAAGGAATAAAGCAAAAATACACCGATCTTTTGCTATGTTATAAAGGAATAGGCTCTATTGTTTGAAAGTTATGAAAAACATCGCATGCTGCATTTCAAATAAAGCGCACGCCTAAAATGGCTGCAATATAGACCTAAACAACGAACGATTGAGTGAGACGTTTCAAATATGGACAGACCCAGGCAGACTAGCTTTAAAAGCTTTTTTCAGAGGCCAGACGATAGTGAATCAGGAATTTTATTTTGTGATTTCACCGAATTAATAGAGTCTCCACAACGGCGATAGATTGAAACGTGTGTCCTGTGAAGATTGCGCAACTCGCGCAGCGGTCGTCCATGCAACTGATAGCAGCGGACACGAGCGTCAGCTTGATTTCAAAAACAAAAGATTTTTAGCGCTAGATCTCTTATTTAATAACAGGCTAAAATAATGATCTGCTAGTTAACTGGAGATGTTTTATTTATATGTATTAGGTAAATCCGTGCCTCAATGTTTCAAAAAGTGAATGTGTGTGAAACCACAGTAAAAAACAATTGGTTGATTGACGCCAATCGGACGTTCATGGTTTTTTTCCGTCTATTTGAAAGTTAAGCTAATAATAACATGTTGCATTCTATACGGCCTGATTATGTCATTTTTTAAGTTACATAGACTGCCTCCAGTTTTCCTCAACTTGACTAATTAAGATGCGATATATTTGACCGGCATATCATCAAAATGTCCGTAAAACGAAACCTCTGCGGTCACTTGACCGGCATCATTTTTTTCTAGCGGAAACTCTGGTGTATATAGTTAAATATCCTAAATATATTAGTTTCACCTTTTAATTTGAACTACTGAAATACATAAATTTTGCACGATATTCTATTTTTCGATTTCACCTGTATAATAGATTTTGATGACTTTAATATTATATAAAGTTTTTAAATAGTCTTGCGATGTGACAAGTACATTTTTAAAGTGTGATATTCTATGTAGTTGCTCAAATCTTGCATTGAGTTATAAAATAATTTGTTTCATTTAAATGTGTTTCATTTGGAGTATAGCATGTCACATCACTGGACATGTCAGCTTCCCACATACACTAAATTTCCAAAGTTTGGTGTCACTAAAAATTATTATTATTATTTTTTTTAAATAAGTCTTCTGCTCACCAAGGCTGCATTTATTTGATTAAAAATACAGTGAAAACAATAATATTGTGAAAATGTTATGTGAAAATACAAAATGTTTTATATTTGAATATATTTTTCAAATGTAATTTATTTCTGTGATGCAAAGCTACATTTTCTGCGTCATTACTCCAGTCTGCAGTCACACGATACTTCAGAAATCATTCTAATATGCAGCTGCTCAAAATTGATTGCTTACTGTTTACAATGTTGAAAACAGTTATACATTTTGTTTTTCTAATTTAATATGTAATATTTTATGTAAACAAAATAGAAAACTTTTGTAACATTTATAAATGTCTGTAAATCTTTTGAACAGTAGTGTATACTTTAATTAGAAAAGTTTAAAAATGCTGAAATTTAAACATTTATTTTATACAACTTTGTTTGCTCTGAAATTCAGACTTCTGTTAAGCAAAGTGGGTACAATATAATAAATAATATGAAAACAAAAATATGCCCATTATTTGGCATGACCCATATTTCAGACCATTAGTAGTCATGTGTACTCCACTGATTCTATTCATAGCAAGGTTTTCTTTTCTTTTTCTTCCTAACAGCCTCGGCTTCCTTTTACCAAATAATTCATACTCTGTTTTGTAATAGTTTATTTTGACTTTGTGTAGTGTGTAAACATGAAGGGAGGCGTTTACTGGTTCAGAAACGCATGTTTCATTCCTCTCCAATACTCAAGAGACCTGGAGCTGTCGTTTCCTTTCATTTCCTGTTCTTAGAAATAGTTCACACTGCCCCAACAAATACAGTGTCCTGACTTTTAGTTGATTTTTTTTTTTTGTAGATAAAAAAAATTAAAAGATCTCCATTTACTTTTTATTAATTGGTATTTCGCTTTTTTATTAGTACTTCAAATTACACTAAATAAAAATTAGAAGTAATTTTTTTTCAGTCATTGATATTTTATTTCATTTAATGTATTTTTTTTTTTTTTTATTGTTTTAGTTAACAATAACAACACTGGTCGTGGGTCAATGTGATGATGACTACCAATTTGTATGTAAATAGCCTTTAACAACAGTTTTGGATGAGGGATGGATGGGGGTAATTAGCTTCTGAGCAACGCGATATAAAGTGCTGATATACTGAATGGACTTATATATAGGGAGGCTGTGATAGGCGTCATATTCCTATAGGTAGACGTGGATCTGTGAGAGTAGCTGAGCGAGCATGACTGACGTGACCTGCCGAAACTAATGCTGAGTTAATCATAAAATCAAGCATACATTTTTAAGATATCTCTTCTGTTTCTTTTAGGTGCTTCATCCTGTGTGTAGTACGCAATCTCTTGTTATGGACAGCAGTTTACCTACCCAGCTCTTCACCCACAACCCCTTCAGATGACTCCTGTGCCCCATACCCTGCACCTGGTGCCAACCCTGAGGACCAGCCCCTGGGCAGGTAATTGGTTAATGTTAACTGATAGCAAAATGCTTTACACTCTGAAATACTACGCATTACAGAAATAAAATGGGATGTAAATCACATCAGGTCAAATTTATTTATACAGCTAATCATGATGTTAATGTTTATATAATATCTTCAAGCCTTATAGTTGCATTTAGCAGATTAGAGCTGGGTGATAATATAAATAAACATTTTGCGATGATAAAAGCAATCAAGCAGTTGAGATTTGCTATTTAGTATATATTACCTTATGTGAGTGTACGGTACTATGCAGATAAAGTCGAATATAATATACTGTATATCCAAACTTAATATATAGATAATACATGCGATAATACAGTTTACATTTTTGCATTGATATTAACAATCATGCAGCTGAGATTTGCTATATAGTACATATTGCTTTACATTAATATACTGTATGTACGCAGGTTAAGTAGGATGTATATATACAACTTTGAATATATTGCTGGGCTATAATAGTTTACATTTTTCAGTGATATAACAATCAATCCGTTTTTGCTATTTAGTACATGTAGTAGTAAGGGTAACACTTTATTTTGATGGTCCCTTTAACACATTCTGGTGACTATAAGTAACTTTGCAACTACATGTCAACTAACTCTCATTAGAGTATTGTAGACTGTCTGCTTAATATCTGATAACTCTTTATTGTGATGCTCCTCCAACAGACAGTCTACTGACTATAAGTAACTATGCAACTACATGTCAACTTATTCTAACCCTACCAGTCTACTAATACTCTACTAACACTCTAATGAGAGTTAGTTGACATGTAGGTGAAACGTTACTTATAGTCAACAGAATGTGTTAAAGGGACCATCCAAATGAAGTGAAACCGTAGTAATTAGTAAGGTTGGACATACTTATTTTAGCACATGCAAATGGTGTTTCAAGTTGACTTGAGCTTGTTTTTGTTTTGTATTGTGCCCACAGGCGTCCTAAAACCCGCTCGTTTGAAAACTTGCCTAGCGCTTGTGAAGTTGGAAACCCTCTGACCTCCAATCGACGTTCCAGCGACCCAGTTTGAATGAGAAATGGCAGGACCATCGCAGATCTCTGGAGCTCAACATTGGGACAGGGGCTGAAGGTGCTGCATCTCCAGATCCAGACGAGAGGGTCAACGGACAGATCGTGTTGGGGATTATGGGAACATTGCCCAGTGGGGGAACAGAGAATGGGGAGGGGCCTGAGGATGTCAGATTGCCAATGATGGAGGGGATTGCTGAGGCAGAGCTGACAGTGGGTGTGGCTATGGGCCAAATGGAGAACATTCTCCAGGAAGCTACAAAAGACGAGTCTGCATCAGATAGCCGCAGAGACGCAAAGACAGACCACACTAAGAGTGATGATATCATCAAGAGCGATGATATTGCACATTCAGAAGAGAGTAACAGTGGCATTGACGATGCTCAGGAGAACAAAGCTAAAAGCCTTGGAGATGGAAATGTAAATGGACATTGTCCAGAAGAAGGTAATTCTGAAGTGTATTCTGCTCTTAGCCAGGATACCTCGGGAAGCCAAGACTCTGAGAAAGTAGCCCTTGATAAATGCATGATACAAGAACACAATCCTTCTTGTAGCACAACTAATTTCCCTCCCAATGGCCTCAGGACTCTAAGTAACGGCCATGGAGTCGAGATACCACCAGGACGAGAAGTCCTTGAGCAACGTCTTTCTCTTTTGGAGAGCTCCACTGAGACGCTCACGGAGGACTTGGGCGTTGTTCAGGAGAGTCTGGCACCCTTAATTATTCCGCCTCCTCTCAAAGCCCTCGCTGAATCGTCGTGCCTCAAACAGGGTCTCCACACAGCAGCCAACCCGCAAGGCACTCCCAGGACTTTAAACAACACCCCTAAACGGCCGTCTCTCAGTGCCTTTCCACCCTCCACTGACCTCCTCCACTCTGTGTGTAACGGAGACTCCCCGACCCGGCGCCCCCCACGCCACGCACAAACGGGGAACGGGCCACGCTTAGCCGACAGGTGTCACTCGCTAGCTGTGGCTCGCTGACACTCCACGCACGGGGCGCCTGCTCCCACCATCGCTGCCTGCACTTAGGGTTTCTGGGCCGGCTGAGCTTCAGCCCTCCAGAGCCCCCTTCAGCCCGAAACCATCTCGACGATGACGGGTTGACCCTGCACACGGACGCCGTGCAGCAAAGGCTGCGGCAGATCGAAGCGGGTCACCAGCTGGAGGTGGACGCTCTGAAGAGGCAGGTACAGGAGCTCTGGAGCCGTCTGGAGAGCCATCAGGCTGCTGGGATGCTGCGACTCAACGGAGACATGGGAGATGAAGTGGTGAGCAGTGCACACCAGTGTTTAGTTCCTCTCACATGGTTTGGGTTTGGGTTTATCAGCCATGTTTGAAGGTTTATCTTAAGAGACGTTTTTTTCCCCATCTCTCTTGTCAGACCTCAATCACAGACTCCGACTTCAACCTGGAGCACAACTGTCTGTCCCGCTGCAGCACTGAACTCTTTTCTGAGGCCAGCTGGGAGCAGGTGGACAAGCAGGACACTGAGGTACAGAATTAAACTAGGTTGACTGTGTTTCTTTTAAAGGTAGGGTAGGCAATTTCAGAGAGGCTAGCAATAGCAAGCTAGCTTTGAAAGCATAAGATCCCACCCTCCCTTCAGTACGCTCTCCAAAGAACACAACATAAGCTTGATGCAAAGCCGCGCTGATGACGTGTGAGGTGCGCAGAAGTATGCAAATACATAGGTTGACTGGCAGGTAGGACATCGTAACATTGCATTAGAACCGAATGCAAAGATTGGACTAACATTTTTTGGTCCTGAGACTTCCACAGAAAATATATGTAAATGTTTTAATTTGAGACAACTTACATTATTGATTGCTATCAGGATGTGAAGAGAGTTTCAACCAGTATAACAAAAAGTGTTTATGAAAAACATTGCCTACCCTACCTTTAATCTTTGTTTTGTTTATATGACTGTTATTGTACTAGAAAAAGACTTTGGATTTGTGTCACCGGTGTATGGAGAAAGAATATAAGGTCGGTAAGTTTTTTCAATGTTTTGAAAAGTAGTCTTCTGCTCACCAAGGCTTTATTAATTTTATCAAAAATACAGTAAAAATAGTAATTTTGTGAAATATTAGTAGTTTAATATACCTGCATATATTTCAATGTTTCAAAATGTAATTTATTCATGTGATCAAAGCTGAATTTTCAGTATCATTGCTCCAGTCTTCAGTGTCACATGATCCTTCATCCAATATGCTGAATTGCTGCTCAAGAAATATTGATTATTATCAATATCATTTTCAGGATTATTCGATTAGTAAAAAATTCAAAAGAACAGCATTTATTTGAATTAAAAATCTCTTTATTATACGGTCTTTACAGTCACTTTTGATCAATTTAATGCTTCCTTGCTGAATGAAAAAAAGCTTACTGACTCCAAACCTTTGAACAGTAGTGTATATAAATAATTATTTGAGAGTGTAGAATTTGTGATAATAACATTTCAGCGGACTTTAAGGAAATAATGACATTAAATTTGTCCCAATTTACTTATTAAAACTGATTCCTCATTGCATGTTAGTCTAAAGAAATGTAGATTTTCATCAAAATATTTTGAAAATACATAACATTACTTTGTTTAATGCATTGTGAATGCCATTTTATGTAATTTTTAAGGTCTTTATTAGGCAGTTGGTCTCTTTATTTAGAGCTCAGTATTTGTTGCAGGTGACCCGGTGGTACCCGGACCATCTGGCTGCTCAGTGCTACGGCTGTGAGAGAGGATTCTGGCTGGCCACTAGAAAGCACCACTGCAGGTTTGACACAAAGAGCACATCTCTACAGCCTTCTTTCTGTTACTATCTCTTTCTGGCTTTTGTACCTTGTACATGTACCTTTTTTAGGGTCAGATGCATTAGGGTTGACTCACTTTCTTCTTGATGCCTCTGGAAAACCTTGTTTTTACCTCTCTAAAATTCCTCTGGTCGTCCCGTAAACAGAAATGTTTGGCGAAATGTTTCATGACTCCCCTAACTCATTACAGCAGCACTTGTAAACACAGCAGATTAAACAAGCTGCCCAACTGTGAGGACTAGTACAAACTGCCCGATGAGTAAACAGCAATATGGTTTTCTATTGAAGTTGTGGAAATATCAAGCATAGTTTCAGTTTTTAGCAGCGGAAAGCTTGCTGTCTACACAGGCAGCATTCTGACTGAAATAGAAGCTCATAACAAGTGACTGATTTGTAATGCTATATCTAGCTTCTATATCTAGGCAGCAACATCCTGCAACATGCACACCATTAGTGAATGCAAGATAGATTGCTAAAGGGTAAAGTGCAAAAGATCATAAACTTAATAAACAAATACTTCAATTTATAGTAGTAGAGTTCCAACTAATTAAATTGAATTATCACCCAATATTTGAGTGCATTATGTATGAGTTATTTTCAGCAATGCATGAAATATTATTTGCAGTCTTTTCATCTGCCACTTTGAAAGATTTTTGCCACAATGCATTCTGGGATTCTGTTAAAGTATCCTTAGATTTGGCCTAAAAACAAAGGTACAGCATTAATTGTGTCAGGCCAGTGATTCCTATTCCAAATGCTTTCTAGTTAGAAATCTCACTAGGTTTTATACTACTAGGATTTGAAGTTCATTTCTCCTCCTGTACCACAGAGGCAAGGAGCGTATGGAAGAGGTTTGGTGAGAATTGTCCTCTCTCTGTCATTCTCAGGCTCTTGTACGTCCTGTTAACCCTGCATCGCTTCAGAGTGACCTAACCCTCCTCTCCTCCTCCATCTCTTCATAGGGTTGAAGTGGGCTGTTTCTGTTATTGTTTAGGGGAAATGTACAGGGAGGAAACTGTACCGTAGTAATTTCACAGGATCCAGAGTGCCAGTCTAAGAGACAACAGGGGTTTCGCCTTTTCTTTTCATGTCTTCTATTCATACACTAATGTTCAAAAGAGTGTATTCAGTTTTTATATATATTATATATATATATATATATATATATATATATATATATATATATATACGTTAAAGAAATGCATAAAATTAATCAGTAAAGACATTTATTATAATAAAAAAAGTTTTGTAAACTTTCTATTAATCAGACTCCAGAGCTCCAGGATTGTAGTTCTTTAGCAGCAAATCCTCATATTATACTGATTTCTTAAGGATCATGTGACTAAAGGCTGGAGTAATGATGCTGAAAATTCAGCTTTGATCACAGGAATAAATTACATTTTAAAATATATTCACACAGGAAACAGTTATTTTTAAATTGTAATATTTCACAAAATTACTGTTTTTGCTTTATCTGTTTTTGCTTTAGATCAAATAAATGCAGCCTTGGTGAGCAGAAGACACTTCTTTCCGGACCAGTAGTGTAAATAAATCTAATCCTTTAAATAAAAATACTGTAAAAATGTCAAATATGGACACCTGAAATCCCTTTCTAATGTTAGTTAAGGTTTTCCTGCACCAAATCCAGCCATAATTCAGTTTTTCTATAACCATTTTCCACCCTCACTGTTTTTTAGACCTCTAAGACTATAACATACCGGTATTTCCATATTTGAGAAAAAAAAAAAAAAGATTTTAGTAGAATTTGCATGTAAAATGAGTTAACACTGCAACTGCACAGGCTTTGGCATGTAAATGAGGTCATATGTTAATGTACTTCTGTTTCTGGTGCCAGTACCATGATTTGTGAATACACCTGCAGTGTTTCTATAGGCTACATCAAACTTTACTTCATAAGAGCCAGAAAGTCCTGTTTTCAGTGATATGGCTCAGGGAAACTGGAAGTCATGGAGATTCATGGATGGAAATTGTGATTTTATGTAAAGCCTCTCATTTTATGTTCTCTCTGCCCATGCAGTTGTGCATGTGTGTTTGAGTATGATGGTATACATGAAGGGCTGCATGATTCTGTATAACACACAGTGTGTGGCGCTGATGATGCTCTTCTCACTCCTTTGTGATTACAGTAATTTGATGTTTTCTTGCAGTAAGTCTGCATGTGTCTGGGCTTCATTTCGTCCAGACGTGAAGAAACCCCTCCCACCCTTAACACTTTAACACTGTTGTTTCCTGTTCAGGACATGATGGAGAACTTTTTAATATAGATATATATTGCACAATGTTACTAGTAAAAAAAAAAAAATTATATTAGGGCTATCGGTATGTATTTATTTGTGGAGCTTTCTTAGTGATCTCAGATTTTAAATGTGATGAATCTAAATAATATCAATAAGAATAATTCTTATTTTTAGTATATTTCAAAATGTAGTGCCTTCAGTTTGAATGCATTCATATCCTCATTTTTTATTTTAAATTACAGTGCTTTTTCTGTAGTTTTTATTGTTATTTTTTTAAATGTAGTGCATTCAGTTCTAATGCATTCAAATCCTCTCTTAAAGAAAAAAAGTATTATATATTATAGGTAGTACTAGCTTAAATTCTAAAAGTGATTTATAAAGGTACTAATTCTATTCTATCCTTTTTTTCTTTCGAAACTTTTTTCTCTGACTCCCTACTCCTCCTCTCTGTCTCTTTCTCTACTTTCTCGACCTCTACCGCCCCTGCAGGAATTGTGGGAATGTGTTCTGTGCCAGCTGTTGCGATCAGAAGATCCCGGTGCCAAGCCAGCAGTTGTTCGAGCCCAGTCGTGTGTGTAGGTCGTGTTTCAGCAACCTTCAGGTTCCCGTATCAGCTCTGGAGATGGAGCTGGACAAACCCATCACGGCCAGCTCCAACTGATCCCGCATCCGGCCACCTGCTGAGGACCCACAGGACGAGAGGTAGAAGCTCCAGAGACTGCTTTGTGGGGGTGAAGTCGCTTCTTTCCCACCGAAAGGGAATCATGTATATATGGAACGATGAGGAACGCACAGAGAGTCGTCCAGGGAGGAGGGAGGCTTAGCACTTTCAGTTGGCGTTCGCAGAGAACTTTTTGCGGAGGCAGGTTACGTTTGAGAGCTTGTCTTCATTTGCGATGAAACTTATCCTGTACCTGCTGCATAGAGGGGAGGTTTTCACCAACCAGCGGACGGGTGCGAGAATAGGGTTTCCTCCCTCGTCATCTCACAAAGATCAGATTATCAGTGGTGTTTCGGGGAACGCCACGGGGTGAAAGGTGCTTCTGGGACGAGTCCGCAAGATCCTAGCTTTGTTTTTGAGTTTTCATCCTGTCTTTCAACAATCTGCTTTGCAGAAACCTGCTTTTTTCCTTTCTTTTTGAGGTTGCACAAGTGATTCTGGGTGCCACACAGCATTCAAACTTTCTAGGGTTTGAATGCACCAAATTTCCAGATTCTTGGTTAGTTACTCCAAAGTACTTTCTCAAATAGAAATCATTCACCTTCTCTCTAATGTTGACTGTATAGTGACAGGAAGTGATGTCATCACGGGCCACTAGAGGGCGCTCTTGTCTTTCTGATCTGCTGTGTGGACGACGGCTGGTTTAGACACGGCCTGCTTCTGAGACCTTCTCAATAATGCTTTTTTTGTAACATACATGCGAGACAAATGAGATAATATATTAGAATGATATAAGAATGAGACGTATAGCATTTAAGATGAGAAATTGTATAGAATTCTTGAATAGTGGCTCACTAAATTAGTCACCAAATATAAGTTGTTGTTTTCCCCAGTTGTAGCCATTTGGGGGGTTTCTTTTTAATGTATTTCTTATTTTTGTCCTTCTAGTGATGCTGAACAGTTGTATGTGGAGAGAGATGTATGTGATATGCTGCATTAAGGCCCCAGATGTTTTTTTTGCGCTCTCAACACTTATTTATTATCAAGTTTTTGTTTGAATTGTATGTCCAATCCTGACAATTGATACACCACAGGATAATCAGTGTTGATGGGTGTGAGCCGCCTTTGCACTGAAGATGAAGCCCCTTCCACACACACATTTGAGAAATGACGCACAAACACAAGTCTCTTTAGCTTGCCTTCCCAGTTTATCCACTTTTTGGAGGTTAATTCTGATAATTCCCTCAATCAGCCAGAGTTCACCTGATAATACATTTACTCACCCTCAGAATTCGGAGAATCTTCATGCAACTCTTTTCCATATAATGACAGTTCATAGCGACTGCAAGTTTTATTGTATTGCTTTTCTTTTTCTGGAGCTTGATGGATGTGATCACAATTATATGGGAAAGAGTTCAATGGAAAAAGTAAAACTACAACAGCAAGCGAGTGAGTAAATAATGACAATTTGAATTGTTTGCGGTGAACTATAACCTTGACATTGGGCTCGCCAGCTGATGCTATAATGAGTGAGACCTGGAAGCTCCTGAGAGTTTAGGGCCGTGATGATGGGCGTTAATTCCTAAAGCTGATGACCTCTGCTCCTCTTGGTAAAGCCGGCGCAAGAGCGCTTTCAGTGTCACCGGTGCGACAGCTTTTGCATTAACGCCAATCCATGAATGTGATTTTTTTTTTTTTTCAGAAAGAGTAAATTCCATGGGTTTATATTTTGCACATTGGTAATCATCAGAAATACACTGTTGCAGATTTCTGTAAGAATTAAACAGTGGAATTCCAACTGAACCGACTCCTGGACTCAATTCACTGATCCGACGGTTTACACTGCACTGTCACTTTTTTTGTCAGCCAAACGCCTTTTACCTAAAATGTTTACTTGAAGTCCCCCTGAGATTGTAAGTTAATATTTTAATAATGCAACAACACATTCACAGTCTCTGATGTTGGTTATTGGTCACATAGGCAGGTAAACAATTAAAATATTTAATCTTTTAATTTTTTTAATTTTATTTAAATGGTATATATTATATATTTTTAGTGTTTTTTTATTTTCACTTAATTATTTTTAATTTTACATTTGCTTTTCATGAACTTCCTCTGAGAAATCCTGATTCAGTCAATAACATCAGTGTGCGAGGCTGTACACTTCTGATTATCGAACTCCACTATAATAAATCTTGCTCCATTAAAGTTTTTGCTTCTCTTAAAGTGTTCCTTAGAGGCTGACAGGAAAACTTAAAGGCTTTAACATTAACTTTCAGTGACAATGTATAAAACTAATAAACCAGAGACATTTAACAGTGCATAGTACATAATGCATTTAAACCAAATTTATATTTCATGTTTATTTACACAGACCACTTACCGTATCTTGGTTGTTTAATTAAAGACAAAAAAAGCTAATTCTACATTATAAAAATAAACGAGCTTTTGTATCTGACCCATTACACAGGCTCGATATGCTTTTTACAAAAGGTGTTGTTCATACTATAGACCTTACGTGCCAGAGAAACAAGTGCACAGCCATCTATAGAATTTTGTCTTTGAACTTGTTTTTGTGGTAGCTTTGTATATTTCTATTGTATCGCTGTCGAAGAATAATTAGCTGGTGAAGTGGATTTACTTATTGCTAATTTTGACAAATTATCATGAGCATTGTAACGTTTGAAGTGGATGTGGATGTCATAACACACGTCAGTAGAACGGGAAGATTTTAATATGATTACAAACTGGAAGACAACCAGCTCAGAGCTGAAAAGTGTTGGGCTACATGAGGTCTTTAAAGAAGGTTGAGACCAATAATAGGCTACAAAAGATTTAATAAATTAAATGTGGTGCCAATAGATTGACATTCTGTAGCATTACATTACAGTGGTGATGAAGAGCATTCTCTTGTTTAATTACATGTTTTTATATGAAATACTGTTACTGGCTGTTCTACATTTAAATTACAAATGGTGCACATTTTAAATAAAGTATGCCTACTTTACATTTTATGCTGTTAGCTCAGAAATAACATGGCAACAATTAAAAGTGAAAACTTGTGGTTTTGAAATGTAAATTAAAGTAATACGTAGTGATGTTACGTAATGATGCACCGCTTTCAAATCCCTCAATCCCAGCGCTTGGATTCGGATGATGAATAGTTAAAAGAATGGTTCGGTTTCAACCTAGGGTCCCTTGCACCATGAGCTCGAGCAAAACACAGTTTATAAATAATAAACTCTTATTATTTATTTAAACACTTGCCTGCTTGCAAAACTCACAAGTGAACTGGTTGCAGTTCCACTCTGGCTCCACATGAGGGCGCTCACAAGACGAGTGCAGAATGAATGGAGGTCTATGGAAAATCCGCTTTTCTCAGGATATCATTTTTTGTCTAGTAATTTGAATGTTGTATTTGAAAGGAGATGCAAAGAAATTACACAATTCGCTGAGTGTTAGATTTTTTCACTTATTAGTCACTTATTTGCTTTAAAAGGTCTTCTTAAATGTCATTGACGTCATACACATCGTACGACCAGAGATACTGCTTTACGGCAATCCTTCATTCACTTTGATGCTTTCGCGCTCTGCACTTTCTTTTCTCTCGAGGCATCGACAGCACAGCTGACACAGGTAAATACCAGTCTATGGTAAATACACGCGCTAACATTCTGGTCCCGCTTCGGATGCCATCAAGCGGTGTCTCTGTCGTAATCAGTCCTTCACTGACCAATCAGCGTTAATTAAGTTAACTAGCAGAATGCTAGCGTGTTATGGGCATTGGGCAACATCAACTCAACGTAAGAAATCGAAAGGACATAAGTACTCGTTTATTCAACTTTCGACCTATAACCAATGTTGAACTTGCAAAACTTACAATCTAAGATTTCTCAACCGCAATCGGCTGAAAGAGACTTATTTAGCCGTCTAGTTCAATAGACTCCAGTTCATTTTGCACTCGGACGATCGCCCGACGCCCCCAATTGAACTACAACCAAAATTCGGTACAATAGGACTTAATCGGGAGTGGCCAGGCTCTCCGTAGGCGCTCGGACTCTGGCGTGAAACTTTGTTGACATCTGTACACGTGACTAAGGAGAGGATTGTTGTAAGATAGTCAGACACAGTTACTTCAGACTAACGTGTACTGCAGCTGATTTAAAACACAGGACAATATGCCAAATACATGTAGGCCTATCTATCCCGGCTGCGGAATAAAAGCTAAAAGGTTAAACCCGGAGACCTTCCGTGATCTGCCGTTTCGCTGCAATGACCCGGAGCTTCAACAGTGGCTTGTCGTTCTCAAAATGGAGATCACGACGACGTCAGCCGAGACGCTGAAGAACGCTAGTGTCTGTTGCAGACATTTCGATGAAGACGACTTCTATTTTCCTAGTAAAGTCAAGGACCCAAAAAACCCGAGTAGAGTAACGTCACACAGGTAAGTTTACTATTTTGCTGCTAACGTGTTCGTGTACAGGTAGTTTGGGGAAGGGCGCATCATGAAACATCGTGTGTTTGTATGCAGTCACAAGTAAAATTTTGTTGACTACATAGTGTTAACTAATAATTGTTGATAACTACTACCAACAAAATATTAGTGCATTCCTGGAACTGGGCGTCGTTACACTAAAGTTACATCCTTATCGCTTTCTGCTAAGAATTGTAACGTTACGCTTTCCCAAATCACGGAAGTGACATCGACGTCCGGGTTAGCGGTAGCATAAGCCATCAGGCAAGTGTTATTTAAATAAACTCCTGATGTACGTGCAAACTTTCCAATGCCTCGTTTTATGAGTACAGAACTTATTTGTACTACTGTAGAAGTTTCGTACCATTCCGGGCATTATTAGTGGGGTAATTTACGAGATACAACCTTGGATCCATTAGCGCCTGCACTAAGCCATTCGGCTGATATCTCTAAATAAGCTCTAACTTTAATAATGTTCGACCAAATGGAAAAAAAGCTGAGGGGGTGTTTGGCTCGAGGTCATGGTGCAAAGGACCCTAGGTTGAAATTACTCCGAACCATCCCTTTAATGGCTAGAAAAGCGCTTTCTAGTGAACACGTGACGTAGTTCTGACAGACCCAAAAAATGACTCAACGCTAAGAATACGGTGTATGGCTCATACTTTAATAGTGTTTAATATAGTGTAATTTCTTTATACAAAAAGAAAGTTCAACGTAAGCAGCCTTGTAGGTTGAAAAACATCGATTATCAATATTAAGGTAGTACATAACAGGACGCCCCAAGTCAGATTTATCATGCGTTTGATAGGATCACTCAGGCTTTTAGTTACAATTACCCATGAACTCGAAAAGCCGCAAACTGAGCTTCATATCTTCAGGTCTTCTACAAACCCTACCGGACATCACACAGCTCAACAGGACGTCTGTAAACGCGAAAGCAGCAGGAATTTCCAGAAGAGCCCGTGGATTTGCTGCAGTGTGTCGACGAAAGCTTTGTTATTTCTAACAAAATACGATAAGTTCACTTGAACATCACAAGGACACTTGTAGCGAGAACATGACGTGTCTCCTTAAAAAGATTTACAAGCTCAAACTCTTATTAGCATAAAAATATACAATGTGCAGTAGGTTCGATAATGTCAGTCAAATATATCTTAAAAAACTGGACAAACTAATTAAGAGCAGCCAAATTGACTGTTTACCACATTAGCATACGACATAAAGGGAAATAAAACCTGTACTTTTCTGTAGGAAACCCATTTCAACTGTCTATACAAACAGTTTTATAGCATAAAAAATAGACTTCATTGCTTCATCAGTCAAGTTACGTTTAGCTATAAAAATTTAAATCACCATATTTACAATCTGCTAATCATGTGGTTAAAGGAATATTCCGGTTCAATATAAATCTACAGCGTTTGTGGTTTGCTGAGTACCACAGATCATAATTGTATCTAAACCAAAAATCATGGTTACAGCAAGACACATGTACATTTTTAATGCGAGCTAAAACTGCTTTAAACTCGTCAGTGCAGTTATATAGCCATAAAAATAACATCCGTTATGATTATGTAAATTCAGTAATTGTGGGATGCCAGAATGAACATTTTTACATGAAGAAAAAAAAAACTGTTCCAGCCAATAAATGGGACGGTGGAAGTTTTATTACTGTTCTACTGTTCTATTATGTTTTCTGAAAGTCATGTTTATATATGCAAAAGAGGCATTACCTAATTAAATATTAACTAATGTGGATACATTTACAGAACAGAAATGTGAACAATGGAAAAAGACAGATTCTTGTTTAATTCTGTTGACATATTAAAGTTTTTCATAAATCAGAAACTACTGTCAACAATATTTTCACCATGTTTTTAGGAATAACATGTTATATAAGTCATCAGGCAAATATTATATGAACATTTACCAGTAAATAAATATGAATAAAACGTGAAAGTGCTGTAGAAATGGAGATTTCTGGGGGAAAAAAACTTTTAGAGATATGTATTGTTACTGAAATCTACAGATGTTAATAGATAAAGGCTAATAAAGTTAAATGTGTATTTTGGATGTTTACTTTCCACAAGTCTCATAGAAAGAAGCAAGTTATGGAAGCAAAATAGGCCAAAATCTGAAGAAATTATGAAGAAAGCCTGAAGAAAACCATGGGTTGTGCCTGTAGTGTATTTCCTTAAATTCATAAAGTCCTGTTTACTTCCATTGTAAATGTATTACTGTAACCACAATTTTTACTCCAAAAAAAGAATGGAAGAGACAAAATGATTTCCTGTGGTGATGGCCATTATGCCACGAAATGCTATTGATAGTTTTTTCTACTGAACCTGAAATATTCCTTCAAGGTCTTTGCCCAAAAAACTGCAGTTCACAATGGACCTTCATGAATGGTTACAGCATGGACAGATTAAACAACATCAGCAGCACAATGTCCCAGACTCGAGTGAAACAACATGGCTCGGTTCACGGTTACGGGCATGAGATGATACAGTTCAGAGTTTTACGGAGCGCCTGTTAAATCCACGCTGGAAGTGGACGATGGCTCTTACGTCATCCCTCCGGGACGTTCTCAGACTGAAGACTGGTCCCAAACCTACACCACCACCAGGATAAAGAGGTCACTTCAACACTTCCCTGTCTGACGCAGAAACATCATTACTGCTGCAAAGGATGCTGATTTTCCCAGAGACTGGGCATTAACTGTGCACCCTGTTTGAGGCCATAACTAGAAGGAATTTAACTAAGCAGCGGATGTTCATGTATTTGTGCATGCATGAACATCGTCAAACCTGAGGTTTGTATCCCTAGAAGGATACACAGTTTACGTGGCAGTGTCTCGTGCGTACCTTGTTGACGGGCGTCAGCTGGGTGCGTACAGAGCTAGTGTGAAGCCGCGAGCGCTCTCGGTCTCTCTCGCTGCCACTGCTCTCGAAGCGCCCGGGCGAGCGCTCTCTTCGGCTGTCTAGCACAGCTCGACCGGGGGATTTCTCGCGCTCCAGAGGCCGGGCCGGAGATTTGTCCCGCCGGAACTCGGTACGGCCCTCGCGGTAGCGGTGAGGAGTGCTGGGCTCGCGGTGAAGCGGCCCCTCCTGGGCCCCGGGACCCGAGGCCAGGCGCTTGGAGATGTGCTCGTTGTACGTGGGCGGCCCACGCTTGTTTGGGCTGCTGTGGAGGTCAGATTAATGGCTGATTTGGGTAAATGCATGATGCACGGAAACGCATGTGAAATATTCAAGCATTAAAGGGTTAGTTCACCCAAAAAGGACAATTAGCCCATGATTTACTCACCCTGAAGCCATCCTAGGTGTATGACATTCTTCTTTCAGAGTTATATTAAAAATGTCCTGGCTCTGCCAAGCTTTATAATGGGAGTGAATGGGTTTTTGTTTTTGAAAGTCCTTCAAAGTGCATGCATCCATGATAAAGTGCTCCACACGGCTCTGCGGGGGTTAATAAAAGCCTTCTGATGTGAAGCGATGTGTTCGTGTAAGAAAAATATTCATATTTAAAACTTTATCGACTAAAATAATTAGCGTCGAGGAAACTGACATACGCAAATCGACTTACGCCACAAGAGCAACACTGGACGATGTATGACGTAGATGTAGGAGTAGCGTAAGCTTTGCCGCCTCTCGCGGTTCAAACAGGGCTGGGCAACCGTGTTCATCAATATCTTGTGCGTCAAGTTCAAGTGTTACTCTTTTGGCATAAATCAATGCGTCTGCATCCAGTTTGAACCCAATTAAATCAAGTAAATCTCTCCACCTTTTACCTTCCGTCTTCCGGAAGCTAGTTATTTTAGTCGATTAAGTTTTAAATATGAATATTTTTCTTACACGAACACATCGCTGTTGGAGCACTTTTATCATGGATGAATGCACTTTGAAGGACTTCCAAAAAAAACAAAAACCCATTCACTGCCATCATAAAGCTTGGAAGACCCAGGACATTTTTTAACACAACTATGAAAGAAGAATGTCATATACACCTAGGATGGCTTATGGGTGAGTAAATCATGGGTTAACTTTAATTTTTGGGTGAACTATCTCTTTAAGCAACTCAACGCGTGGTGTGATTTTTCCACAGGTTTGGGATGTTCTCCCCTGAACCGTGGGAAGATCACGGAAATGCACAAGATCAAATACTTGATTGCTTTTAAAACAATGAAAGGAGCAGCAATATTATAACAGACGTCAATTTTTTCTGGGATTTGGAATGGAATGAAAAGTGACTTTAGGCAGAACATGAAAGAAAGTTGTTGCAAATGTTTCGGATTGAATGTTTTTTTTTAACAGAATTACATCACTTGCTATTGCTGAATCCTTTCATTGCCTGTTTGCTTTTACGGCAGGAAGGAGTTCACCTGTCCAGTACCTGTGCTGTTATTGTTACCTAAAAATTAAAAAAATGTATATTGTTAAATGAAATAAGACTGAAGTAAAATAAAATATAATATTAGATGAAAAACTTAGAAATGTAGCCATGGCAAGTAATTGAAATAAGTCCACGAAGTCTTAAAATTACTAGAAGTAAAAATGGGAAAAAAAAATAAAAATAAATGAAAGACAAAAGTTCATTATAAAAATGATCGAGCTTAAATGAAATATAAAAATAAAAGATCATTCAAAATATTATACATACTAATACTATAATATCACATAAATAATATGAACATAACACGGTACAGATAACACTGTGGCCAATCATGTCAGATTATAGATCTAGCAAACATGTCATCCTTTTTCTTGTCATTTGCCAGAAGTACATAAATACACAAATAGTATGTTCAGGTTACAACATTATTGTTCATTGTATTTTAATGTTTCCGGCTCTCTGTTTTCTGCTCAGAATGAACCAAAATGGAAAAACACTGAATCTCATTCACTATTAATTGCGTACATTATTCGTATTTATACATACATTTTAACTTCTCAGGAAAACTTTCCACTTGATTCACAACACATGTATACACTCATCAATCTATTAACCCCGTTCGAATATTGATGAATTTGGAGTTTTCTAAATGAGCGACCGTGTGCCCAAGGTAGTTAATTCACATAAAACACACATAAACCATCTCCATATAAGAACTCATGAAATCATATTTCAAAGCGGGACTGTTTAATATATGGTGGTAAATAACCCGCACCTCCTGCTGGAGCCGGTCCTCTGCAGTTCCCCAGACTCTCTCACCAGGCTGCCCTTACAGCAAATGACCCGCAGCTTGTTCTGGTAGGACGAGGCCAGATAGATGGCCCCGGACGAGATGGCCGGTCCCAGGTAACGCGGGTTAGGAATGTCCAGGTGAGCGAAACTGGGAGGCCTGTTTGAAAGGGGATTTAGTGTCCACTCTCAAGTCCTCCTGTTATTTTGTGGTTTCTCATATGCATGCAGTGTTCATCCTACCCAAGAGCTGCATGTCCCTGAATCTCAATAACCATCCAGCGAGTTGAAGTGGTCACAAACAGATACGGCTCTCTGAAAGCTGGAAACAGACAGATGCTTCAGTTAGTGATTCGGAAGATTAGAGATGCACGGTCGACTGGACATAACTTTTTTTGGCCAATCTCTATTCCAGACTTGCACACAAACTGTGTGGAAATTTTACGAAGTCTGTAAACAGGATGTTAACACCGGCCAGAGACGCTGAAGACGGACACACCGACGCGCCCAGCAAAGCAAACACTACCAGGCACAGAAAGCTCACTGTTTGCTATCCCTGAAATATTGGATGAAATATTATAAATACTGATGTGGGGGTTTATATGAATGAATCTCTGTAGGTATCTGACTGCATTAATTTTCATCTTACCTCTGCATAATACCCATTTATAACCGCAGCGCTGCTTTGTGTACAGGTATAATGCTATATCTCTGCTGTTCCATTAGCGCCACCCTACTGACAGAGTGAATCTGGATTCAGTCCGTCTGCGGTTTTGTTTTGTGCAGGTGTCACAAAGATAAAGTCAGGCCATTCTGTTTTAGCTTTAAATCTTGAAATTATAAAAAACAACTGCTCATTCTGCATGTTTGTAGCATCTTTGTTTGGGTCATGATTAAATGCAGGTGGTTGCTTCTTATTTCAAATGGCTACTGATATATATATATATATATTATATATATATATATATATATATATATATATACATATTAGGCTTGGTCTGTTATCAGCAAATAAACAACCAATAAATTTCCTTAAAGGAAGAAAACAAAAAAAAATCAGTATTGAAATTGGCTTGTAAAAAAAATCATGATCCATGCATCCATACTGAAGATGATCATTATTACATTTTGCACATTTGGGTTTGTCAAAAAAAAGAAGACTAACTAACCGAATGTCAGGGCAGTCGACTCCACTTGAGATCATCAGGGCGACTTCTTCGACCATAAGCATCCACGAACACACCGATCTCTGTTATCAGAAATTGAATAGAAAACAGTGTAAATAAAATCAATACAATTGGAGTGTTTTTAATTGTATTTTTCATCTAGGAACTGTGACGGCTGTAGCTATTGTATACTGCCCACTATTTCTAAAATATAGATGTAGTAGTATGGAGTTTGCAGCTATAAAAATGTTTCATAATGTTGCATTGTCGTCACATTTAATGTTTAATTCTGCAGCTGGCAGCATCCAATTATAAATACAATTGGAGGAAAATACCATATTTATTTCAATTATAAATAAGGTTTTATGACTAATATAAATAGTTATTTTGTATTTTTAATCAGAGTTTGTTTTGTCTTAACTTTTGGCTAATCAAAGAAATAGGTTGATTTCATTTCATTCACCACGTTGAAAAGTAAAGTCACGCATTGCACTGATAGAAACTTGACTATTCATTAAACCGCAATAACATGCTGCATACTACTTTCTTGTGTTATATATAGACCATTGGTATATACCATAATGTATGCAAAGTAATCAACATGTGCTTTTAAAAAAAAGCATAGTTCATACATAAATTACAGGAAAAAAAATGCAGCATACGTGTTTGGAACAACATGACGGTGAGTAAATAATGATTTTGTCTCAACTATTGCTTTAATATTGTCATGCAATAGGAGATTGTCGGTAGTTCAGAAGTGTGATGGGTGTCTGACCGTGGAAGCAGAGCAGATATTCCTCCTTCTGTGGAGTGCTGGACACCTGGACGATGGAGATGGGGAAACTGTGGGAGGATCCAGTGAACACAGCCGACGCCAACGACACGTCATTCTTGTCCAGGAACTCTGCCAAACACAGCCCATCATGCAAAACGCTGTTTACATAATGCACAATTACAAATTATAAGTGCCTGATCATGTTCTCACAAATGGCCCGCCAGCCGGTCCAACCAGATATCTGCACTGGAACATGCAAATGTGGAGAAAATGACTGCAATGACTAGCTGAATGCTTTTAAATTACAGATCCATCACATCTACACCCCCGATGATAAAGGAGATTGAGGACTGACCCTCATCTAACTGGCTCACTGGACGTCACTGTAATACCTACCATCCAGAACACACTGCTTCATCTCAATCTCGTAGAATTTATTGGTGCCAATGATGATGCTGTAGCTGGTGAAGTGGATACAGCTGCACGGCTCGAGCGTTTCGATCTCCTGAGAGATGAAGAGACGGATCATTAGAGGTGTGTCCGTGTGAAGGAGTTAGAAAGCAAAGCACATCAAACATTGCAGCTGTTTGCGATGGAATTACGTTGCTAAATTTGATGTGACAAAGATGAGTTCTTTTGCTTCAAGACTCAGAATCTCAAACGTTACTTGCCTTCCGTATACAGAACTTGTTCAGATTGTCGTTGTATCGCAGAATCGTGACTTTATTGGCATTGCGGCACAAATGCATGGACCATTTTCTATCTAAAGCAAGAGTAGACACAAAATACTGTGTAAGGAACAAATTTGTTGGGTTAAACGTCACAAAGTGCATGATGCAACACTGCATTAAAAACAGAGTGGAAGTTGCAATGCAGTGAAACAGCCTTACCCTGCCTGTGGCAAACAGATGACAGCCCTTGACGGTCTCAAGATATATGGCACAATCTCTGGCAGGGTGGGGAGGTGAGACTGGGACAAAGACTGTTTCACCTTCTTAATCTCCACCAGACACAGTGCCCGCTCATCCCCTACAACACATCATCACAATCGACTTATTTCACATGCATCCCTTTCAAAACTACTGCAATAATGCCATGAATTTTGATAAATACCTAAAGATTAGCATATTAATGTACCAAGGTATTTTCATAATTTTTTTTTACACCTGGATAAAAGCCAAACAATATGCATTACAAAAAGAATAAACCTTGCATTTTTTCTGCATTTGCCAGACGCTTTTATCTAAAGCGTATACATGTTTATTAGTTCATGCATTCCCTTGGAATCGAACCCATGACCTTAGTGTTGCACGCACCATGCTCTACTATTTGAGCTTCAGGAATAGAATGGTATTATTAACCATGGTGTGTAGGGCAAAAATGCATGATATTATCATGTCTAAAAAAAAAAAAAGCATTGTAATACCATGGTACTTTTGTTAATGTTGCAAGGTACTGGTTCATGATCTCTGCTCACCCACGATCATCAGCAGCTTGTCGTGGTCCTTGATGATGTGGATCTGAAACACGGATCCCAGTCCCGGGATGTGAGTGAGGGAGTTTTTAATCACGTTCAGGGCATAGAGACCCTCCTCTGAGCCCACCAACACAATCTGATGACAAAAACAAGATAACCCGATGACTGTATCAGACTACAACAAACATAGACTGAAAATTAAGAAATAAACCTTGAAAATTCAAACCGATTGAGAGTAAAATTAGGGGATTGACAGATACCTGATCAGTCAATGGAAGGGTGCAGTTGATATCCAGACGGTCGTCTCCTTCTAGCTTGAGTAAAGAGTTACCCAACAATTTCTGTACAAAACCAAAAACACCATCATGAGCATGTAACAGTGTTTAAAAAGTACATTTTATATTTTATTTTATGCACAGATTCAAGATATACTGTACACTTCAGACTGCGTCAAGCTGTACAGTTACAAAGACAGGCCTAAGTTGTCCCCCTATATCGCCACACAGACTCTTTAAATGTCAGAATGAGTAGTTTCTGGTTCCTCTCACTCACAGCATCTGCTTCAGCTTTCTCTCTCGCTCCACGACTGCTGGCCACGATGGCTTCCAGCACGGCCACCCAACGCTGTTTCTCCGAGAATCCTGAAGTCATGAGGTACAGAGTCTGACCGGGCCAGCACGTCGACTGAGGAGACGACTCCAACTTCAGCACGTACGGCA
Source organism: Meda fulgida (assembly GCA_030578275.1). Lineage (NCBI taxonomy): Eukaryota > Metazoa > Chordata > Actinopteri > Cypriniformes > Leuciscidae > Meda > Meda fulgida. The sequence goes on from CM060623.1 coordinate 31,270,456, forward strand.
CATCTGAGCGCATACAAATGTGCATGTTAGAGGACAGGAAAACACGGTTCTTCCTCCAGACATCGGCCACTTTCTGAATCCACATCCACAAACTTTTCACAAATAATTACAAAGAAATGGAAAGTAATACATTGAATTAAACAAAGTTTTTGAGTAAAAAGACTGAAATGGTATTTTCTTGTCAAATGTGCTCCAATAATCATTACCAGAAATTTTTTGGGCAGCGGCTATTTGCTCTAAGTGAAAATAGCATATTTTCTTAGTGACAGATGCTATTTACACTAAGTTTCAGTATAAATAGATTCTAATTACACTAAGTGAAAAAAGTGATAGATTCTATTTAAACTATAGCAGTAGGCCAATTATCTTTGCAATAAGTGTAAATAGCAGTTGGATGCTATTTCTACTTATAAATAGTGGCAGATGCTATTTGCACCTTGTTGTTGTACATTAAATGGTATGCAACAATAAGAGTAAATTATTATATTTATTAAAATTATTAAATGGATGCCACCTTATTGGGACAAGCCCTCCCTACCCTAACCGATAAACACTTTAGTATTAAACATGTTTATTTCCACTTTTCAAATATTTTCCGATCTGATACATGATGGGAAAAGAGAACAAGTTCGGCAAAAGGAACTCGAACTCGGGTTGATTTGCGTCAAAACTTTCTGGTCTTACCCCTACACTAATGCTACTAACGACGACGTAATTTTGTCTGGCCCAATCAGACGTCAGTGGGCGGAGTTAGTGTAAATAGACACTCTGATTTCTTTTACAGTGTAATTCCACAGAAAGTTTGTCACCTGTCTTGGCAGTGTTGGGCAGCTCAGAGGCACCGACAGAAGAGTGAACGGTCACGTCTCCATCAGAGAGACACAACTCAAACTCATCCAGCGCCTTCACCGACTCTGAGAGGACAGATCATACATCATTCACATCAAGGCACATCATTCCTTACCGGTCTAACACATTCCCTGCTGGAAAATAGATCAAACTAGTTAAACTAGAAAAAGTGTTTTTTTTTTAAATCAAATTCAAGTTAAACACAAACATGCAAAGTTTGATGTGTAATGAAATGCTTTTTATCACTCTCCATACATTGAATAAAATAAAATGAACGGATCAGAAATTAAATCTGCAAGTTTTCATAAATCAGAAATTGAATTTACACATTGGCCATAAACCTGGTTTCCGCTGGTCATGCTGGTTTGGATCGATGGTTTTAGAGGGGTTGTGTCAGCTGTTCAGGTTAGGAGACCAGCAGACCTCCTTAAGCTTGTCTTCTATGTCTAGATGGTTGATTTGGTAGACCAGCTTGGTCAGGATAAAACACAAGCTACTACTATCCAATCTTAAGCAAGACCACCGTAAGCAGGTTTGATTCAAGATTTTCCAGCAGGAATGAACTGTTGTCCTGATATAACATGCAGTGTGCAAACTGAACTGATGCACATTGGGAAAAGCAAGAAGATTCACAGACCGTCTCTTGGTTCTGTCTCGTACGTGATCACTTTATATCCATCCAACAACACGTACTTCCTCTCCCAGCCCTGACCACGCTTCCCATTTCTGCAGGAAAACAACCACAATTCCAGGCACATTTAGCGTTCACGCTTTCCTCCCTTTTGGTATTTGAACATTTTTAGGCCAGACAAGTAATTAGTTGAGGTCAATTTGTAAAGAGAGACTACACGCCTGCGCACATATATATTCAAATGCCCATACCTATAGACTAAACGCGTAATATGCATGTGCACGCCTTCATCGTTTTCACAGATTTGCGTTTGTTAAATTTACGTGGAGATAACTTTTTTTTTAAATTTCAACGCTTGCACCTTGGAACCTATTTCAAGGTTTGTGTTTTCGAGCCACCAGGCACTGTTGTGCAAATGAGCAGCCGGGGTGCGTTAAGGGTTTTCTGTTAGAACGGTGTGTGTTAGCGGCCCCTACGTTAATAACTAATGATCTTTGCAACGGAAGTGAATCAATCCAAACTAACTTTAGCTGGACAATAACTTTATTCTAGAGCTGCTGTAAAGCCAAAACAATCTCTGCTACTTTTATTTCCTATTATCACTGTAAAGCTGCTTTTTGAAACAATCTATATTGTTAAAAGCGCTATATAAATGAAGATGACTTGACTTCTGCAGCAGGAGGCCTGAGGTCACATGCTCACCTGGGCTGCTTCAGCCATCCTTCCAGCCTCATGTGTCCACCAGCGTCTTTCAGGCCGGAGGTGCTTCCCTTCTCCCGACACAGAGCCTCGGACAGATGCAGCGCGTACTCAGTGGGAACGCCACAGGTGGCTGGGAGGTACGGGGAGCATTTCGGGTGGCACAAAGCATGGCATTCTAAACCAGGAGAAAGAAGAAACAGGATCAGCATCTCCAGCTTTAGCCCAGGTTGACCTGATTGGCTCAGCAATCTATTAACAAACAACAATGGACTTTTTTCACGTTTCTGTTGTTCTCAGAAACCGAAGTTATAGTTTGGTAAACGTCTATTGTGGTGAAGGGAAAGTACTGCACAGCAAATATAATTTTTTGCATTCCCATTTGCTCCAATAGCAAGAAAATAAATCCACAGTAGTGTTTCTACGACTTTCCAAAACATGACAGAATATTGAGAGATTGACAAAATATTGGGAGAAGTTGGTCAGAAGAGAGAAAGATGTTAAATTTGACTCTCATTAATTTACACTCACAAATTTAATGCCAAGGCAATATATCAAAAGGTATATTGCTATAAATTTACTTTTGTTTATTAATGGAAATATGAAAACTAGATTTATTATGTTAAGCTACGTTTAACCTGATTGGGTCAAACAACAATGTTTGAGGAGGAAAAGGTATCATATACAAAACATCTATTACCTAAACAAATTAAGCCAACTAATATTCATACTCTGTAACCTGCAATTGTTGCCTTACATAACTGTTTATCCCTGATTTAACAACTGCAAATTTGTTTTGTTGATATAAATGAATGTATTAGGTTGATTCAGTGGTTAAATAGTATTTTTGACAAGGAAAACAACTTAGGCAATGCAATTCAATGAAAATACAGATATTGGTATCAGCAAGTACCAAAAATCAATGTATATTTATCAAACTCATGGAAAAAGTGGCATCAGCACATCCCTACTTGTAAGTATAGTGATGGTGTATGTTTATTAGGAAAGGGTTTCGGTGTGATCCGTACCAATGCAGGTCGCGGCCTGCCGTCCAAAATGGACTGTGTCCAGACACACGGTGCAGCGGGCCGCCCTCATGTTGAGCCCCTGCGTGAAGCGGTGAGGAGTGCTGTGATGGATCCTGTCCTTCACACGTCTGGTGTACTCTAGAGGATCAAACACGTTCTTAAAAACACTCGGTTACCTGTCTATATAACTTATGCAAACAGGCCAAAGCAAGCTGAAAATGTCCTCTCCTGAGAGCATTTCTCCACCAGAGGCTGAAGAAATCACTGTACTGTCCAAGCTGTCATTGGTAGCTTGAGTACGAGCATGCAAGGATTTCGGGAGTTCTCGCATTCTGCATGGCATACAGCAAGAGTATAGCCATAAATACGAGTGTATACACGAGATAAGCTCAGTGTCCTGACTGATCTGTGTGCAGGAGCTTCGGATATCCAGGATCAGTTATCAAACCATGATGACCTGATACAAAACGTGTTCATTCAAAAAATTGAGTGTAGGACACCAATAAAACTTCAACTGAAGCATTCGCTAGAATGACATGTTTGGATTTGGCCAGAGAGCTTATCTCTGCAGGAATAAAAAGATCATACCAAGAAAGAATAGATAACGGAGAGACGCCTGGTTCATTCTCAGGAAACAGTGCCATTTGTGTCCCTATGACTGAACACGTCATATACTGTTTAGTGTGTATTTTTTTGTGTTTAAAAATAATTGAATGTGCATATATTAGCCACTTTGTATGTATACATATATATGTCTATGTGTGTGTGTGTGTGTGTGTGTTTTAAAATGCTTAATGCATGTCCCTCATTTATGTTAAAACTCCTTTATGCTTAGGCATTTAATGATTTAGGTATGATGAAAAATACTGATTTGATATTTATCATTCATCCTATTACATCAAAGTCTTTCTGACCACATGTACTTCATGTTTTTACTTATATCAGCCTCATCTTGAAAGCTGAACAGTAACCTTTTGAAATGAAAGCATAAATATTGAAATCATTGAAAAATCCTTATATTTCAAGCACATAAATGGCACGGTTTCTTGAGAGTGGGTCGCCTAAGAAAGAACTTACTTTCAGAAGTGACTCTCCTTATTTCTGTGGAACGACAACAAAGAGGACAGTGAGTGTGGACAGACATGAGCGAAAACATCTACTGCAAATACATACGGTCTGGAGTCCTCTCGTCTTAGATTCAAATCAGCATTTTCCAAAAAGCTTCTGATTTAAAGTGCACCTATTATGCTTTTTGGGATATTCCCTTTCATTTAGTGTGTAATTGAGTTGTTTGTGAATGTAAAACGTCTGCAAAGTTTCAGAGATCAAAGCGCAGATTAATGGCGTTATTGTCTCCTAAAAGAAAGGAGCGATTCTGAACTGCTGAAACGAGTCGTCAGTAACTCGTCTCACTTCCTGCACAAACCTACATAGTTTGTAACAAATTTGTGTGGCGAGCAGTACATTTGATGACAAAAACAACTTAGAAAAAGAAAGAGACAAAGCAAGAAGAGAGAGAGAGAGCAAAGGAGGAAGAGAGTCGACACCGGTTAAATTTTTCCCCTTACAGAGAGACTCTGAGACATGGATATGACAAAATACAAAAATATTCTTTATTGGAAGAGATTAAAGATGCTAGAGTGCAAGTTAATTAGGCTCAATCATAACCATAAAACAACAATAAACAAACTCCCAGGGCTCGTGATTACCAGAAGCAGGTAGAGGAGCTAGTGCCGTCACTAACGTCAGTGATGGTCAAGGTACACCCACATGTGCACTAGACTTCACACACACACTCACACACAGCAACCAGGATCAATCACTATGGGATATAGACCACACATACTGTGCCTCATCAAGACCCACCACCAAATAGAGCAACTAGCCCTCCTGCTCCGGACTCACGGTGCCTGAAACACAAGAAATACAAAGACAACACGCAAAATGATAAAGAAATCAAAGCAAGCAAAATACTGGAAAATGATGGATTAAAAAAATCACAAAAATAGAACAAGCACAAGAAACAATAAAACAGTAATAGGCTACACATCAACAAAACTGGAATAATTGCACTCGCCAAACTAACAAAGCAAAATAACCCGAACAAATAAGCAAACATCAAAAATGCTGAAGCCTATCTCACATATGTGTAACTGCAACCAGCATGTGGATGAAACAAAATAATAAACCAGCAAAACAAAAGAATAGCAGCGATGATAGTCCAAAGCCCAAGCAGTAGCCTACTGTCTTCAAGTGCCTTATACAGACAGATTAATTCCCCAAACATGCGGAGATCGCGTTATTCGTCCGGCAGCCAACCGATGAACAAAGTTCACCGCGACGAGCTGGAATACAGCGATAAACCCCATCACTCTACACCACTAAATTAAATAAATACCGAAAGAAAGAGACCTACCAGGAAGCCAAGCAGCAATACACAAGATTTGATGGAACAGAGTCAGCTATAGATCTGACTGTAGCGTCAGAACAGATAGCAGGAAGAAGTCAATGGGAGGCTTATAATGATAACAGTTTGGGAAGTGATCATTACCCTATTTGGACAAATATGAATGAGCAATGTGTACATTTAGAAGGAAACTAGTTCCCAAGATGGAAAATGAAAGAGGCCAATTGGGAACATTATAGTATGGTAGCAAGTGGAAAGTTGATGGGGATTATGTCACATTCAGGTGATGATGTTGAAGAATTGAACTCTATGATTACTGGCATACTGTATGAGTCAGCAGAAGAAACTATAGGTAAATCTAACGGGATGAGGAAAAAGAAAATGGTTCCGTGGTGGTCAGAGGGGTGCAAAGAAGCAGTTAAGGTAAGGAACAAGGCTTTTAAAGTCAGTAAATCAAATCACACATTCAATAATTTAGTTGATTATAAAAAAGCACAGGCCAAAGCTAAAAGAGTAATTCGTGAAGAAAAAAGAAAATACTGGAGAGATTTTTGTAGCAATATTGGGTCTGAAATCAAGGTTGGTGAGGTATGGGGAATGATAAGGAAAATGGGAGGTATTAGAATGGACTTTGCATTACCAGTAATAAGAGAAAATGACATTGAGGCAGTTAATAAAGCGGAAAAGGCAGAGGTACTGGCTAGGGCATTTGTTAAGGTACATAGTACACAGAACCTATCCAGTGAAGCGTTAATGTGGAGAGCAAAAGTGATTGAGGAAAATAGAGGCATATTGGGGAGAAAAGTCACAAGTGAATGTGCAATTGATACACATTTCACACTATTTGAATTGAAAAGAGCTTTAATAGGTGTTAAGAGTACATCACCAGGGAAAGATGAAGTGTGTTACAAAATGATAGATCAGCTATCAGATGTGGCTAAGAGTGTTTTTTTAATATTGTATAATAAGATATGGGAGCAAGGGAAATTGCCGAGAATGTGGAAACATTCTGTGGTAATCCCTATAGGTAAGCCAGGCAAGGATAAAGCAGAAGTTAAAAGCTATAGACCAATAACTCTTACATCCAACTTATGCAAAATTATGGAGAAAATGATTACTATAAGATTAGGATATGTAATTGAGAAAAGAGGAATGCTCTCCCCTCACCAAAGTGGATTTCGTAATGGACCCAATTATTTGTTTAGAAAATGAAATCAGGAAAGCTCAGGTAAGTAAAGAAGCGGTTTTGGTTATATTGTTTGACAGTGAAAGAGCATATGACATGATGTGGAAGGAGGGGCTTTTAATTAAGTTAAATAAGATGGCTATAGGTGGTAGGATGTTTAACTGGATTAAAGATTTTTTGAATAACAGAACTGTAGAGGTAAGAGTAGGGATGGAAGTATATATCCAATAGAGAATGGTACTCGACAAGGAAGCGTATGTAGCCCAATGCTTTTTAATATAATGATTAATGACATTTTGGATGGAATAGATCAGAGGGTAGGTAGAGCATTATATGCTGCTGATGGGGCATTATGGGTGAGAGGAAGGAATATTGACAACTTGAAGGTTAAAATGCAGTTACCAATAATTAAGGTTGAAAAGTTGTCAAAAGAGTGGGGCTTTCATCTATCTATTGAAAAGACACAATTCATATGTTTCTCCAAAAAAAAGAACAAATCCTAATATAGATCTTAAACTGTATGGGAAACATCTTAAGCAAGTTGATAGTATAAGATATTTGGGGGTAAGGTTTGATGTTAAACTAAATTTTAAAACACACATTCAGAAAATGATAGAGAAATGTAAAAAAGGTATAAATATACTGATGTGTTTAGCAGGGTATAGCTGGGGAGCATCAGGAATGTCCCTGAAAAGGATTTATACTGCACTGATTCGTTCTGTTTTTGATTATGGAAGCATAGTTTATAGTTCAACAACTAAAACCTTAATGCAAGAACTAGATAGAGTACAGGCCAAGGCACTTCGAATATGTTGTGGTGCGTTTAGGACAACACCTATTCCATCATGACAAATAGAAGTAGGAGAAATGCCTTTAGACCTAAGGCGATTAAAACTATCCATGTCTTACTGGACAAATTTGCAAGGTCATGAAGAAACACCCCCCCCCCAAAGCAGGTGTTATTAGGATGCTGGGAGTATGGGCGCCCATCATGTAGTTTTGGGTGGCGTGGGAATAGAAAGGCAAAGGATATGGAAATTGATAGTATTGTGTGTTGCAAAACTGTTAGCACATCAACAATCCCACCATGGATGTTTTGTTCTCCCAGGGTAGATTTAGAAGCTAAGAACATAATTAAATCAGGGATATATCAAAACATTTAGCAATATCTTGACATAAATTATGATTGACGCAGTTCAGATTTTTACAGACGCATCAAAAAATCAGAATGGGAAAACAGGGGTTTCAGTCCACATTTTAAAATATAATGCTAATATTAGAAAAAGGACCCATCGGTCCATTTTTACAGCAGAAATGGTAGCAATAATTCTGGCGTTACAATGAGTGGAAGAAGTTAAACCAAATAAGGTGATCATCTGTTCAGACTCAATGTCATCATTAGTATGCATTCAGAGTGGAAAGTCTACATGTAGACCAGATCTACTAGATGAAATTAATCAACTAATTTTTCAAATAAACCAACAAAGCATAAGTGTAGGATTTATATGGGTTCCTGCACATAGGGGAATGGAGGGGAATGAGAAGGCAGACAAGATGGCAAAGGAAGCTGTTACATCAGAAAGGGTTGAACTGGATATCAATTTAAGTAGGACAGAAATTAAAAGTATTATTAAGGATGAAATTAACAGAATGTGGCAGGAGAGATGGGATAAGGAGGGGAAAGGCACACATTTATATAACATACACAAAGAGGTTACAGCTAGTAGAATCAGTGGATTGGAAAGGCAGGAGGAAAAAATAATGACGCGCTAGAAAGGCGGATGCACATTAACGCAATCTCCGGTGGCAACACGGCCACCGTGGAAAGCGACGCTGGTTACCTGTGTGCATCTAGGCCGGACTCAACACCTGCAGAGAGAACTGCACCAAACAACGGCACTTCAGTACATTTGCATAATGCCAGCCTAGGCTCTTCATTGGCTGCTGGCAAATAATGTTTGCTTTACCCCGCCCTCAAACACTGTAGTTGTATCTGAGACTGGAAGGATTTGGTTTGTGTTGTCCATGTCGAGAAGACGCTGCTTTCTGCTGCCTTGAAATCCTTCATGCGATTGATACGTTAGAATCACTGTATATCAAGAGCTGACATTCAGATATGATAATGAGCGTTTGTTTTCAGACAAGCACTGTAAATGGTCGACCAATCACAACCGACTGGCCGTCTGACCAATCAGAGCAAAGCAGCTCTCAGAAAGGAGGGATCCTTGATCAAACCGTTTCAGACATTTTGAAAAAAGAGCTGAAGCTGCAATATATATTATGAGAAAATTAAAGTGTTTTTTACGTAAACCTAATTTTAAGAGACCTTCAAACCGTTGTTGTACGTCGACCTCAGCGCAGTTATCCTGTGGTATTCCTCAAGGATCTATTTTAGCACCGGCCTTTTTCTCACTTTATATGCTTCCTTTAGGTCAGATCATGAGTAAATATGATGTGTTTTTCCATTGCTACGCAGATGACACCCAGCTGTAGCAGTTGAAACCAACTGTCCCTACTGCTGTAGAAAGGCTGGTAGAGTGTCTTGGGGAGATTAAGAGGTGGATGTCTGCTAATTTTCTGTCTAAATGAATCGAAGACGGAACTGATTTTATTCGGGCCTTCTGAGTCGGCTGACACATCCAAAATTGAATTGGGTACACTATCCCCTTTACGGATGCATCATGTAAAAAACCTAGGTATAGTTTGCGATAGTGCACTGAAATTTGATAAACAGACAAATGAAGTAGCCAAAATTAGTTTTTCCAGTTGAGACTAATCGCTCAAATTAAGCCCTTTGTAACACGAAAGGACCTGGAAAATGTAATTCATGCCATTATTTTCTCAAGATTGGACTGTGGTAATGCACTGTACTGTGGTGTTCAACACAAAAGCCTAAACACATTACAGCTGGTCCAAAATGCGGCCGCAAGACTTCAGACAGGCACTCGGAAAAATGAGCATATCACTCCTGTATTAAGAGAACTACATTGGCTGCAGGATTCATTTTAGGATACTTTTATTCATTTTTAAAGCACTACATAGCACTGCTCCAACATATATAGCCTAGCTGATCTGATCCAGGTGAAGAAACTGAAGAGAGTATTGCGCTCGGACGTACCGGAGAATGAGGAGAGCGCTCTTTTGCGGCCGCTGCTCCCAGGCTGTGGAATAGTTTACCTCATTATATCCGGCAATGTTCCTTTCTTAGAGTGTTTAAACCACGATATTTAAAAAGCATATTTTTTCATATTGGCATTTGATGATTCATGAGTGCTGTGTTAGTGGTGTAACAGATTAGATTTGTAGGGAATTACAAACCTGCGCACATATATTCAAACGCACATAACTATAGAATCAATTCTTAATGCGCACGTGAACGCCATCAGCGTTGATCACAGGTTCGCGTTTAAAGTCTGTTTAGAGAGAACAGTGTCATCTTAGCGGCCCCTAATTTAATAACAAATGATCATTTCAATGGAAGTGAATCAATCAAAACTTTAGCTGCATGGGAAATAACATTATTCAAGAACCGCTATAAAGCCAAAACAATCTCTGTTACCTTAAATTATATGTTTACCTCTGTAAAGCTGCTGTGAAACAATCTACATTGTTAAAAGCGCTATATAAATGAAGATGACTTGACTTATTAATGCCACATTGATTTTGAGGTTTTATTTTGTGATTATCTGTGGAAATGTTATAGAATTTGAACGTGATTTTGTGATTATCTTACTTTGTCCCATGTACACCAATGTGGTCAACTTTCGTTGTGCTTTATAAATAAATTGAACACTGAACATTCAAAACAAAATTAGGAGCCTTTAAAATAGCATAATAGGGGCACTTTAATTTCCCTGTATTCTTAGCATGAGATGAAATGGCAAGAAGGACCAAGAGAACACAGTTATGGTTTTGTTTAAGTTTTGAATATTAAAAAGGCTGCAAATGTTCCAAGTCTCCGCTCTAACCTTCAGGATTGGCAGCGTCTTTCCTGCGGCCGGAGCTGGACGACATCAGGCTGGGCTGGCCAAACTCCTGCTGGACCCGTACTACCGCACCATTGAGGTAAGTTCTGCTGTAATGAACAAACGCCGAGAAGAACATTAAATCTCTCTGAATTATTACGAGAGGAATTTGTAAGCTATATCACATGCTGGAAAAATCCACAAGAGCTTATTTTAAATCCTGTGGTTTGAAATGCTCACAAGGACATGTTTACATTGACAATGGCTTAGAGGAAATGTAAAAATATTTGTAATGTTTCCTGAGCTTAAAGCCTGTGATTAACATAGATTCACGGATTAAACAATGGAGAGTCGTTCTTCTGCTGTAGTAAATCCCTGGGTTTTTGTGATTTCTGGTCATCAGAATTCATGTTGTACTGACTCTTTGTTTTTTTTGTTTGTTTTTTAAGTTAGAGTGGTGCTGCTGCACTTTATCAAGCCACATTTGATTTTTCCCCAAATAATTGAGAATAGCAAGCTGTCTATATGGCAAGAGTAAATGGAAAACTTGATTGAAAACTGAAGTCCATGGATAAAGTCCTCAGGAGGTGCATGAGTCATCTTAAGCACTGGAGGAGGCATAACTGTATTTTAAACATTCATATCTAATTTTTGGATGTTGAATACATGTTGTGCTTTGAAGGTGTTAAAAAAAAAGACCAGGGGATGGATTCTCGAGAACCTTCTTAGGAAAGAAGTAAAGAAAATTCTTAATATACTGTAAATTCTAAGAAGTTTGTAAGAATGTTGAAATTCTTGAAATTGCAACATTTCCCATGAACTCTTCAGAAACAGTCATTTTCAGATTAAATTTTCAGATATTTTCTTAAGGAGAAAATGACAGGCTTTGGTGCTATTTGATTGAAAGGTGGGTACTCGTTGAATAAAAAACTCCTTAAAGCCTGTATTTTCGTTACGACTGGCTTTACAGGAGTATCACTCAGTGTGGTGTGTTTAATACGCCATGTTAAGTTAAAATAGTTATTTTAAAATAAAGTGTAGTGGTCTTTCCCATTCATCTGCACTCACGTCTTGCAATTTATCTAGAGTAAATGTGTCATGCATGTGCTGCATCGCTAGTTCTAGCTTGAGTGAACACATGTATATCTCTCTAGTGATCACTCTTGTCATAATTTACCGTGTCACTTCAGAGTACTCGTCCACTTGTGCTACTAGTAATATGTGTTATATGTAGCTAGTTATGTTGTAATTTGATTGCTTCTATTGATATCCTCATTTGTAAGTCACTTTGGATAAAAGCATCTGCTAAATTATTAAAAGTAAATGTAATGCTTATTATTTGAAACAACCCAATAAATTAATTAAACTTCTTACCTTTGGGTATTAAAGACAGGTTGGGGGTCATCCTAACTTTAAGAAGTTATTTCCAAAGATTTTTAAGAGCATTCTTTTCAGGAATATGAATACTTTAGAAACGTTTTTGGGAATACAAAATATTCTTATCTTTTCTCTTAAGTTAGAAAATAAGAAGAAAATAGCAGTTAAGAAGAATTTTATTCTTAAGTATGTTTTGTGAATCCGGTCCCAGAATTCCAAATGTGATTTGTGCTCATTTTGGACTTTTCATTGTGAAAATCGTTGATATCATATAACCAGAAACTCTCCTGTCCACTCTCAGGGTTTTCAGGTGCTGGTTGAGACCGAGTGGTTGGACTTCGGTCACAAGTTTGCAGACCGCTGTGGTCACGGAGAGAACGCAGAAGACTTAAACGAGAGATGTCCTGTCTTCCTGCAGTGGTTAGACTGTGTGCACCAGCTCCAAAGACAATTCCCATGTTCCTTTGAGTTCAACGAAGCCTTTCTTGTGGGTCAAAGTTTCTGCAAACCTGAATGTTTCTTGTATTTCGATTTAACTATTTGTTGAACTAGCTCTGAATTCTTTCGGCTTTGTGTGTTCAGGTGAAGCTTGTGCAGCACACATACTCGTGTCTGTTCGGGACGTTCCTGTGTAACAGCGGGAAGGAGAGAGAAGACCGACACATCCAGGAAAGAACCTGCTCAGTATGGTCTCTCCTCAGAGCCGCCAACCGCTCCTTCGGAAACATGCTGTACTCCTCTCATTCAGAAACCGTACGTCACCTCCTCTTCTCTCTTTCACTCATGACTCTTTTATAAACATTTACTCATCTCTTGTGTAGTGGTCGACTGATACGAGGTTTTCAATAGCTGATGCCAAAATCTAAAGAGCAGATACAGGTGAAACTCGAGAAATTTGAATATCATGCAAAAGTTAAATTTTTTATGATTATAGCTTACAGATTATGAAAACCCCAAACTCAAAATCTCAGAAAATTCAAATATTATATGAAAAAAAAAAAAAAAAAAAAAAAAGGATTTTAAATACAGAAATGTCGGCCCTCTGAAAAGTATAATCATGCATATGTATATAGCAGGGTTTCCGTTGTCCGGTAATTACCGGACATTGGCCGGTAAAAAAATTAAATGTCCGACGAAATTAAATCTCTCCGGTCAAATTGTCCGATTAAAATTGCCTAATAATCCTGTCCCCCTAACACAATCTGAATTTGAGAATAAGCCTAAAACGGATAAAGCAAAAATACACCGATCTTTTGCTATGTTATAAAGGAATAGGCTCTATTGTTTGAAAGTTATGAAACAACATCGCATGCTGCATTTCAAATAAAGCGCACGCCTAAAATGGCTGCAATATAGACCTAAACAACGAACGATTGAGTGAGACGTTTCAAATATGGACAGACCCAGGCAGACTAGCTTTAAAAGCTTTTTTCAGAGGCCAGACGATAGTGAATCAGGAATTTTATTTTGTGATTTCACCGGAATTAATAGAGTCTCCACAACGGCGATAGATTGAAACGTGTGTCCTAGTGAAGATTGCGCAACTCGCGCAGCGCGTCGTCCATGCAACTGATAGCAGCGGACACGAGCGCTCAGCTTGATTTCAAAAACAAAAGATTTTAGCGCTAGATCTCTTATTTAATAACAGGCTAAAATAATGATCTGCTAGTTAACTGGAGATGTTTTATTTATATGTATTAGGTAAATCCGTGCCTCAATGTTTCAAAAAGTGAATGTGTGTGAAACCACAGTAAAAAACAATTGGCGTTGATTGACGCCAATCGGACGTTCATGGTTTTTTTCCGTCTATTTGAAAGTTAAGCTAATAATAACATGTTGCATTCTATACGGCCTGATTATGTCATTTTTTAAGTTACATAGACTGCCTCCAGTTTTCCTCAACTTGACTAATTAAGATGCGATATATTTGACCGGCATATCATCAAAATGTCCGTAAAACGAAACCTCTGCCGGTCACTCTGACCGGCATCATTTTTTTCTAGCGGAAACTCTGGTGTATATAGTTAAATATCCTAAATATATTAGTTTCACCTTTTAATTTGAACTACTGAAATACACTAACTTTTGCACGATATTCTAATTTTTCGATTTTCACCTGTATAATAGATTTTGATGACTTTAATATTATATAAAGTTTTTAAATAGTCTTGCGATGTGACAAGTACATTTTTAAAGTGTGAATATTCTATGTAGTTGCTCAAATCTTGCATTGAGTTATAAAATAATTTGTTTCATTTAAATGTGTTTCATTTGGAGTATAGCATGTCACATCACTGGACATGTCAGCTTCCCACATACACTAAATTTCCAAAGTTTGGTGTCACTAAAATTATTATTATTATTTTTTTTAAATAAGTCTCTTCTGCTCACCAAGGCTGCATTTATTTGATTAAAAATACAGTGAAAACAATAATATTGTGAAAATGTTATGTGAAAATACAAAATGTTTTATATTTGAATATATTTTCAAATGTAATTTATTTCTGTGATGCAAAGCTACATTTTCTGCGTCATTACTCCAGTCTGCAGTCACACGATACTTCAGAAATCATTCTAATATGCAGCTGCTCAAAATTGATTGCTTACTGTTTACAATGTTGAAAACAGTTATACATTTTGTTTTTCTAATTTAATATGTAATATTTTTATGTAAACAAAATAGAAAACTTTTGTAACATTTATAAATGTCTGTAAATCTTTTGAACAGTAGTGTATACTTTAATTAGAAAAGTTTAAAAAATGCTGAAATGTTAAACATTTATTTTATACAACTTTGTTTGCTCTGAAATTCAGACTTCTGTTAAGCAAAGTGGGTACAAATATAATAAATAATATGAAAACAAAAATATGCCCATTATTTGGCATGACCCATATTTCAGACCATTAGTAGTCATGTCTGTACTCCACTGATTCTATTCATAGCAAGGTTTTCTTTTCTTTTTCTTCCTAACAGCCCTCGGCTTCCTTTTACCAAATAATTCATACCTCTGTTTTGTAATAGTTTATTTTGACCTTTGTGTAGTGTGTAAACATGAAGGGAGGCGTTTACTGGCTTCAGAACGCATGCTTTCATTCCTCTCCAATACTCAAGAGACCTGGAGCTGTCGTTTCCTTTCATTTCCTGTTTCTTAGAAATAGTTCACACTGCCCCAACAAATACAGTGTCCTGACTTTTTAGTTGATTTTTTTTTTTTTGTAGATAAAAAAAATTAAAAGATCTCCATTTACTTTTTATTAATTGGTATTTCGCTTTTAATTATTTAAGTACTTCAAATTACACTAAATAAAAATTAGAAGTAATTTTTTTTCAGTCATTGATTATTTTATTTCATTTAATGTACTTTTTTTTTTTTTTTTATTGTTTTAGTTAACAATAACAACACTGGTCGTGGGTCAATGTGATGATGACTACCAATTTGTATGTAAATAGCCTTTAACAACAGTTTTGGATGAGGGATGGATGGGGGTAATTAGCTTCTGAGCAACGCGATAAAGCTGCTGATAATACTGAATGGACCTTATATATAGGGAGGCTGTGATAGGCGTCATATTCCTATAGGTAGACGTGGATCTGCTGAGAGTCAGCTGAAGCGAGCATGACTGACGTGACCTGCCAGAACTAATGCTGAGCTTAATCATAAAATCAAGCATACATTTTTAAGATATCTCTTCTGTTTCTTTTAGGTGCTTCATCCTGTGTGTCACGTACGCAATCTCTTGTTATGGACAGCAGTTTACCTACCCAGCTCTTCACCCACAACCCCTTCAGATGACTCCTGTGCCCCATACCCTGCACCTGGTGCCAACCCTGAGGACCAGCCCCTGGGCAGGTAATTGGTTAATGTTAACTGATAGCAAAATGCTTTACACTCTGAAATACTACGCATTACAGAAATAAAATGGGATGTAAATCACATCAGGTCAAATTTATTTATACAGCTAATCATGATGTTAATGTTTATATAATATCTTCAAGCCTTATAGTTGCATTTAGCAGATTAGAGCTGGGTGATAATATAAATAAACATTTTGCGATGATAAAAGCAATCAAGCAGTTGAGATTTGCTATTTAGTATATATTACCTTATGTGAGTGTACGGTACTATGCAGATAAAGTCGAATATAATATACTGTATATCCAAACTTAATATATAGATAATACATGCGATAATACAGTTTACATTTTTGCATTGATATTAACAATCATGCAGCTGAGATTTGCTATATAGTACATATTGCTTTACATTAATATACTGTATGTACGCAGGTTAAGTAGGATGTACTATATATACAACTTTGAATATATTGCTGGGCTATAATAGTTTACATTTTTCAGTGATATAACAATCAATCCGTTTTTTGCTATTTAGTACATGTAGTAGTAAGGGTAACACTTTATTTTGATGGTCCCTTTAACACATTCTGGTGACTATAAGTAACTTTGCAACTACATGTCAACTAACTCTCATTAGAGTATTGTAGACTGTCTGCTTAATATCTGATAACTCTTTATTGTGATGCTCCTCCAACAGACAGTCTACTGACTATAAGTAACTATGCAACTACATGTCAACTTATTCTAACCCTACCAGTCTACTAATACTCTACTAACACTCTAATGAGAGTTAGTTGACATGTAGGTGAAACGTTACTTATAGTCAACAGAATGTGTTAAAGGGACCATCCAAATGAAGTGAAACCGTAGTAATTAGTAAGGTTGGACATACTTATTTTAGCACATGCAAATGGTGTTTCAAGTTGACTTGAGCTTGTTTTTGTTTTGTATTGTGCCCACAGGCGTCCTAAAACCCGCTCGTTTGAAAACTTGCCTAGCGCTTGTGAAGTTGGAAACCCTCTGACCTCCAATCGACGTTCCAGCGACCCCAGTTTGAATGAGAAATGGCAGGACCATCGCAGATCTCTGGAGCTCAACATTGGGACAGGGGCTGAAGGTGCTGCATCTCCAGATCCAGACGAGAGGGTCAACGGACAGATCGTGTTGGGGATTATGGGAACATTGCCCAGTGGGGGAACAGAGAATGGGGAGGGGCCTGAGGATGTCAGATTGCCAATGATGGAGGGGATTGCTGAGGCAGAGCTGACAGTGGGTGTGGCTATGGGCCAAATGGAGAACATTCTCCAGGAAGCTACAAAAGACGAGTCTGCATCAGATAGCCGCAGAGACGCAAAGACAGACCACACTAAGAGTGATGATATCATCAAGAGCGATGATATTGCACATTCAGAAGAGAGTAACAGTGGCATTGACGATGCTCAGGAGAACAAAGCTAAAAGCCTTGGAGATGGAAATGTAAATGGACATTGTCCAGAAGAAGGTAATTCTGAAGTGTATTCTGCTCTTAGCCAGGATACCTCGGGAAGCCAAGACTCTGAGAAAGTAGCCCTTGATAAATGCATGATACAAGAACACAATCCTTCTTGTAGCACAACTAATTTCCCTCCCAATGGCCTCAGGACTCTAAGTAACGGCCATGGAGTCGAGATACCACCAGGACGAGAAGTCCTTGAGCAACGTCTTTCTCTTTTGGAGAGCTCCACTGAGACGCTCACGGAGGACTTGGGCGTTGTTCAGGAGAGTCTGGCACCCTTAATTATTCCGCCTCCTCTCAAAGCCCTCGCTGAATCGTCGTGCCTCAAACAGGGTCTCCACACAGCAGCCAACCCGCAAGGCACTCCCAGGACTTTAAACAACACCCCTAAACGGCCGTCTCTCAGTGCCTTTCCACCCTCCACTGACCTCCTCCACTCTGTGTGTAACGGAGACTCCCCCGACCCGGCGCCCCCCACGCCACGCACAAACGGGGAACGGGCCACGCTTAGCCGACAGGTGTCACTCGCTAGCTGTGGCTCGCTGACACTCCACGCACGGGGCGCCTGCTCCCACCATCGCTGCCTGCACTTAGGGTTTCTGGGCCGGCTGAGCTTCAGCCCTCCAGAGCCCCCTTCAGCCCGAAACCATCTCGACGATGACGGGTTGACCCTGCACACGGACGCCGTGCAGCAAAGGCTGCGGCAGATCGAAGCGGGTCACCAGCTGGAGGTGGACGCTCTGAAGAGGCAGGTACAGGAGCTCTGGAGCCGTCTGGAGAGCCATCAGGCTGCTGGGATGCTGCGACTCAACGGAGACATGGGAGATGAAGTGGTGAGCAGTGCACACCAGTGTTTAGTTCCTCTCACATGGTTTGGGTTTGGGTTTATCAGCCATGTTTGAAGGTTTATCTTAAGAGACGTTTTTTTTCCCCATCTCTCTTGTCAGACCTCAATCACAGACTCCGACTTCAACCTGGAGCACAACTGTCTGTCCCGCTGCAGCACTGAACTCTTTTCTGAGGCCAGCTGGGAGCAGGTGGACAAGCAGGACACTGAGGTACAGAATTAAACTAGGTTGACTGTGTTTCTTTTAAAGGTAGGGTAGGCAATTTCAGAGAGGCTAGCAATAGCAAGCTAGCTTTGAAAGCATAAGATCCCACCCTCCCTTCAGTACGCTCTCCAAAGAACACAACATAAGCTTGATGCAAAGCCGCGCTGATGACGTGTGAGGTGCGCAGAAGTATGCAAATACATAGGTTGACTGGCAGGTAGGACATCGTAACATTGCATTAGAACCGAATGCAAAGATTGGACTAACATTTTTTGGTCCTGAGACTTCCACAGAAAATATATGTAAATGTTTTAATATTTAGACAACTTACATTATTGATTGCTATCAGGATGTGAAGAGAGTTTCAACCAGTATAACAAAAAGTGTTTATGAAAAACATTGCCTACCCTACCTTTAATCTTTGTTTTGTTTATATGACTGTTATTGTACTAGAAAAAGACTTTGGATTTGTGTCACCGGTGTATGGAGAAAGAATATAAGGTCGGTAAGTTTTTTCAATGTTTTGAAAAGTAGTCTCTTCTGCTCACCAAGGCTTTATTAATTTTATCAAAAATACAGTAAAAATAGTAATTTTGTGAAATATTAGTAGTTTAATATACCTGCATATATTTCAATGTTTCAAAATGTAATTTATTCATGTGATCAAAGCTGAATTTTCAGTATCATTGCTCCAGTCTTCAGTGTCACATGATCCTTCATCCAATATGCTGAATTGCTGCTCAAGAAATATTGATTATTATCAATATCATTTTCAGGATTATTCGATTAGTAAAAAATTCAAAAGAACAGCATTTATTTGAATTAAAAATCTCTTTATTATACGGTCTTTACAGTCACTTTTGATCAATTTAATGCTTCCTTGCTGAATGAAAAAAAGCTTACTGACTCCAAACCTTTGAACAGTAGTGTATATAAATAATTATTTGAGAGTGTAGAATTTGTGATAATAACATTTCAGCGGACTTTAAGGAAATAATGACATTAAATTTGTCCCAATTTACTTATTAAAACTGATTCCTCATTGCATGTTAGTCTAAAGAAATGTAGATTTTCATCAAAATATTTTGAAAATACATAACATTACTTTGTTTAATGCATTGTGAATGCCATTTTATGTAATTTTTAAGGTCTTTATTAGGCAGTTGGTCTCTTTATTTAGAGCTCAGTATTTGTTGCAGGTGACCCGGTGGTACCCGGACCATCTGGCTGCTCAGTGCTACGGCTGTGAGAGAGGATTCTGGCTGGCCACTAGAAAGCACCACTGCAGGTTTGACACAAAGAGCACATCTCTACAGCCTTCTTTCTGTTACTATCTCTTTCTGGCTTTTGTACCTTGTACATGTACCTTTTTTAGGGTCAGATGCATTAGGGTTGACTCACTTTCTTCTTGATGCCTCTGGAAAACCTTGTTTTTACCTCTCTAAAATTCCTCTGGTCGTCCCGTAAACAGAAATGTTTGGCGAAATGTTTCATGACTCCCCTAACTCATTACAGCAGCACTTGTAAACACAGCAGATTAAACAAGCTGCCCAACTGTGAGGACTAGTACAAACTGCCCGATGAGTAAACAGCAATATGGTTTTCTATTGAAGTTGTGGAAATATCAAGCATAGTTTCAGTTTTTAGCAGCGGAAAGCTTGCTGTCTACACAGGCAGCATTCTGACTGAAATAGAAGCTCATAACAAGTGACTGATTTGTAATGCTATATCTAGCTTCTATATCTAGGCAGCAACATCCTGCAACATGCACACCATTAGTGAATGCAAGATAGATTGCTAAAGGGTAAAGTGCAAAAGATCATAAACTTAATAAACAAATACTTCAATTTATAGTAGTAGAGTTCCAACTAATTAAATTGAATTATCACCCAATATTTGAGTGCATTATGTATGAGTTATTTTCAGCAATGCATGAAATATTATTTGCAGTCTTTTCATCTGCCACTTTGAAAGATTTTTGCCACAATGCATTCTGGGATTCTGTTAAAGTATCCTTAGATTTGGCCTAAAAACAAAGGTACAGCATTAATTGTGTCAGGCCAGTGATTCCTATTCCAAATGCTTTCTAGTTAGAAATCTCACTAGGTTTTATACTACTAGGATTTGAAGTTCATTTCTCCTCCTGTACCACAGAGGCAAGGAGCGTATGGAAGAGGTTTGGTGAGAATTGTCCTCTCTCTGTCATTCTCAGGCTCTTGTACGTCCTGTTAACCCTGCATCGCTTCAGAGTGACCTAACCCTCCTCTCCTCCTCCATCTCTTCATAGGGTTGAAGTGGGCTGTTTCTGTTATTGTTTAGGGGAAATGTACAGGGAGAAACTGTACCGTAGTAATTTCACAGGATCCAGAGTGCCAGTCTAAGAGACAACAGGGGTTTCGCCTTTTCTTTTCATGTCTTCTATTCATACACTAATGTTCAAAAGAGTGTATTCAGTAAGTTTTATATATATATATATATATATATATATATATATATATATATATATATATATATACGTTAAAGAAATGCATAAAATTAATCAGTAAAGACATTTATTATAATAAAAAAAGTTTTGTAAACTTTCTATTAATCAGACTCCAGAGCTCCAGGATTGTAGTTCTTTAGCAGCAAATCCTCATATTATACTGATTTCTTAAGGATCATGTGACTAAAGGCTGGAGTAATGATGCTGAAAATTCAGCTTTGATCACAGGAATAAATTACATTTTAAAATATATTCACACAGGAAACAGTTATTTTTAAATTGTAATATTTCACAAAATTACTGTTTTTGCTTTATCTGTTTTTGCTTTAGATCAAATAAATGCAGCCTTGGTGAGCAGAAGACACTTCTTTCCGGACCAGTAGTGTAAATAAATCTAATCCTTTAAATAAAAATACTGTAAAAATGTCAAATATGGACACCTGAAATCCCTTTCTAATGTTAGTTAAGGTTTTCCTGCACCAAATCCAGCCATAATTCAGTTTTTCTATAACCATTTTCCACCCTCACTGTTTTTTAGACCTCTAAGACTATAACATACCGGTATTTCCATATTTGAGAAAAAAAAAAAAAAGATTTTAGTAGAATTTGCATGTAAAATGAGTTAACACTGCAACTGCACAGGCTTTGGCATGTAAATGAGGTCATATGTTAATGTACTTCTGTTTCTGGTGCCAGTACCATGATTTGTGAATACACCTGCAGTGTTTCTATAGGCTACATCAAACTTTACTTCATAAGAGCCAGAAAGTCCTGTTTTCAGTGATATGGCTCAGGGAAACTGGAAGTCATGGAGATTCATGGATGGAAATTGTGATTTTATGTAAAGCCTCTCATTTTATGTTCTCTCTGCCCATGCAGTTGTGCATGTGTGTTTGAGTATGATGGTATACATGAAGGGCTGCATGATTCTGTATAACACACAGTGTGTGGCGCTGATGATGCACCTCTTCTCACTCCTTTGTGATTACAGTAATTTGATGTTTTCTTGCAGTAAGTCTGCATGTGTCTGGGCTTCATTTCGTCCAGACGTGAAGAAACCCCTCCCACCCTTAACACTTTAACACTGTTGTTTCCTGTTCAGGACATGATGGAGAACTTTTTAATATAGATATATATATTGCACAATGTTACTAGTAAAAAAAAAAAAAATTATATTAGGGCTATCGGTATGTATTTATTTGTGGAGCTTTCTTAGTGATCTCAGATTTTAAATGTGATGAATCTAAATAATATCAATAAGAATAATTCTTATTTTTAGTATATTTCAAAATGTAGTGCCTTCAGTTTGAATGCATTCATATCCTCATTATTTTTATTTTAAATTACAGTGCTTTTTCTGTAGTTTTTATTGTTATTTTTTTAAATGTAGTGCATTCAGTTCTAATGCATTCAAATCCTCTCTTAAAGAAAAAAAGTATTATATATTATAGGTAGTACTAGCTTAAATTCTAAAAGTGATTTATAAAGGTACTAATTCTATTCTATCCTTTTTTTCTTTCGAAACTTTTTTCTCTGACTCCCTACTCCTCCTCTCTGTCTCTTTCTCTACTTTCTCGACCTCTACCGCCCCCTGCAGGAATTGTGGGAATGTGTTCTGTGCCAGCTGTTGCGATCAGAAGATCCCGGTGCCAAGCCAGCAGTTGTTCGAGCCCAGTCGTGTGTGTAGGTCGTGTTTCAGCAACCTTCAGGTTCCCGTATCAGCTCTGGAGATGGAGCTGGACAAACCCATCACGGCCAGCTCCAACTGATCCCGCATCCGGCCACCTGCTGAGGACCCACAGGACGAGAGGTAGAAGCTCCAGAGACTGCTTTGTGGGGGTGAAGTCGCTTCTTTCCCACCGAAAGGGAATCATGTATATATGGAACGATGAGGAACGCACAGAGAGTCGTCCAGGGAGGAGAGGAGGCTTAGCACTTTCAGTTGGCGTTCGCAGAGAACTTTTTGCGGAGGCAGGTTACGTTTGAGAGCTTGTCTTCATTTGCGATGAAACTTATCCTGTACCTGCTGCATAGAGGGGAGGTTTTCACCAACCAGCGGACGGGTGCGAGAATAGGGTTTCCTCCCTCGTCATCTCACAAAGATCAGATTATCAGTGGTGTTTCGGGGAACGCCACGGGGTGAAAGGTGCTTCTGGGACGAGTCCGCAAGATCCTAGCTTTGTTTTTGAGTTTTCATCTCTGTCTTTCAACAATCTGCTTTGCAGAAACCTGCTTTTTTCCTTTCTTTTTGAGGTTGCACAAGTGATTCTGGGTGCCACACAGCATTCAAACTTTCTAGGGTTTG
The DNA here is from genome assembly GCA_030578275.1 of Meda fulgida. Lineage (NCBI taxonomy): Eukaryota > Metazoa > Chordata > Actinopteri > Cypriniformes > Leuciscidae > Meda > Meda fulgida. The sequence goes on from CM060623.1 coordinate 31,293,791, forward strand.
AATGCACCAAATTTCCAGATTCTTGGTTAGTTACTCCAAAGTACTTTCTCAAATAGAAATCATTCACCTTCTCTCTAATGTTGACTGTATAGTGACAGGAAGTGATGTCATCACGGGCCACTAGAGGGCGCTCTTGTCTTTCTGATCTGCTGTGTGGACGACGGCTGGTTTAGACACGGCCTGCTTCTGAGACCTTCTCAATAATGCTTTTTTTGTAACATACATGCGAGACAAATGAGATAATATATTAGAATGATATAAGAATGAGACGTATAGCATTTAAGATGAGAAATTGTATAGAATTCTTGAATAGTGGCTCACTAAATTAGTCACCAAATATAAGTTGTTGTTTTCCCCAGTTGTAGCCATTTGGGGGGTTTCTTTTTAATGTATTTCTTATTTTTGTCCTTCTAGTGATGCTGAACAGTTGTATGTGGAGAGAGATGTATGTGATATGCTGCATTAAGGCCCCAGATGTTTTTTTTGCGCTCTCAACACTTATTTATTATCAAGTTTTTGTTTGAATTGTATGTCCAATCCTGACAATTGATACACCACAGGATAATCAGTGTTGATGGGTGTGAGCCGCCTTTGCACTGAAGATGAAGCCCCTTCCACACACACATTTGAGAAATGACGCACAAACACAAGTCTCTTTAGCTTGCCTTCCCAGTTTATCCACTTTTGGAGGTTAATTCTGATAATTCCCTCAATCAGCCAGAGTTCACCTGATAATACATTTACTCACCCTCAGAATTCGGAGAATCTTCATGCAACTCTTTTCCATATAATGACAGTTCATAGCGACTGCAAGTTTTATTGTATTGCTTTTCTTTTTCTGGAGCTTGATGGATGTGATCACAATTATATGGGAAAGAGTTCAATGGAAAAAGTAAAACTACAACAGCAAGCGAGTGAGTAAATAATGACAATTTGAATTGTTTGCGGTGAACTATAACCTTGACATTGGGCTCGCCAGCTGATGCTATAATGAGTGAGACCTGGAAGCTCCTGAGAGTTTAGGGCCGTGATGATGGGCGTTAATTCCTAAAGCTGATGACCTCTGCTCCTCTTGGTAAAGCCGGCGCAAGAGCGCTTTCAGTGTCACCGGTGCGACAGCTTTTGCATTAACGCCAATCCATGAATGTGATTTTTTTTTTTTTTCAGAAAGAGTAAATTCCATGGGTTTATATTTTGCACATTGGTAATCATCAGAAATACACTGTTGCAGATTTCTGTAAGAATTAAACAGTGGAATTCCAACTGAACCGACTCCTGGACTCAATTCACTGATCCGACGGTTTACACTGCACTGTCACTTTTTTTGTCAGCCAAACGCCTTTTACCTAAAATGTTTACTTGAAGTCCCCCTGAGATTGTAAGTTAATATTTTAATAATGCAACAACACATTCACAGTCTCTGATGTTGGTTATTGGTCACATAGGCAGGTAAACAATTAAAATATTTAATCTTTTAATTTTTTTAATTTTATTTAAATGGTATATTATATAATTTTTAGTGTTTTTTTTATTTTCACTTAATTATTTTTAATTTTACATTTGCTTTTCATGAACTTCCTCTGAGAAATCCTGATTCAGTCAATAACATCAGTGTGCGAGGCTGTACACTTCTGATTATCGAACTCCACTATAATAAATCTTGCTCCATTAAAGTTTTTGCTTCTTGCTTAAAGTGTTCCTTAGAGGCTGACAGGAAAACTTAAAGGCTTTAACATTAACTTTCAGTGACAATGTATAAAACTAATAAACCAGAGACATTTAACAGTGCATAGTACATAATGCATTTAAACCAAATTTATATTTCATGTTTATTTACACAGACCACTTACCGTATCTTGGTTGTTTAATTAAAGACAAAAAAAGCTAATTCTACATTATAAAAATAAACGAGCTTTTGTATCTGACCCATTACACAGGCTCGATATGCTTTTTACAAAAGGTGTTGTTCATACTATAGACCTTACGTGCCAGAGAAACAAGTGCACAGCCATCTATAGAATTTTGTCTTTGAACTTGTTTTTGTGGTAGCTTTGTATATTTCTATTGTATCGCTGTCGAAGAATAATTAGCTGGTGAAGTGGATTTACTTATTGCTAATTTTGACAAATTATCATGAGCATTGTAACGTTTGAAGTGGATGTGGATGTCATAACACACGTCAGTAGAACGGGAAGATTTTAATATGATTACAAACTGGAAGACAACCAGCTCAGAGCTGAAAAGTGTTGGGCTACATGAGGTCTTTAAAGAAGGTTGAGACCAATAATAGGCTACAAAAGATTTAATAAATTAAATGTGGTGCCAATAGATTGACATTCTGTAGCATTACATTACAGTGGTGATGAAGAGCATTCTCTTGTTTAATTACATGTTTTTATATGAAATACTGTTACTGGCTGTTCTACATTTAAATTACAAATGGTGCACATTTTAAATAAAGTATGCCTACTTTACATTTTATGCTGTTAGCTCAGAAATAACATGGCAACAATTAAAAGTGAAAACTTGTGGTTTTGAAATGTAAATTAAAGTAATACGTAGTGATGTTACGTAATGATGCACCGCTTTCAAATCCCTCAATCCCAGCGCTTGGATTCGGATGATGAATAGTTAAAAGAATGGTTCGGTTTCAACCTAGGGTCCCTTGCACCATGAGCTCGAGCAAAACACAGTTTATAAATAATAAACTCTTATTTATTTATTTAAACACTTGCCTGCTTGCAAAACTCACAAGTGAACTGGTTGCAGTTCCACTCTGGCTCCACATGAGGGCGCTCACAAGACGAGTGCAGAATGAATGGAGGTCTATGGAAAATCCGCTTTTCTCAGGATATCATTTTTTGTCTAGTAATTTGAATGTTGTATTTGAAAGGAGATGCAAAGAAATTACACAATTCGCTGAGTGTTAGATTTTTTCACTTATTAGTCACTTATTTGCTTTAAAAGGTCTTCTTAAATGTCATTGACGTCATACACATCGTACGACCAGAGATACTGCTTTACGGCAATCCTTCATTCACTTTGATGCTTTCGCGCTCTGCACTTTCTTTTCTCTCGAGGCATCGACAGCACAGCTGACACAGGTAAATACCAGTCTATGGTAAATACACGCGCTAACATTCTGGTCCCGCTTCGGATGCCATCAAGCGGTGTCTCTGTCGTAATCAGTCCTTCACTGACCAATCAGCGTTAATTAAGTTAACTAGCAGAATGCTAGCGTGTTATGGGCATTGGGCAACATCAACTCAACGTAAGAAATCGAAAGGACATAAGTACTCGTTTATTCAACTTTCGACCTATAACCAATGTTGAACTTGCAAAACTTACAATCTAAGATTTCTCAACCGCAATCGGCTGAAAGAGACTTATTTAGCCGTCTAGTTCAATAGACTCCAGTTCATTTTGCACTCGGACGATCGCCCGACGCCCCCAATTGAACTACAACCAAAATTCGGTACAATAGGACTTAATCGGGAGTGGCCAGGCTCTCCGTAGGCGCTCGGACTCTGGCGTGAAACTTTGTTGACATCTGTACACGTGACTAAGGAGAGGATTGTTGTAAGATAGTCAGACACAGTTACTTCAGACTAACGTGTACTGCAGCTGATTTAAAACACAGGACAATATGCCAAATACATGTAGGCCTATCTATCCCGGCTGCGGAATAAAAGCTAAAAGGTTAAACCCGGAGACCTTCCGTGATCTGCCGTTTCGCTGCAATGACCCGGAGCTTCAACAGTGGCTTGTCGTTCTCAAAATGGAGATCACGACGACGTCAGCCGAGACGCTGAAGAACGCTAGTGTCTGTTGCAGACATTTCGATGAAGACGACTTCTATTTTCCTAGTAAAGTCAAGGACCCAAAAAACCCGAGTAGAGTAACGTCACACAGGTAAGTTTACTATTTTGCTGCTAACGTGTTCGTGTACAGGTAGTTTGGGGAAGGGCGCATCATGAAACATCGTGTGTTTGTATGCAGTCACAAGTAAAATTTTGTTGACTACATAGTGTTAACTAATAATTGTTGATAACTACTACCAACAAAATATTAGTGCATTCCTGGAACTGGGCGTCGTTACACTAAAGTTACATCCTTATCGCTTTCTGCTAAGAATTGTAACGTTACGCTTTCCCAAATCACGGAAGTGACATCGACGTCCGGGTTAGCGGTAGCATAAGCCATCAGGCAAGTGTTATTTAAATAAACTCCTGATGTACGTGCAAACTTTCCAATGCCTCGTTTTATGAGTACAGAACTTATTTGTACTACTGTAGAAGTTTCGTACCATTCCGGGCATTATTAGTGGGGTAATTTACGAGATACAACCTTGGATCCATTAGCGCCTGCACTAAGCCATTCGGCTGATATCTCTAAATAAGCTCTAACTTTAATAATGTTCGACCAAATGGAAAAAAAGCTGAGGGGGTGTTTGGCTCGAGGTCATGGTGCAAAGGACCCTAGGTTGAAATTACTCCGAACCATCCCTTTAATGGCTAGAAAAGCGCTTTCTAGTGAACACGTGACGTAGTTCTGACAGACCCAAAAAATGACTCAACGCTAAGAATACGGTGTATGGCTCATACTTTAATAGTGTTTAATATAGTGTAATTTCTTTATACAAAAAGAAAGTTCAACGTAAGCAGCCTTGTAGGTTGAAAAAACATCGATTATCAATATTAAGGTAGTACATAACAGGACGCCCCAAGTCAGATTTATCATGCGTTTGATAGGATCACTCAGGCTTTTAGTTACAATTACCCATGAACTCGAAAAGCCGCAAACTGAGCTTCATATCTTCAGGTCTTCTACAAACCCTACCGGACATCACACAGCTCAACAGGACGTCTGTAAACGCGAAAGCAGCAGGAATTTCCAGAAGAGCCCGTGGATTTGCTGCAGTGTGTCGACGAAAGCTTTGTTATTTCTAACAAAATACGATAAGTTCACTTGAACATCACAAGGACACTTGTAGCGAGAACATGACGTGTCTCCTTAAAAAGATTTACAAGCTCAAACTCTTATTAGCATAAAAATATACAATGTGCAGTAGGTTCGATAATGTCAGTCAAATATATCTTAAAAAACTGGACAAACTAATTAAGAGCAGCCAAATTGACTGTTTACCACATTAGCATACGACATAAAGGGAAATAAAACCTGTACTTTTCTGTAGGAAACCCATTTCAACTGTCTATACAAACAGTTTTATAGCATAAAAAATAGACTTCATTGCTTCATCAGTCAAGTTCCGTTTAGCTATAAAAATTTAAATCACCATATTTACAATCTGCTAATCATGTGGTTAAAGGAATATTCCGGTTCAATATAAATCTACAGCGTTTGTGGTTTGCTGAGTACCACAGATCATAATTGTATCAAAACCAAAAATCATGGTTACAGTAAGACACATGTACATTTTTAATGCGAGCTAAAACTGCTTTAAACTCGTCAGTGCCGTTATATAGCCAAAAAAATAACATCCGTTATGATTATGTAAATTCAGTAATTGTGGGATGCCAGAATGAACATTTTTACATGAAGAAAAAAAAAGTGTTCCAGCCAATAAATGGGACGGTGGAAGTTTTATTACTGTTCTACTGTTCTATTATGTTTTCTGAAAGTCATGTTTATATATGCAAAAGAGGCATTACCTAATTAAATATTAACTAATGTGGATACATTTACAGAACAGAAATGTGAACAATGGAAAAAGACAGATTCTTGTTTAATTCTGTTGACATATTAAAGTTTTTCATAAATCAGAAACTACTGTCAACAATATTTTCACCATGTTTTTAGGAATAACATGTTATATAAGTCATCAGGCAAATATTATATGAACATTTACCAGTAAATAAATATGAATAAAACGTGAAAGTGCTGTAGAAATGGAGATTTCTGGGGGGAAAAAACACTTTTAGAGATATGTATTGTAACTGAAATCTACAGATGTTAATAGATAAAGGCTAATAAAGTTAAATGTGTATTTTGGATGTTTACTTTCCACAAGTCTCATAGAAAGAAGCAAGTTATGGAAGCAAAATAGGCCAAAATCTGAAGAAATTATGAAGAAAGCCTGAAGAAAACCATGGGTTGTGCCTGTAGTGTATTTCCTTAAATTCATAAAGTCCTGTTTACTTCCATTGTAAATGTATTACTGTAACCACAATTTTTACTCCAAAAAAAAGAATGGAAGAGACAAAATGATTTCCTGTGGTGATGGCCATTATGCCACGAAATGCTATTGATAGTTTTTTCTACTGAACCCGAAATATTCCTTCAAGGTCTTTGCCCAAAAAACTGCAGTTCACAATGGACCTTCATGAATGGTTACAGCATGGACAGATTAAACAACATCAGCAGCACAATGTCCCAGACTCGAGTGAAACAACATGGCTCGGTTCACGGTTACGGGCATGAGATGATACAGTTCAGAGTTTTACGGAGCGCCTGTTAAATCCACGCTGGAAGTGGACGATGGCTCTTACGTCATCCCTCCGGGACGTTCTCAGACTGAAGACTGGTCCCAAACCTACACCACCACCAGGATAAAGAGGTCACTTCAACACTTCCCTGTCTGACGCAGAAACATCATTACTGCTGCAAAGGATGCTGATTTTCCCAGAGACTGGGCATTAACTGTGCACCCTGTTTGAGGCCATAACTAGAAGGAATTTAACTAAGCAGCGGATGTTCATGTATTTGTGCATGCATGAACATCGTCAAACCTGAGGTTTGTATCCCTAGAAGGATACACAGTTTACGTGGCAGTGTCTCGTGCGTACCTTGTTGACGGGCGTCAGCTGGGTGCGTACAGAGCTAGTGTGAAGCCGCGAGCGCTCTCGGTCTCTCTCGCTGCCACTGCTCTCGAAGCGCCCGGGCGAGCGCTCTCTTCGGCTGTCTAGGACAGCTCGACCGGGGGATTTCTCGCGCTCCAGAGGCCGGGCCGGAGATTTGTCCCGCCGGAACTCGGTACGGCCCTCGCGGTAGCGGTGAGGAGTGCTGGGCTCGCGGTGAAGCGGCCCCTCCTGGGCCCCGGGACCCGAGGCCAGGCGCTTGGAGATGTGCTCGTTGTACGTGGGCGGCCCACGCTTGTTTGGGCTGCTGTGGAGGTCAGATTAATGGCTGATTTGGGTAAATGCATGATGCACGGAAACGCATGTGAAATATTCAAGCATTAAAGGGTTAGTTCACCCAAAAAGGACAATTAGCCCATGATTTACTCACCCTGAAGCCATCCTAGGTGTATGACATTCTTCTTTCAGAGTTATAGTAAAAATGTCCTGGCTCTGCCAAGCTTTATAATGGGAGTGAATGGGTTTTTGTTTTTGAAAGTCCTTCAAAGTGCATGCATCCATGATAAAGTGCTCCACACGGCTCTGCGGGGGTTAATAAAAGCCTTCTGATGTGAAGCGATGTGTTCGTGTAAGAAAAATATTCATATTTAAAACTTTATCGACTAAAATAATTAGCGTCGAGGAAACTGACATACGCAAATCGACTTACGCCACAAGAGCAACACTGGACGATGTATGACGTAGATGTAGGAGTAGCGTAAGCTTTGCCGCCTCTCGCGGTTCAAACAGGGCTGGGCAACCGTGTTCATCAATATCTTGTGCGTCAAGTTCAAGTGTTACTCTTTTGGCATAAATCAATGCGTCTGCATCCAGTTTGAACCCAATTAAATCAAGTAAATCTCTCCACCTTTTACCTTCCGTCTTCCGGAAGCTAGTTATTTTAGTCGATTAAGTTTTAAATATGAATATTTTTCTTACACGAACACATCGCTGTTGGAGCACTTTTATCATGGATGAAGGCACTTTGAAGGACTTCCAAAAAAACAAAAACCCATTCACTGCCATCATAAAGCTTGGAAGACCCAGGACATTTTTTAACACAACTATGAAAGAAGAATGTCATATACACCTAGGATGGCTTATGGGTGAGTAAATCATGGGTTAACTTTAATTTTTGGGTGAACTATCTCTTTAAGCAACTCAACGCGTGGTGTGATTTTTCCACAGGTTTGGGATGTTCTCCCCTGAACCGTGGGAAGATCACGGAAATGCACAAGATCAAATACTTGATTGCTTTTAAACAATGAAAGGAGCAGCAATATTATAACAGACGTCAATTTTTTCTGGGATTTGGAATGGAATGAAAAGTGACTTTAGGCAGAACATGAAAGAAAGTTGTTGCAAATGTTTCGGATTGAATGTTTTTTTTAACAGAATTACATCACTTGCTATTGGCTGAATCCTTTCATTGCCTGTTTGCTTTTACGGCAGGAAGGAGTTCACCTGTCCAGTACCTGTGCTGTTATTGTTACCTAAAAATTAAAAAAATGTATATTGTTAAATGAAATAAGACTGAAGTAAAATAAAATATAAATATTAGATGAAAAACTTAGAAATGTAGCCATGGCAAGTAATTGAAATAAGTCCACGAAGTCTTAAAATTACTAGAAGTAAAAATGGGGAAAAAAAAAATAAAAATAAATGAAAGACAAAAGTTCATTATAAAAATGATCGAGCTTAAATGAAATATAAAAATAAAAGATCATTCAAAATATTAATACATACTAATACTATAATATCACATAAATAATATGAACATAACACGGTACAGATAACACTGTGGCAATCATGTCAGATTATAGATCTAGCAAACATGTCATCCTTTTTCTTGTCATTTTGCCAGAAGTACATAAATACACAAATAGTATGTTCAGGTTACAACATTATTGTTCATTGTATTTTAATGTTTCCGGCTCTCTGTTTTCTGCTCAGAATGAACCAAAATGGAAAAACACTGAATCTCATTCACTATTAATTGCGTACATTATTCGTATTTATACATACATTTTAACTTCTCAGGAAAACTTTCCACTTGATTCACAACACATGTATACACTCATCAATCTATTAACCCCGTTCGAATATTGATGAATTTGGAGTTTTCTAAATGAGCGACCGTGTGCCCAAGGTAGTTAATTCACATAAAACACACATAAACCATCTCCATATAAGAACTCATGAAATCATATTTCAAAGCGGGACTGTTTAATATATGGTGGTAAATAACCCGCACCTCCTGCTGGAGCCGGTCCTCTGCAGTTCCCCAGACTCTCTCACCAGGCTGCCCTTACAGCAAATGACCCGCAGCTTGTTCTGGTAGGACGAGGCCAGATAGATGGCCCCGGACGAGATGGCCGGTCCCAGGTAACGCGGGTTAGGAATGTCCAGGTGAGCGAAACTGGGAGGCCTGTTTGAAAGGGGATTTAGTGTCACTCTCAAGTCCTCCTGTTATTTTGTGGTTTCTCATATGCATGCAGTGTTCATCCTACCCAAGAGCTGCATGTCCCTGAATCTCAATAACATCCAGCGAGTTGAAGTTGGTCACAAACAGATACGGCTCTCTGAAAGCTGGAAACAGACAGATGCTTCAGTTAGTGATTCGGAAGATTAGAGATGCACGGTCGACTGGACATAACTTTTTTTGGCCAATCTCTATTCCAGACTTGCACACAAACTGTGTGGAAATTTTACGAAGTCTGTAAACAGGATGTTAACACCGGCCAGAGACGCTGAAGACGGACACACCGACGCGCCAGCAAAGCAAACACTACCAGGCACAGAAAGCTCACTGTTTGCTATCCCTGAAATATTGGATGAAATATATAAATACTGATGTGGGGGTTTATATGAATGAATCTCTGTAGGTAACTGACTGCATTAATTTTCATCTTACCTCTGCATAATACCCATTTATAACCGCAGCGCTGCTTTGTGTACAGGTATAATGCTATATCTCTGCTGTTCCATTAGCGCCACCTACTGACAGAGTGAATCTGGATTCAGTCCGTCTGCGGTTTTGTTTTGTGCAGGTGTCACAAAGATAAAGTCAGGCCATTCTGTTTTAGCTTTAAATCTTGAAATTATAAAAACAACTGCTCATTCTGCATGTTTGTAGCATCTTTGTTTGGGTCATGATTAAATGCAGTGGTTGCTTCTTATTTCAAATGGCTACTGATATATATATATATATATATATATATATATATATATATATATATATATACATATTAGGCTTGGTCTGTTATCAGCAAATAAACAACCAATAAATTTCCTTAAAGGAAGAAAACAAAAAAAATCAGTATTGAAATTGGCTTGTAAAAAAAATCATGATCCATGCATCCATACTGAAGATGATCATTATTACATTTTGCACATTTGGGTTTGTCAAAAAAAAGAAGACTAACTAACCGAATGTCAGGGGCAGTCGACTCCACTTGAGATCATCAGGGCGACTTCTTCGACCATAAGCATCCACGAACACACCGATCTCTGTTATCAGAAATTGAATAGAAAACAGTGTAAATAAAATCAATACAATTGGAGTGTTTTTAATTGTATTTTTCATCTAGGAACTGTGACGGCTGTAGCTATTGTATACTGCCCACTATTTCTAAAATATAGATGTAGTAGTATGGAGTTTGCAGCTATAAAAATGTTTCATAATGTTGCATTGTCGTCACATTTAATGTTTAATTCTGCAGCTGGCAGCATCCAATTATAAATACAATTGGAGGAAAATACCATATTTATTTCAATTATAAATAAGGTTTTATGACTAATATAAATAGTTATTTTGTATTTTTAATCAGAGTTTGTTTTGTCTTAACTTTTGGCTAATCAAAGAAATAGGTTGATTTCATTTCATTCACCACGTTGAAAAGTAAAGTCACGCATTGCACTGATAGAAACTTGACTATTCATTAAACCGCAATAACATGCTGCATACTACTTTCTTGTGTTATATATAGACCATTGGTATATACCATAATGTATGCAAAGTAATCAACATGTGCTTTTAAAAAAAAGCATAGTTCATACATAAATTACAGGAAAAAAAATGCAGCATACGTGTTTGGAACAACATGACGGTGAGTAAATAATGATTTTGTCTCAACTATTGCTTTAATATTGTCATGCAATAGGAGATTGTCGGTAGTTCAGAAGTGTGATGGGTGTCTGACCGTGGAAGCAGAGCAGATATTCCTCCTTCTGTGGAGTGCTGGACACCTGGACGATGGAGATGGGGAAACTGTGGGAGGATCCAGTGAACACAGCCGACGCCAACGACACGTCATTCTTGTCCAGGAACTCTGCCAAACACAGCCCATCATGCAAAACGCTGTTTACATAATGCACAATTACAAATTATAAGTGCCTGATCATGTTCTCACAAATGGCCCGCCAGCCGGTCCAACCAGATATCTGCACTGGAACATGCAAATGTGGAGAAAATGACTGCAATGACTAGCTGAATGCTTTTAAATTACAGATCCATCACATCTACACCCCCGATGATAAAGGAGATTGAGGACTGACCCTCATCTAACTGGCTCACTGGACGTCACTGTAATACCTACCATCCAGAACACACTGCTTCATCTCAATCTCGTAGAATTTATTGGTGCCAATGATGATGCTGTAGCTGGTGAAGTGGATACAGCTGCACGGCTCGAGCGTTTCGATCTCCTGAGAGATGAAGAGACGGATCATTAGAGGTGTGTCCGTGTGAAGGAGTTAGAAAGCAAAGCACATCAAACATTGCAGCTGTTTGCGATGGAATTACGTTGCTAAATTTGATGTGACAAAGATGAGTTCTTTTGCTTCAAGACTCAGAATCTCAAACGTTACTTGCCTTCCGTATACAGAACTTGTTCAGATTGTCGTTGTATCGCAGAATCGTGACTTTATTGGGCATTGCGGCACAAATGCATGGACCATTTTCTATCTAAAGCAAGAGTAGACACAAAATACTGTGTAAGGAACAAATTTGTTGGGTTAAACGTCACAAAGTGCATGATGCAACACTGCATTAAAAACAGAGTGGAAGTTGCAATGCAGTGAAACAGCCTTACCCTGCCTGTGGCAAACAGATGACAGCCCTTGACGGTCTCAAAGATATATGGCACAATCTCTGGCAGGGTGGGGAGGTGAGACTGGGACAAAGACTGTTTCACCTTCTTAATCTCCACCAGACACAGTGCCCCGCTCATCCCCTACAACACATCATCACAATCGACTTATTTCACATGCATCCCTTTCAAAACTACTGCAATAATGCCATGAATTTTGATAAATACCTAAAGATTAGCATATTAATGTACCAAGGTATTTTCATAATTTTTTTTTACACCTGGATAAAAGCCAAACAATATGCATTACAAAAAGAATAAACCTTGCATTTTTTCTGCATTTGCCAGACGCTTTTATCTAAAGCGTATACATGTTTATTAGTTCATGCATTCCCTTGGAATCGAACCCATGACCTTAGTGTTGCACGCACCATGCTCTACTATTTGAGCTTCAGGAATAGAATGGTATTATTAACCATGGTGTGTAGGGCAAAAATGCATGATATTATCATGTCTAAAAAAAAAAAAGCATTGTAATACCATGGTACTTTTGTTAATGTTGCAAGGTACTGGTTCATGATCTCTGCTCACCCACGATCATCAGCAGCTTGTCGTGGTCCTTGATGATGTGGATCTGAAACACGGATCCCAGTCCCGGGATGTGAGTGAGGGAGTTTTTTAATCACGTTCAGGGCATAGAGACCCTCCTCTGAGCCCACCAACACAATCTGATGACAAAAACAAGATAACCCGATGACTGTATCAGACTACAACAAACATAGACTGAAAATTAAGAAATAAACCTTGAAAATTCAAACCGATTGAGAGTAAAATTAGGGGATTGACAGATACCTGATCAGTCAATGGAAGGGTGCAGTTGATATCCAGACGGTCGTCTCCTTCTAGCTTGAGTAAAGAGTTACCCAACAATTTCTGTACAAAAACCAAAAACACCATCATGAGCATGTAACAGTGTTTAAAAAGTACATTTTATATTTTATTTTATGCACAGATTCAAGATATACTGTACACTTCAGACTGCGTCAAGCTGTACAGTTACAAAGACAGGCCTAAGTTGTCCCCCTATATCGCCACACAGACTCTTTAAATGTCAGAATGAGTAGTTTCTGGTTCCTCTCACTCACAGCATCTGCTTCAGCTTTCTCTCTCGCTCCACGACTGCTGGCCACGATGGCTTCCAGCACGGCCACCCAACGCTGTTTCTCCGAGAATCCTGAAGTCATGAGGTACAGAGTCTGACCGGGCCAGCACGTCGACTGAGGAGACGACTCCAACTTCAGCACGTACGGCACATCTGAGCGCATACAAATGTGCATGTTAGAGGACAGGAAAACACGGTTCTTCCTCCAGACATCGGCCACTTTCTGAATCCACATCCACAAACTTTTCACAAATAATTACAAAGAAATGGAAAGTAATACATTGAATTAAACAAAGTTTTTGAGTAAAAAGACTGAAATGGTATTTTCTTGTCAAATGTGCTCCAATAATCATTACCAGAAATTTTTTGGGCAGCGGCTATTTGCTCTAAGTGAAAATAGCATATTTTCTTAGTGACAGATGCTATTTACACTAAGTTTCAGTATAAATAGATTCTAATTACACTAAGTGAAAAAAGTGATAGATTCTATTTAAACTATAGCAGTAGGCCAATTATCTTTGCAATAAGTGTAAATAGCAGTTGGATGCTATTTCTACTTATAAATAGTGGCAGATGCTATTTGCACCTTGTTGTTGTACATTAAATGGTATGCAACAATAAGAGTAAATTATTATATTTATTAAAATTATTAAATGGATGCCACCTTATTGGGACAAGCCCTCCCTACCCTAACCGATAAACACTTTAGTATTAAACATGTTTATTTCCACTTTTCAAATATTTTCCGATCTGATACATGATGGGAAAAGAGAACAAGTTCGGCAAAAGGAACTCGAACTCGGGTTGATTTGCGTCAAAACTTTCTGGTCTTACCCCTACACTAATGCTACTAACGACGACGTAATTTTGTCTGGCCCAATCAGACGTCAGTGGGCGGAGTTTAGTGTAAATAGACACTCTGATTTCTTTACAGTGTAATTCCACAGAAAGTTTGTCACCTGTCTTGGCAGTGTTGGGCAGCTCAGAGGCACCGACAGAAGAGTGAACGGTCACGTCTCCATCAGAGAGACACACTCAAACTCATCCAGCGCCTTCACCGACTCTGAGAGGACAGATCATACATCATTCACATCAAGGCACATCATTCCTTACCGGTCTAACACATTCCCTGCTGGAAAATAGATCAAACTAGTTAAACTAGAAAAAGTGTTTTTTTTTTTAAATCAAATTCAAGTTAAACACAAACATGCAAAGTTGATGTGTAATGAAATGCTTTTATCACTCTCCATACATTGAATAAAATAAAATGAACGGATCAGAAATTAAATCTGCAAGTTTTCATAAATCAGAAATTGAATTTACACATTGGCCATAAACCTGGTTTCCGCTGGTCATGCTGGTTTGGATCGATGGTTTTAGAGGGGTTGTGTCAGCTGTTCAGGTTAGGAGACCAGCAGACCTCCTTAAGCTTGTCTTCTATGTCTAGATGGTTGATTTGGTAGACCAGCTTGGTCAGGATAAAACACAAGCTACTACTATCCAATCTTAAGCAAGACCACCGTAAGCAGGTTTGATTCAAGATTTTCCAGCAGGAATGAACTGTTGTCCTGATATAACATGCAGTGTGCAAACTGAACTGATGCACATTGGGAAAGCAAGAAGATTCACAGACCGTCTCTTGGTTCTGTCTCGTACGTGATCACTTTATATCCATCCAACAACACGTACTTCCTCTCCCAGCCCTGACCACGCTTCCCATTTCTGCAGGAAAACAACCACAATTCCAGGCACATTTAGCGTTCACGCTTTCCTCCCTTTTGGTATTTGAACATTTTAGGCCAGACAAGTAATTAGTTGAGGTCAATTTGTAAAGAGAGACTACACGCCTGCGCACATATATATTCAAATGCCCATACCTATAGACTAAACGCGTAATATGCATGTGCACGCCTTCATCGTTTTTCACAGATTTGCGTTTGTTAAATTTACGTGGAGATAACTTTTTTTTTAAATTTCAACGCTTGCACCTTGGAACCTATTTCAATGGTTTGTGTTTCGAGCACCAGGCACTGTTGTGCAAATGAGCAGCCGGGGTGCGTTAAGGGTTTTCTGTTAGAACGGTGTGTGTTAGCGGCCCCTACGTTAATAACTAATGATCTTTGCAACGGAAGTGAATCAATCCAAACTAACTTTAGCTGGACAATAACTTTATTCTAGAGCTGCTGTAAAGCCAAAACAATCTCTGCTACTTTTATTCCTATTATCACTGTAAAGCTGCTTTTTGAAACAATCTATATTGTTAAAAGCGCTATATAAATGAAGATGACTTGACTTCTGCAGCAGGAGGCCTGAGGTCACATGCTCACCTGGGCTTGCTTCAGCCATCCTTCCAGCCTCATGTGTCCACCAGCGTCTTTCAGGCCGGAGGTGCTTCCCTTCTCCCGACACAGAGCCTCGGACAGATGCAGCGCGTACTCATGGGAACGCCACAGGTGGCTGGGAGGTACGGGGAGCATTTCGGGTGGCACAAAGCATGGCATTCTAAAACCAGGAGAAAGAAGAAACAGGATCAGCATCTCCAGCTTTAGCCCAGGTTGACCTGATTGGCTCAGCAATCTATTAACAAACAACAATGGACTTTTTTCACGTTTCTGTTGTTCTCAGAAACCGAAGTTATAGTTTGGTAAACGTCTATTGTGGTGAAGGGAAAGTACTGCACAGCAAATATAATTTTTTGCATTCCCATTTGCTCCAATAGCAAGAAAATAAATCCACAGTAGTGTTTCTACGACTTTCCAAAACATGACAGAATATTGAGAGATTGACAAAATATTGGGAGAAGTGGTCAGAAGAGAGAAAGATGTTAAATTTGACTCTCATTAATTTACACTCACAAATTTAATGCCAAGGCAATATATCAAAAGGTATATTGCTATAAATTTACTTTTGTTATTAATGGAAATATGAAAACTAGATTTATTATGTTAAGCTACGTTTAACCTGATTGGGTCAAACAACAATGTTTGAGGAGGAAAAGGTATCATATACAAAACATCTATTACCTAAACAAATTAAGCCAACTAATATTCATACTCTGTAACCTGCAATTGTTGCCTTACATAACTGTTTATCCCTGATTTAACAACTGCAAATTTGTTTTGTTGATATAAATGAATGTATTAGGTTGATTCAGTGGTTAAATAGTATTTTTGACAAGGAAAACAACTTAGGCAATGCAATTCAATGAAAATACAGATATTGGTATCAGCAAGTACCAAAAATCAATGTATATTTATCAAACTCATGGAAAAAGTGGCATCAGCACATCCCTACTTGTAAGTATAGTGATGGTGTATGTTTATTAGGAAAAGGGTTTCGGTGTGATCCGTACCAATGCAGGTCGCGGCCTGCCGTCCAAAATGGACTGTGTCCAGACACACGGTGCAGCGGGCCGCCCTCATGTTGAGCCCCTGCGTGAAGCGGTGAGGAGTGCTGTGATGGATCCTGTCCTTCACACGTCTGGTGTACTCTAGAGGATCAAACACGTTCTTAAAAACACTCGGTTACCTGTCTATATAACTTATGCAAACAGGCCAAAGCAAGCTGAAAATGTCCTCTCCTGAGAGCATTTCTCCACCAGAGGCTGAAGAAATCACTGTACTGTCCAAGCTGTCATTGGTAGCTTGAGTACGAGCATGCAAGGATTTCGGGAGGTTCTCGCATTCTGCATGGCATACAGCAAGAGTATAGCCATAAATACGAGTGTATACACGAGATAAGCTCAGTGTCCTGACTGATCTGTGTGCAGGAGCTTCGGATATCCAGGATCAGTTATCAAACCATGATGACCTGATACAAAACGTGTTCATTCAAAAAATTGAGTGTAGGACACCAATAAAACTTCAACTGAAGCATTCGCTAGAATGACATGTTTGGATTTGGCCAGAGAGCTTATCTCTGCAGGATAAAAAGATCATACCAAGAAAGAATAGATAACGGAGAGACGCCTGGTTCATTCTCAGGAAACAGTGCCATTTGTGTCCCTATGACTGAACACGTCATATACTGTTTAGTGTGTATTTTTTTGTGTTTAAAAATAATTGAATGTGCATATATTAGCCACTTTGTATGTATACATATATATGTCTATGTGTGTGTGTGTGTGTGTGTGTTTTAAAATGCTTAATGCATGTCCTCATTTATGTTAAAACTCCTTTATGCTTAGGCATTAATGATTTAGGTATGATGAAAAATACTGATTTGATATTTATCATTCATCCTATTACATCAAAGTCTTTCTGACCACATGTACTTCATGTTTTTACTTATATCAGCCTCATCTTGAAAGCTGAAGGCAGTAACCTTTTGAAATGAAAGCATAAATATTGAAATCATTGAAAAATCCTTATATTTCAAGCACATAAATGGCACGGTTTCTTGAGAGTGGGTCGCCTAAGAAAGAACTTACTTTCAGAAGTGACTCTCCTTATTTCTGTGGAACGACAACAAAGAGGACAGTGAGTGTGGACAGACATGAGCGAAAACATCTACTGCAAATACATACGGTCTGGAGTCCTCTCGTCTTAGATTCAAAATCAGCATTTTCCAAAAAGCTTCTGATTTAAAGTGCACCTATTATGCTTTTTTGGGATATTCCCTTTCATTTAGTGTGTAATTGAGTTGTTTGTGAATGTAAAACGTCTGCAAAGTTTCAGAGATCAAAGCGCAGATTAATGGCGTTATTGTCTCCTAAAAGAAAGGAGCGATTCTGAACTGCTGAAACGAGTCGTCAGTAACTCGTCTCACTTCCTGCACAAACCTACATAGTTTGTAACAAATTTGTGTGGCGAGCAGTACATTTGATGACAAAAACAACTTAGAAAAAGAAAGAGACAAAGCAAGAAGAGAGAGAGAGAGCAAAGGAGGAAGAGAGTCGACACCGGTTAAATTTTTCCCCTTACAGAGAGACTCTGAGACATGGATATGACAAAATACAGAAAATATTCTTTATTGGAAGAGATTAAAGATGCTAGAGTGCAAGTTAATTAGGCTCAATCATAACCATAAAACAACAATAAACAAACTCCCAGGGCTCGTGATTACCAGAAGCAGGTAGAGGAGCTAGTGCCGTCACTAACGTCAGTGATGGTCAAGGTACACCCACATGTGCACTAGACTTCACACACACACTCACACACAGCAACCAGGATCAATCACTATGGGATATAGACCACACATACTGTGCCTCATCAAGACCCACCACCAAATAGAGCAACTAGCCCTCCTGCTCCGGACTCACGGTGCCTGAAACACAAGAAATACAAAGACAACACGCAAAATGATAAAGAAATCAAAGCAAGCAAAATACTGGAAAATGATGGATTAAAAAAATCACAAAAATAGAACAAGCACAAGAAACAATAAAACAGTAATAGGCTACACATCAACAAACTGGAATAATTGCACTCGCCAAACTAACAAAGCAAAATAACCCGAACAAATAAGCAAACATCAAAAATGCTGAAGCCTATCTCACATATGTGTAACTGCAACCAGCATGTGGATGAAACAAAATAATAAACCAGCAAAACAAAAGAATAGCAGCGATGATAGTCCAAAGCCCAAGCAGTAGCCTACTGTCTTCAAGTGCCTTATACAGACAGATTAATTCCCCAAACATGCGGAGATCGCGTTATTCGTCCGGCAGCCAACCGATGAACAAAGTTCACCGCGACGAGCTGGAATACAGCGATAAACCCCATCACTCTACACCACTAAATTAAATAAATACCGAAAGAAAGAGACCTACCAGGAAGCCAAGCAGCAATACACAAGATTTGATGGAACAGAGGTCAGCTATAGATCTGACTGTAGCGTCAGAACAGATAGCAGGAAGAAGTCAATGGGAGGCTTATAATGATAACAGTTTGGGAAGTGATCATTACCCTATTTGGACAAATATGAATGAGCAATGTGTACATTTAGAAGGAAACTAGTTCCCAAGATGGAAAATGAAAGAGGCCAATTGGAACATTATAGTATGGTAGCAAGTGGAAAGTTGATGGGGATTATGTCACATTCAGGTGATGATGTTGAAGAATTGAACTCTATGATTACTGGCATACTGTATGAGTCAGCAGAAGAAACTATAGGTAAATCTAACGGGATGAGGAAAAAAGAAAATGGTTCCGTGGTGGTCAGAGGGGTGCAAAGAAGCAGTTAAGGTAAGGAACAAGGCTTTTAAAGTCAGTAAATCAAATCACACATTCAATAATTTAGTTGATTATAAAAAAGCACAGGCCAAAGCTAAAAGAGTAATTCGTGAAGAAAAAAGAAAATACTGGAGAGATTTTGTAGCAATATTGGGTCTGAAATCAAGGTTGGTGAGGTATGGGGAATGATAAGGAAAATGGGAGGTATTAGAATGGACTTTGCATTACCAGTAATAAGAGAAAATGACATTGAGGCAGTTAATAAAGCGGAAAAGGCAGAGGTACTGGCTAGGGCATTTGTTAAGGTACATAGTACACAGAACCTATCCAGTGAAGCGTTAATGTGGAGAGCAAAAGTGATTGAGGAAAATAGAGGCATATTGGGGAGAAAAGTCACAAGTGAATGTGCAATTGATACACATTTCACACTATTTGAATTGAAAAGAGCTTTAATAGGTGTTTAGAGTACATCACCAGGGAAAGATGAAGTGTGTTACAAATGATAGATCAGCTATCAGATGTGGCTAAGAGTGTTTTTTTTAATATTGTATAATAAGATATGGGAGCAAGGGAAATTGCCGAGAATGTGGAAACATTCTGTGGTAATCCCTATAGGTAAGCCAGGCAAGGATAAAGCAGAAGTTAAAAGCTATAGACCAATAACTCTTACATCCAACTTATGCAAAATTATGGAGAAAATGATTACTATAAGATTAGGATATGTAATTGAGAAAAGAGGAATGCTCTCCCCTCACCAAAGTGGATTTCGTAATGGACCCAATTATTTGTTTAGAAAATGAAATCAGGAAAGCTCAGGTAAGTAAAGAAGCGGTTTTGGTTATATTGTTTGACAGTGAAAGAGCATATGACATGATGTGGAAGGAGGGGCTTTTAATTAGTTAAATAAGATGGCTATAGGTGGTAGGATGTTTAACTGGATTAAAGATTTTTTGAATAACAGAACTGTAGAGGTAAGAGTAGGGATGGAAGTATATATCCAATAGAGAATGGTACTCGACAAGGAAGCGTATGTAGCCCAATGCTTTTTAATATAATGATTAATGACATTTTGGATGGAATAGATCAGAGGGTAGGTAGAGCATTATATGCTGCTGATGGGGCATTATGGGTGAGAGGAAGGAATATTGACAACTTGAAGGTTAAAATGCAGTTACCAATAATTAAGGTTGAAAAGTTGTCAAAAGAGTGGGGCTTTCATCTATCTATTGAAAAGACACAATTCATATGTTTCTCCAAAAAAAAGAACAAATCCTAATATAGATCTTAAACTGTATGGGAAACATCTTAAGCAAGTTGATAGTATAAGATATTTGGGGGTAAGGTTTGATGTTAAACTAAATTTTAAAACACACATTCAGAAAATGATAGAGAAATGTAAAAAAGGTATAAATATACTGATGTGTTTAGCAGGGTATAGCTGGGGAGCATCAGGAATGTCCCTGAAAAGGATTTATACTGCACTGATTCGTTCTGTTTTTGATTATGGAAGCATAGTTTATAGTTCAACAACTAAAACCTTAATGCAAGAACTAGATAGAGTACAGGCCAAGGCACTTCGAATATGTTGTGGGTGCGTTTAGGACAACACCTATTCCATCATGACAAATAGAAGTAGGAGAAATGCCTTTAGACCTAAGGCGATTAAAACTATCCATGTCTTACTGGACAAATTTGCAAGGTCATGAAGAAACACCCCCCCCCAAAGCAGGTGTTATTAGGATGCTGGGAGTATGGGCGCCCATCATGTAGTTTTGGGTGGCGTGGGAATAGAAAGGCAAAGGATATGGAAATTGATAGTATTGTGTGTTGCAAAACTGTTAGCACATCAACAATCCCACCATGGATGTTTTGTTCTCCCAGGGTAGATTTAGAAGCTAAGAACATAATTAAATCAGGGATATATCAAAACATTTAGCAATATCTTGACATAAATTATGATTGACGCAGTTCAGATTTTTACAGACGCATCAAAAAATCAGAATGGGAAAACAGGGGTTTCAGTCCACATTTTAAAATATAATGCTAATATTAGAAAAAGGACCCATCGGTCCATTTTTACAGCAGAAATGGTAGCAATAATTCTGGCGTTACAATGAGTGGAAGAAGTTAAACCAAATAAGGTGATCATCTGTTCAGACTCAATGTCATCATTAGTATGCATTCAGAGTGGAAAGTCTACATGTAGACCAGATCTACTAGATGAAATTAATCAACTAATTTTCAAATAAACCAACAAAGCATAAGTGTAGGATTTATATGGGTTCCTGCACATAGGGGAATGGAGGGGAATGAGAAGGCAGACAAGATGGCAAAGGAAGCTGTTACATCAGAAAGGGTTGAACTGGATATCAATTTAAGTAGGACAGAAATTAAAAGTATTATTAAGGATGAAATTAACAGAATGTGGCAGGAGAGATGGGATAAGGAGGGGAAAGGCACACATTTATATAACATACACAAAGAGGTTACAGCTAGTAGAATCAGTGGATTGGAAAGGCAGGAGGAAAAAATAATGACGCGCTAGAAAGGCGGATGCACATTAACGCAATCTCCGGTGGCAACACGGCCACCGTGGAAAGCGACGCTGGTTACCTGTGTGCATCTAGGCCGGACTCAACACCTGCAGAGAGAACTGCACCAAACAACGGCACTTCAGTACATTTGCATAATGCCAGCCTAGGCTCTTCATTGGCTGCTGGCAAATAATGTTTGCTTTACCCCCGCCCTCAAACACTGTAGTTGTATCTGAGACTGGAAGGATTTGGTTTGTGTTGTCCATGTCGAGAAGACGCTGCTTTCTGCTGCCTTGAAATCCTTCATGCGATTGATACGTTAGAATCACTGTATATCAAGAGCTGACATTCAGATATGATAATGAGCGTTTGTTTTCAGACAAGCACTGTAAATGGTCGACCAATCACAACCGACTGGCCGTCTGACCAATCAGAGCAAAGCAGCTCTCAGAAAGGAGGGATCCTTGATCAAACCGTTTCAGACATTTTGAAAAAAGAGCTGAAGCTGCAATATATATTATGAGAAAATTAAAGTGTTTTTTACGTAAACCTAATTTTAAGAGACCTTCAAACCGTTGTTGTACGTCGACCTCAGCGCAGTTATCCTGTGGTATTCCTCAAGGATCTATTTTAGCACCGGCCTTTTTCTCACTTTATATGCTTCCTTTAGGTCAGATCATGAGTAAATATGATGTGTTTTTCCATTGCTACGCAGATGACACCCAGCTGTAGCAGTTGAAACCAACTGTCCCTACTGCTGTAGAAAGGCTGGTAGAGTGTCTTGGGGAGATTAAGAGGTGGATGTCTGCTAATTTTCTGTCTAAATGAATCGAAGACGGAACTGATTTTATTCGGGCCTTCTGAGTCGGCTGACACATCCAAAATTGAATTGGGTACACTATCCCCTTTACGGATGCATCATGTAAAAAACCTAGGTATAGTTTGCGATAGTGCACTGAAATTTGATAAACAGACAAATGAAGTAGCCAAAATTAGTTTTTCCAGTTGAGACTAATCGCTCAAATTAAGCCCTTTGTAACACGAAAGGACCTGGAAAATGTAATTCATGCCATTATTTTCTCAAGATTGGACTGTGGTAATGCACTGTACTGTGGTGTTCAACACAAAAGCCTAAACACATTACAGCTGGTCCAAAATGCGGCCGCAAGACTTCAGACAGGCACTCGGAAAAATGAGCATATCACTCCTGTATTAAGAGAACTACATTGGCTGCAGGATTCATTTTAGGATACTTTTATTCATTTTTAAAGCACTACATAGCACTGCTCCAACATATATAGCCTAGCTGATCTGATCCAGGTGAAGAAACTGAAGAGAGTATTGCGCTCGGACGTACCGGAGAATGAGGAGAGCGCTCTTTTGCGGCCGCTGCTCCCAGGCTGTGGAATAGTTTACCTCATTATATCCGGCAATGTTCCTTTCTTAGAGTGTTTAAACCACGATATTTAAAAAGCATATTTTTCATATTGGCATTTGATGATTCATGAGTGCTGTGTTAGTGGTGTAACAGATTAGATTTGTAGGGAATTACAAACCTGCGCACATATATTCAAACGCACATAACTATAGAATCAATTCTTAATGCGCACGTGAACGCCATCAGCGTTGATCACAGGTTCGCGTTTAAAGTCTGTTTAGAGAGAACAGTGTCATCTTAGCGGCCCCTAATTTAATAACAAATGATCATTTCAATGGAAGTGAATCAATCAAAACTTTAGCTGCATGGGAAATAACATTATTCAAGAACCGCTATAAAGCCAAAACAATCTCTGTTACCTTAAATTATATGTTTACCTCTGTAAAGCTGCTGTGAAACAATCTACATTGTTAAAAGCGCTATATAAATGAAGATGACTTGACTTATTAATGCCACATTGATTTTGAGGTTTTATTTGTGATTATCTGTGGAAATGTTATAGAATTTGAACGTGATTTTGTGATTATCTTACTTTGTCCCATGTACACCAATGTGGTCAACTTTCGTTGTGCTTTATAAATAAATTGAACACTGAACATTCAAAACAAAATTAGGAGCCTTTAAAATAGCATAATAGGGGCACTTTAATTTCCCTGTATTCTTAGCATGAGATGAAATGGCAAGAAGGACCAAGAGAACACAGTTATGGTTTTGTTTAAGTTTTGAATATTAAAAAGGCTGCAAATGGTTCCAAGTCTCCGCTCTAACCTTCAGGATTGGCAGCGTCTTTCCTGCGGCCGGAGCTGGACGACATCAGGCTGGGCTGGCCAAACTCCTGCTGGACCCGTACTACCGCACCATTGAGGTAAGTTCTGCTGTAATGAACAAACGCCGAGAAGAACATTAAATCTCTCTGAATTATTACGAGAGGAATTTGTAAGCTATATCACATGCTGGAAAAATCCACAAGAGCTTATTTTAAATCCTGTGGTTTGAAATGCTCACAAGGACATGTTTACATTGACAATGGCTTAGAGGAAATGTAAAAATATTTGTAATGTTTCCTGAGCTTAAAGCCTGTGATTAACATAGATTCACGGATTAAACAATGGAGAGTCGTTCTTCTGCTGTAGTAAATCCCTGGGTTTTTGTGATTTCTGGTCATCAGAATTCATGTTGTACTGACTCTTTGTTTTTTTTGTTTGTTTTTTAAGTTAGAGTGGTGCTGCTGCACTTTATCAAGCCACATTTGATTTTTCCCCAAATAATTGAGAATAGCAAGCTGTCTATATGGCAAGAGTAAATGGAAAACTTGATTGAAAACTGAAGTCCATGGATAAAGTCCTCAGGAGGTGCATGAGTCATCTTAAGCACTGGAGGAGGCATAACTGTATTTTAAACATTCATATCTAATTTTTGGATGTTGAATACATGTTGTGCTTTGAAGGTGTTAAAAAAAAAGACCAGGGGATGGATTCTCGAGAACCTTCTTAGGAAAGAAGTAAAGAAAATTCTTAATATACTGTAAATTCTAAGAAGTTTGTAAGAATGTTGAAATTCTTGAAATTGCAACATTTCCCATGAACTCTTCAGAAACAGTCATTTTCAGATTAAATTTTCAGATATTTTCTTAAGGAGAAAATGACAGGCTTTGGTGCTATTTGATTGAAAGGTGGGTACTCGTTGAATAAAAAACTCCTTAAAGCCTGTATTTTCGTTACGACTGGCTTTACAGGAGTATCACTCAGTGTGGTGTGTTTAATACGCCATGTTAAGTTAAAATAGTTATTTTAAAATAAAGTGTAGTGGTCTTTCCCATTCATCTGCACTCACGTCTTGCAATTTATCTAGAGTAAATGTGTCATGCATGTGCTGCATCGCTAGTTCTAGCTTGAGTGAACACATGTATATCTCTCTAGTGATCACTCTTGTCATAATTTACCGTGTCACTTCAGAGTACTCGTCCACTTGTGCTACTAGTAATATGTGTTATATGTAGCTAGTTATGTTGTAATTTGATTGCTTCTATTGATATCCTCATTTGTAAGTCACTTTGGATAAAAGCATCTGCTAAATTATTAAAAGTAAATGTAATGCTTATTATTTGAAACAACCCAATAAATTAATTAAACTTCTTACCTTTGGGTATTAAAGACAGGTTGGGGGGTCATCCTAACTTTAAGAAGTTATTTCCAAAGATTTTTAAGAGCATTCTTTTCAGGAATATGAATACTTTAGAAACGTTTTTGGGAATACAAAATATTCTTATCTTTTCTCTTAAGTTAGAAAATAAGAAGAAAATAGCAGTTAAGAAGAATTTTATTCTTAAGTATGTTTTGTGAATCCGGTCCCAGAATTCCAAATGTGATTTGTGCTCATTTTGGACTTTTCATTGTGAAAATCGTTGATATCATATAACCAGAAACTCTCCTGTCCACTCTCAGGGTTTTCAGGTGCTGGTTGAGACCGAGTGGTTGGACTTCGGTCACAAGTTTGCAGACCGCTGTGGTCACGGAGAGAACGCAGAAGACTTAAACGAGAGATGTCCTGTCTTCCTGCAGTGGTTAGACTGTGTGCACCAGCTCCAAAGACAATTCCCATGTTCCTTTGAGTTCAACGAAGCCTTTCTTGTGGGTCAAAGTTTCTGCAAACCTGAATGTTTCTTGTATTTCGATTTAACTATTTGTTGAACTAGCTCTGAATTCTTTCGGCTTTGTGTGTTCAGGTGAAGCTTGTGCAGCACACATACTCGTGTCTGTTCGGGACGTTCCTGTGTAACAGCGGGAAGGAGAGAGAAGACCGACACATCCAGGAAAGAACCTGCTCAGTATGGTCTCTCCTCAGAGCCGCCAACCGCTCCTTCGGAAACATGCTGTACTCCTCTCATTCAGAAACCGTACGTCACCTCCTCTTCTCTCTTTCACTCATGACTCTTTTATAAACATTTACTCATCTCTTGTGTAGTGGTCGACTGATACGAGGTTTTCAATAGCTGATGCCAAAATCTAAAGAGCAGATACAGGTGAAACTCGAGAAATTTGAATATCATGCAAAAGTTAAATTTTTTATGATTATAGCTTACAGATTATGAAAACCCCAAACTCAAAATCTCAGAAAATTCAAATATTATATGAAAAAAAAAAAAAAAAAAAAAAAAGGATTTTAAATACAGAAATGTCGGGCCCTCTGAAAAGTATAATCATGCATATGTATATAGCAGGGTTTCCGTTGTCCGGTAATTACCGGACATTGGCCGGTAAAAAATTAAATGTCCGACGAAATTAAATCTCTCCGGTCAAATTGTCCGATTAAAATTGCCTAATAATCCTGTCCCCCTAACACAATCTGAATTTGAGAATAAGCCTAAAACGGATAAAGCAAAAATACACCGATCTTTTGCTATGTTATAAAGGAATAGGCTCTATTGTTTGAAAGTTATGAAACAACATCGCATGCTGCATTTCAAATAAAGCGCACGCCTAAAATGGCTGCAATATAGACCTAAACAACGAACGATTGAGTGAGACGTTTCAAATATGGACAGACCCAGCAGACTAGCTTTAAAAGCTTTTTCAGAGGCCAGACGATAGTGAATCAGGAATTTTATTTTGTGATTTCACCGGAATTAATAGAGTCTCCACAACGGCGATAGATTGAAACGTGTGTCCTAGTGAAGATTGCGCAACTCGCGCAGCGCGTCGTCCATGCAACTGATAGCAGCGGACACGAGCGCTCAGCTTGATTTCAAAAACAAAAGATTTTAGCGCTAGATCTCTTATTTAATAACAGGCTAAAATAATGATCTGCTAGTTAACTGGAGATGTTTTATTTATATGTATTAGGTAAATCCGTGCCTCAATGTTTCAAAAAGTGAATGTGTGTGAAACCACAGTAAAAAACAATTGGCGTTGATTGACGCCAATCGGACGTTCATGGTTTTTTTCCGTCTATTTGAAAGTTAAGCTAATAATAACATGTTGCATTCTATACGGCCTGATTATGTCATTTTTTAAGTTACATAGACTGCCTCCAGTTTTCCCTCAACTTGACTAATTAAGATGCGATATATTTGACCGGCATATCATCAAAATGTCCGTAAAACGAAACCTCTGCCGGTCACTCTGACCGGCATCATTTTTTTCTAGCGGAAACTCTGGTGTATATAGTTAAATATCCTAAATATATTAGTTTCACCTTTTAATTTGAACTACTGAAATACACTAACTTTTGCACGATATTCTAATTTTTCGATTTTCACCTGTATAATAGATTTTGATGACTTTAATATTATATAAAGTTTTTAAATAGTCTTGCGATGTGACAAGTACATTTTTAAAGTGTGAATATTCTATGTAGTTGCTCAAATCTTGCATTGAGTTATAAAATAATTTGTTTCATTTAAATGTGTTTCATTTGGAGTATAGCATGTCACATCACTGGACATGTCAGCTTCCCACATACACTAAATTTCCAAAGTTTGGTGTCACTAAAATTATTATTATTATTTTTTTTAAATAAGTCTCTTCTGCTCACCAAGGCTGCATTTATTTGATTAAAAATACAGTGAAAACAATAATATTGTGAAAATGTTATGTGAAAATACAAAATGTTTTATATTTGAATATATTTTCAAATGTAATTTATTTCTGTGATGCAAAGCTACATTTTCTGCGTCATTACTCCAGTCTGCAGTCACACGATACTTCAGAAATCATTCTAATATGCAGCTGCTCAAAATTGATTGCTTACTGTTTACAATGTTGAAAACAGTTATACATTTTGTTTTTCTAATTTAATATGTAATATTTTATGTAAACAAAATAGAAAACTTTTGTAACATTTATAAATGTCTGTAAATCTTTTGAACAGTAGTGTATACTTTAATTAGAAAAGTTTAAAAAATGCTGAAATGTTAAACATTTATTTTATACAACTTTGTTTGCTCTGAAATTCAGACTTCTGTTAAGCAAAGTGGGTACAAATATAATAAATAATATGAAAACAAAAATATGCCCATTATTTGGCATGACCCATATTTCAGACCATTAGTAGTCATGTCTGTACTCCACTGATTCTATTCATAGCAAGGTTTTCTTTTCTTTTTCTTCCTAACAGCCCTCGGCTTCCTTTTACCAAATAATTCATACCTCTGTTTTGTAATAGTTTATTTTGACCTTTGTGTAGTGTGTAAACATGAAGGGAGGCGTTTTACTGGCTTCAGAACGCATGCTTTCATTCCTCTCCAATACTCAAGAGACCTGGAGCTGTCGTTTCCTTTCATTTCCTGTTTCTTAGAAATAGTTCACACTGCCCCAACAAATACAGTGTCCTGACTTTTTAGTTGATTTTTTTTTTTTGTAGATAAAAAAAATTAAAAGATCTCCATTTACTTTTTATTAATTGGTATTTCGCTTTTAATTATTTAAGTACTTCAAATTACACTAAATAAAAATTAGAAGTAATTTTTTTTCAGTCATTGATTATTTTATTTCATTTAATGTACTTTTTTTTTTTTTTTATTGTTTTAGTTAACAATAACAACACTGGTCGTGGGTCAATGTGATGATGACTACCAATTTGTATGTAAATAGCCTTTAACAACAGTTTGGATGAGGGATGGATGGGGGTAATTAGCTTCTGAGCAACGCGATAAAGCTGCTGATAATACTGAATGGACCTTATATATAGGGAGGCTGTGATAGGCGTCATATTCCTATAGGTAGACGTGGATCTGCTGAGAGTCAGCTGAAGCGAGCATGACTGACGTGACCTGCCAGAACTAATGCTGAGCTTAATCATAAAATCAAGCATACATTTTTAAGATATCTCTTCTGTTTCTTTTAGGTGCTTCATCCTGTGTGTCACGTACGCAATCTCTTGTTATGGACAGCAGTTTACCTACCCAGCTCTTCACCCACAACCCCTTCAGATGACTCCTGTGCCCCATACCCTGCACCTGGTGCCAACCCTGAGGACCAGCCCCTGGGCAGGTAATTGGTTAATGTTAACTGATAGCAAAATGCTTTACACTCTGAAATACTACGCATTACAGAAATAAAATGGGATGTAAATCACATCAGGTCAAATTTATTTATACAGCTAATCATGATGTTAATGTTTATATAATATCTTCAAGCCTTATAGTTGCATTTAGCAGATTAGAGCTGGGTGATAATATAAATAAACATTTTGCGATGATAAAAGCAATCAAGCAGTTGAGATTTGCTATTTAGTATATATTACCTTATGTGAGTGTACGGTACTATGCAGATAAAGTCGAATATAATATACTGTATATCCAAACTTAATATATAGATAATACATGCGATAATACAGTTTACATTTTTGCATTGATATTAACAATCATGCAGCTGAGATTTGCTATATAGTACATATTGCTTTACATTAATATACTGTATGTACGCAGGTTAAGTAGGATGTACTATATATACAACTTTGAATATATTGCTGGGCTATAATAGTTTACATTTTTCAGTGATATAACAATCAATCCGTTTTTTGCTATTTAGTACATGTAGTAGTAAGGGTAACACTTTATTTTGATGGTCCCTTTAACACATTCTGGTGACTATAAGTAACTTTGCAACTACATGTCAACTAACTCTCATTAGAGTATTGTAGACTGTCTGCTTAATATCTGATAACTCTTTATTGTGATGCTCCTCCAACAGACAGTCTACTGACTATAAGTAACTATGCAACTACATGTCAACTTATTCTAACCCTACCAGTCTACTAATACTCTACTAACACTCTAATGAGAGTTAGTTGACATGTAGGTGAAACGTTACTTATAGTCAACAGAATGTGTTAAAGGGACCATCCAAATGAAGTGAAACCGTAGTAATTAGTAAGGTTGGACATACTTATTTTAGCACATGCAAATGGTGTTTCAAGTTGACTTGAGCTTGTTTTTGTTTTGTATTGTGCCCACAGGCGTCCTAAAACCCGCTCGTTTGAAAACTTGCCTAGCGCTTGTGAAGTTGGAAACCCTCTGACCTCCAATCGACGTTCCAGCGACCCCAGTTTGAATGAGAAATGGCAGGACCATCGCAGATCTCTGGAGCTCAACATTGGGACAGGGGCTGAAGGTGCTGCATCTCCAGATCCAGACGAGAGGGTCAACGGACAGATCGTGTTGGGGATTATGGGAACATTGCCCAGTGGGGGAACAGAGAATGGGGAGGGGCCTGAGGATGTCAGATTGCCAATGATGGAGGGGATTGCTGAGGCAGAGCTGACAGTGGGTGTGGCTATGGGCCAAATGGAGAACATTCTCCAGGAAGCTACAAAAGACGAGTCTGCATCAGATAGCCGCAGAGACGCAAAGACAGACCACACTAAGAGTGATGATATCATCAAGAGCGATGATATTGCACATTCAGAAGAGAGTAACAGTGGCATTGACGATGCTCAGGAGAACAAAGCTAAAAGCCTTGGAGATGGAAATGTAAATGGACATTGTCCAGAAGAAGGTAATTCTGAAGTGTATTCTGCTCTTAGCCAGGATACCTCGGGAAGCCAAGACTCTGAGAAAGTAGCCCTTGATAAATGCATGATACAAGAACACAATCCTTCTTGTAGCACAACTAATTTCCCTCCCAATGGCCTCAGGACTCTAAGTAACGGCCATGGAGTCGAGATACCACCAGGACGAGAAGTCCTTGAGCAACGTCTTTCTCTTTTGGAGAGCTCCACTGAGACGCTCACGGAGGACTTGGGCGTTGTTCAGGAGAGTCTGGCACCCTTAATTATTCCGCCTCCTCTCAAAGCCCTCGCTGAATCGTCGTGCCTCAAACAGGGTCTCCACACAGCAGCCAACCCGCAAGGCACTCCCAGGACTTTAAACAACACCCCTAAACGGCCGTCTCTCAGTGCCTTTCCACCCTCCACTGACCTCCTCCACTCTGTGTGTAACGGAGACTCCCCCGACCCGGCGCCCCCCACGCCACGCACAAACGGGGAACGGGCCACGCTTAGCCGACAGGTGTCACTCGCTAGCTGTGGCTCGCTGACACTCCACGCACGGGGCGCCTGCTCCCACCATCGCTGCCTGCACTTAGGGTTTCTGGGCCGGCTGAGCTTCAGCCCTCCAGAGCCCCCTTCAGCCCGAAACCATCTCGACGATGACGGGTTGACCCTGCACACGGACGCCGTGCAGCAAAGGCTGCGGCAGATCGAAGCGGGTCACCAGCTGGAGGTGGACGCTCTGAAGAGGCAGGTACAGGAGCTCTGGAGCCGTCTGGAGAGCCATCAGGCTGCTGGGATGCTGCGACTCAACGGAGACATGGGAGATGAAGTGGTGAGCAGTGCACACCAGTGTTTAGTTCCTCTCACATGGTTTGGGTTTGGGTTTATCAGCCATGTTTGAAGGTTTATCTTAAGAGACGTTTTTTTCCCCATCTCTCTTGTCAGACCTCAATCACAGACTCCGACTTCAACCTGGAGCACAACTGTCTGTCCCGCTGCAGCACTGAACTCTTTTCTGAGGCCAGCTGGGAGCAGGTGGACAAGCAGGACACTGAGGTACAGAATTAAACTAGGTTGACTGTGTTTCTTTTAAAGGTAGGGTAGGCAATTTCAGAGAGGCTAGCAATAGCAAGCTAGCTTTGAAAGCATAAGATCCCACCCTCCCTTCAGTACGCTCTCCAAAGAACACAACATAAGCTTGATGCAAAGCCGCGCTGATGACGTGTGAGGTGCGCAGAAGTATGCAAATACATAGGTTGACTGGCAGGTAGGACATCGTAACATTGCATTAGAACCGAATGCAAAGATTGGACTAACATTTTTTGGTCCTGAGACTTCCACAGAAAATATATGTAAATGTTTTTAATATTTAGACAACTTACATTATTGATTGCTATCAGGATGTGAAGAGAGTTTCAACCAGTATAACAAAAAGTGTTTATGAAAAACATTGCCTACCCTACCTTTAATCTTTGTTTTGTTTATATGACTGTTATTGTACTAGAAAAAGACTTTGGATTTGTGTCACCGGTGTATGGAGAAAGAATATAAGGTCGGTAAGTTTTTTCAATGTTTTGAAAAGTAGTCTCTTCTGCTCACCAAGGCTTTATTAATTTTATCAAAAATACAGTAAAAATAGTAATTTTGTGAAATATTAGTAGTTTAATATACCTGCATATATTTCAATGTTTCAAAATGTAATTTATTCATGTGATCAAAGCTGAATTTTCAGTATCATTGCTCCAGTCTTCAGTGTCACATGATCCTTCATCCAATATGCTGAATTGCTGCTCAAGAAATATTGATTATTATCAATATCATTTCAGGATTATTCGATTAGTAAAAAATTCAAAAGAACAGCATTTATTTGAATTAAAAATCTCTTTATTATACGGTCTTTACAGTCACTTTGATCAATTTAATGCTTCCTTGCTGAATGAAAAAAAGCTTACTGACTCCAAACCTTTGAACAGTAGTGTATATAAATAATTATTTGAGAGTGTAGAATTTGTGATAATAACATTTCAGCGGACTTTAAGGAAATAATGACATTAAATTTGTCCCAATTTACTTATTAAAACTGATTCCTCATTGCATGTTAGTCTAAAGAAATGTAGATTTTCATCAAAATATTTTGAAAATACATAACATTACTTTGTTTAATGCATTGTGAATGCCATTTTATGTAATTTTTAAGGTCTTTATTAGGCAGTTGGTCTCTTTATTTAGAGCTCAGTATTTGTTGCAGGTGACCCGGTGGTACCCGGACCATCTGGCTGCTCAGTGCTACGGCTGTGAGAGAGGATTCTGGCTGGCCACTAGAAAGCACCACTGCAGGTTTGACACAAAGAGCACATCTCTACAGCCTTCTTTCTGTTACTATCTCTTTCTGGCTTTTGTACCTTGTACATGTACCTTTTTTAGGGTCAGATGCATTAGGGTTGACTCACTTTCTTCTTGATGCCTCTGGAAAACCTTGTTTTTACCTCTCTAAAATTCCTCTGGTCGTCCCGTAAACAGAAATGTTTGGCGAAATGTTTCATGACTCCCCTAACTCATTACAGCAGCACTTGTAAACACAGCAGATTAAACAAGCTGCCCAACTGTGAGGACTAGTACAAACTGCCCGATGAGTAAACAGCAATATGGTTTTCTATTGAAGTTGTGGAAATATCAAGCATAGTTTCAGTTTTTAGCAGCGGAAAGCTTGCTGTCTACACAGGCAGCATTCTGACTGAAATAGAAGCTCATAACAAGTGACTGATTTGTAATGCTATATCTAGCTTCTATATCTAGGCAGCAACATCCTGCAACATGCACACCATTAGTGAATGCAAGATAGATTGCTAAAGGGTAAAGTGCAAAAGATCATAAACTTAATAAACAAATACTTCAATTTATAGTAGTAGAGTTCCAACTAATTAAATTGAATTATCACCCAATATTTGAGTGCATTATGTATGAGTTATTTTCAGCAATGCATGAAATATTATTTGCAGTCTTTTCATCTGCCACTTTGAAAGATTTTTGCCACAATGCATTCTGGGATTCTGTTAAAGTATCCTTAGATTTGGCCTAAAAACAAAGGTACAGCATTAATTGTGTCAGGCCAGTGATTCCTATTCCAAATGCTTTCTAGTTAGAAATCTCACTAGGTTTTATACTACTAGGATTTGAAGTTCATTTCTCCTCCTGTACCACAGAGGCAAGGAGCGTATGGAAGAGGTTTGGTGAGAATTGTCCTCTCTCTGTCATTCTCAGGCTCTTGTACGTCCTGTTAACCCTGCATCGCTTCAGAGTGACCTAACCCTCCTCTCCTCCTCCATCTCTTCATAGGGTTGAAGTGGGCTGTTTCTGTTATTGTTTAGGGGAAATGTACAGGGAGAAACTGTACCGTAGTAATTTCACAGGATCCAGAGTGCCAGTCTAAGAGACAACAGGGGTTTCGCCTTTTCTTTTCATGTCTTCTATTCATACACTAATGTTCAAAAGAGTGTATTCAGTAAGTTTTATATATATATATATATATATATATATATATATATATATATATATATATACGTTAAAGAAATGCATAAAATTAATCAGTAAAGACATTTATTATAATAAAAAAAGTTTTGTAAACTTTCTATTAATCAGACTCCAGAGCTCCAGGATTGTAGTTCTTTAGCAGCAAATCCTCATATTATACTGATTTCTTAAGGATCATGTGACTAAAGGCTGGAGTAATGATGCTGAAAATTCAGCTTTGATCACAGGAATAAATTACATTTTAAAATATATTCACACAGGAAACAGTTATTTTTAAATTGTAATATTTCACAAAATTACTGTTTTTGCTTTATCTGTTTTTGCTTTAGATCAAATAAATGCAGCCTTGGTGAGCAGAAGACACTTCTTTCCGGACCAGTAGTGTAAATAAATCTAATCCTTTAAATAAAAATACTGTAAAAATGTCAAATATGGACACCTGAAATCCCTTTCTAATGTTAGTTAAGGTTTTCCTGCACCAAATCCAGCCATAATTCAGTTTTTCTATAACCATTTTCCACCCTCACTGTTTTTTAGACCTCTAAGACTATAACATACCGGTATTTCCATATTTGAGAAAAAAAAAAAAAAGATTTTAGTAGAATTTGCATGTAAAATGAGTTAACACTGCAACTGCACAGGCTTTGGCATGTAAATGAGGTCATATGTTAATGTACTTCTGTTTCTGGTGCCAGTACCATGATTTGTGAATACACCTGCAGTGTTTCTATAGGCTACATCAAACTTTACTTCATAAGAGCCAGAAAGTCCTGTTTTCAGTGATATGGCTCAGGGAAACTGGAAGTCATGGAGATTCATGGATGGAAATTGTGATTTTATGTAAAGCCTCTCATTTTATGTTCTCTCTGCCCATGCAGTTGTGCATGTGTGTTTGAGTATGATGGTATACATGAAGGGCTGCATGATTCTGTATAACACACAGTGTGTGGCGCTGATGATGCACCTCTTCTCACTCCTTTGTGATTACAGTAATTTGATGTTTTCTTGCAGTAAGTCTGCATGTGTCTGGGCTTCATTTCGTCCAGACGTGAAGAAACCCCTCCCACCCTTAACACTTTAACACTGTTGTTTCCTGTTCAGGACATGATGGAGAACTTTTTAATATAGATATATATATTGCACAATGTTACTAGTAAAAAAAAAAAAATTATATTAGGGCTATCGGTATGTATTTATTTGTGGAGCTTTCTTAGTGATCTCAGATTTTAAATGTGATGAATCTAAATAATATCAATAAGAATAATTCTTATTTTTAGTATATTTCAAAATGTAGTGCCTTCAGTTTGAATGCATTCATATCCTCATTATTTTTATTTTAAATTACAGTGCTTTTTCTGTAGTTTTTATTGTTATTTTTTTAAATGTAGTGCATTCAGTTCTAATGCATTCAAATCCTCTCTTAAAGAAAAAAAGTATTATATATTATAGGTAGTACTAGCTTAAATTCTAAAAGTGATTTATAAAGGTACTAATTCTATTCTATCCTTTTTTTCTTTCGAAACTTTTTTCTCTGACTCCCTACTCCTCCTCTCTGTCTCTTTCTCTACTTTCTCGACCTCTACCGCCCCCTGCAGGAATTGTGGGAATGTGTTTCTGTGCCAGCTGTTGCGATCAGAAGATCCCGGTGCCAAGCCAGCAGTTGTTCGAGCCCAGTCGTGTGTGTAGGTCGTGTTTCAGCAACCTTCAGGTTCCCGTATCAGCTCTGGAGATGGAGCTGGACAAACCCATCACGGCCAGCTCCAACTGATCCCGCATCCGGCCACCTGCTGAGGACCCACAGGACGAGAGGTAGAAGCTCCAGAGACTGCTTTGTGGGGGTGAAGTCGCTTCTTTCCCACCGAAAGGGAATCATGTATATATGGAACGATGAGGAACGCACAGAGAGTCGTCCAGGGAGGAGAGGAGGCTTAGCACTTTCAGTTGGCGTTCGCAGAGAACTTTTTGCGGAGGCAGGTTACGTTTGAGAGCTTGTCTTCATTTGCGATGAAACTTATCCTGTACCTGCTGCATAGAGGGGAGGTTTTCACCAACCAGCGGACGGGTGCGAGAATAGGGTTTCCTCCCTCGTCATCTCACAAAGATCAGATTATCAGTGGTGTTTCGGGGAACGCCACGGGGTGAAAGGTGCTTCTGGGACGAGTCCGCAAGATCCTAGCTTTGTTTTTGAGTTTTCATCCCTGTCTTTCAACAATCTGCTTTGCAGAAACCTGCTTTTTTCCTTTCTTTTTGAGGTTGCACAAGTGATTCTGGGTGCCACACAGCATTCAAACTTTCTAGGGTTTGAATGCACCAAATTTCCAGATTCTTGGTTAGTTACTCCAAAGTACTTTCTCAAATAGAAATCATTCACCTTCTCTCTAATGTTGACTGTATAGTGACAGGAAGTGATGTCATCACGGGCCACTAGAGGGCGCTCTTGTCTTTCTGATCTGCTGTGTGGACGACGGCTGGTTTAGACACGGCCTGCTTCTGAGACCTTCTCAATAATGCTTTTTTTGTAACATACATGCGAGACAAATGAGATAATATATTAGAATGATATAAGAATGAGACGTATAGCATTTAAGATGAGAAATTGTATAGAATTCTTGAATAGTGGCTCACTAAATTAGTCACCAAATATAAGTTGTTGTTTTCCCCAGTTGTAGCCATTTGGGGGGTTTCTTTTTAATGTATTTCTTATTTTTGTCCTTCTAGTGATGCTGAACAGTTGTATGTGGAGAGAGATGTATGTGATATGCTGCATTAAGGCCCCAGATGTTTTTTTTGCGCTCTCAACACTTATTTATTATCAAGTTTTTGTTTGAATTGTATGTCCAATCCTGACAATTGATACACCACAGGATAATCAGTGTTGATGGGTGTGAGCCGCCTTTGCACTG
Organism: Meda fulgida; assembly: GCA_030578275.1. NCBI lineage: Eukaryota > Metazoa > Chordata > Actinopteri > Cypriniformes > Leuciscidae > Meda > Meda fulgida. The sequence goes on from CM060623.1 coordinate 31,330,970, forward strand.
AAGATGAAGCCCCTTCCACACACACATTTGAGAAATGACGCACAAACACAAGTCTCTTTAGCTTGCCTTCCCAGTTTATCCACTTTTTGGAGGTTAATTCTGATAATTCCCTCAATCAGCCAGAGTTCACCTGATAATACATTTACTCACCCTCAGAATTCGGAGAATCTTCATGCAACTCTTTTCCATATAATGACAGTTCATAGCGACTGCAAGTTTTATTGTATTGCTTTTCTTTTTCTGGAGCTTGATGGATGTGATCACAATTATATGGGAAAGAGTTCAATGGAAAAAGTAAAACTACAACAGCAAGCGAGTGAGTAAATAATGACAATTTGAATTGTTTGCGGTGAACTATAACCTTGACATTGGGCTCGCCAGCTGATGCTATAATGAGTGAGACCTGGAAGCTCCTGAGAGTTTAGGGCCGTGATGATGGGCGTTAATTCCTAAAGCTGATGACCTCTGCTCCTCTTGGTAAAGCCGGCGCAAGAGCGCTTTCAGTGTCACCGGTGCGACAGCTTTTGCATTAACGCCAATCCATGAATGTGATTTTTTTTTTTTTCAGAAAGAGTAAATTCCATGGGTTTATATTTTGCACATTGGTAATCATCAGAAATACACTGTTGCAGATTTCTGTAAGAATTAAACAGTGGAATTCCAACTGAACCGACTCCTGGACTCAATTCACTGATCCGACGGTTTACACTGCACTGTCACTTTTTTTGTCAGCCAAACGCCTTTTACCTAAAATGTTTACTTGAAGTCCCCCTGAGATTGTAAGTTAATATTTTAATAATGCAACAACACATTCACAGTCTCTGATGTTGGTTATTGGTCACATAGGCAGGTAAACAATTAAAATATTTAATCTTTTAATTTTTTTAATTTTATTTAAATGGTATATTATATAATTTTTAGTGTTTTTTTATTTTCACTTAATTATTTTTAATTTTACATTTGCTTTTCATGAACTTCCTCTGAGAAATCCTGATTCAGTCAATAACATCAGTGTGCGAGGCTGTACACTTCTGATTATCGAACTCCACTATAATAAATCTTGCTCCATTAAAGTTTTTGCTTCTTGCTTAAAGTGTTCCTTAGAGGCTGACAGGAAAACTTAAAGGCTTTAACATTAACTTTCAGTGACAATGTATAAAAACTAATAAACCAGAGACATTTAACAGTGCATAGTACATAATGCATTTAAACCAAATTTATATTTCATGTTTATTTACACAGACCACTTACCGTATCTTGGTTGTTTAATTAAAGACAAAAAAAGCTAATTCTACATTATAAAAATAAACGAGCTTTTGTATCTGACCCATTACACAGGCTCGATATGCTTTTTACAAAAGGTGTTGTTCATACTATAGACCTTACGTGCCAGAGAAACAAGTGCACAGCCATCTATAGAATTTTGTCTTTGAACTTGTTTTTGTGGTAGCTTTGTATATTTCTATTGTATCGCTGTCGAAGAATAATTAGCTGGTGAAGTGGATTTACTTATTGCTAATTTTGACAAATTATCATGAGCATTGTAACGTTTGAAGTGGATGTGGATGTCATAACACACGTCAGTAGAACGGGAAGATTTTAATATGATTACAAACTGGAAGACAACCAGCTCAGAGCTGAAAAGTGTTGGGCTACATGAGGTCTTTAAAGAAGGTTGAGACCAATAATAGGCTACAAAAGATTTAATAAATTAAATGTGGTGCCAATAGATTGACATTCTGTAGCATTACATTACAGTGGTGATGAAGAGCATTCTCTTGTTTAATTACATGTTTTTATATGAAATACTGTTACTGGCTGTTCTACATTTAAATTACAAATGGTGCACATTTTAAATAAAGTATGCCTACTTTACATTTTATGCTGTTAGCTCAGAAATAACATGGCAACAATTAAAAGTGAAAACTTGTGGTTTTGAAATGTAAATTAAAGTAATACGTAGTGATGTTACGTAATGATGCACCGCTTTCAAATCCCTCAATCCCAGCGCTTGGATTCGGATGATGAATAGTTAAAAGAATGGTTCGGTTTCAACCTAGGGTCCCTTGCACCATGAGCTCGAGCAAAACACAGTTTATAAATAATAAACTCTTATTTATTTATTTAAACACTTGCCTGCTTGCAAAACTCACAAGTGAACTGGTTGCAGTTCCACTCTGGCTCCACATGAGGGCGCTCACAAGACGAGTGCAGAATGAATGGAGGTCTATGGAAAATCCGCTTTTCTCAGGATATCATTTTTTGTCTAGTAATTTGAATGTTGTATTTGAAAGGAGATGCAAAGAAATTACACAATTCGCTGAGTGTTAGATTTTTCACTTATTAGTCACTTATTTGCTTTAAAAGGTCTTCTTAAATGTCATTGACGTCATACACATCGTACGACCAGAGATACTGCTTTACGGCAATCCTTCATTCACTTTGATGCTTTCGCGCTCTGCACTTTCTTTTCTCTCGAGGCATCGACAGCACAGCTGACACAGGTAAATACCAGTCTATGGTAAATACACGCGCTAACATTCTGGTCCCGCTTCGGATGCCATCAAGCGGTGTCTCTGTCGTAATCAGTCCTTCACTGACCAATCAGCGTTAATTAAGTTAACTAGCAGAATGCTAGCGTGTTATGGGCATTGGGCAACATCAACTCAACGTAAGAAATCGAAAGGACATAAGTACTCGTTTATTCAACTTTCGACCTATAACCAATGTTGAACTTGCAAAACTTACAATCTAAGATTTCTCAACCGCAATCGGCTGAAAGAGACTTATTTAGCCGTCTAGTTCAATAGACTCCAGTTCATTTTGCACTCGGACGATCGCCCGACGCCCCCAATTGAACTACAACCAAAATTCGGTACAATAGGACTTAATCGGGAGTGGCCAGGCTCTCCGTAGGCGCTCGGACTCTGGCGTGAAACTTTGTTGACATCTGTACACGTGACTAAGGAGAGGATTGTTGTAAGATAGTCAGACACAGTTACTTCAGACTAACGTGTACTGCAGCTGATTTAAAACACAGGACAATATGCCAAATACATGTAGGCCTATCTATCCCGGCTGCGGAATAAAAGCTAAAAGGTTAAACCCGGAGACCTTCCGTGATCTGCCGTTTCGCTGCAATGACCCCGGAGCTTCAACAGTGGCTTGTCGTTCTCAAAATGGAGATCACGACGACGTCAGCCGAGACGCTGAAGAACGCTAGTGTCTGTTGCAGACATTTCGATGAAGACGACTTCTATTTTCCTAGTAAAGTCAAGGACCCAAAAAACCCGAGTAGAGTAACGTCACACAGGTAAGTTTACTATTTTGCTGCTAACGTGTTCGTGTACAGGTAGTTTGGGGAAGGGCGGCATCATGAAACATCGTGTGTTTGTATGCAGTCACAAGTAAAATTTTGTTGACTACATAGTGTTAACTAATAATTGTTGATAACTACTACCAACAAAATATTAGTGCATTCCTGGAACTGGGCGTCGTTACACTAAAGTTACATCCTTATCGCTTTCTGCTAAGAATTGTAACGTTACGCTTTCCCAAATCACGGAAGTGACATCGACGTCCGGGTTAGCGGTAGCATAAGCCATCAGGCAAGTGTTATTTAAATAAACTCCTGATGTACGTGCAAACTTTCCAATGCCTCGTTTTATGAGTACAGAACTTATTTGTACTACTGTAGAAGTTTCGTACCATTCCGGGCATTATTAGTGGGGTAATTTACGAGATACAACCTTGGATCCATTAGCGCCTGCACTAAGCCATTCGGCTGATATCTCTAAATAAGCTCTAACTTTAATAATGTTCGACCAAATGGAAAAAAAGCTGAGGGGGTGTTTGGCTCGAGGTCATGGTGCAAAGGACCCTAGGTTGAAATTACTCCGAACCATCCCTTTAATGGCTAGAAAAGCGCTTTCTAGTGAACACGTGACGTAGTTCTGACAGACCCAAAAAATGACTCAACGCTAAGAATACGGTGTATGGCTCATACTTTAATAGTGTTTAATATAGTGTAATTTCTTTATACAAAAAGAAAGTTCAACGTAAGCAGCCTTGTAGGTTGAAAAACATCGATTATCAATATTAAGGTAGTACATAACAGGACGCCCCAAGTCAGATTTATCATGCGTTTGATAGGATCACTCAGGCTTTTAGTTACAATTACCCATGAACTCGAAAAGCCGCAAACTGAGCTTCATATCTTCAGGTCTTCTACAAACCCTACCGGACATCACACAGCTCAACAGGACGTCTGTAAACGCGAAAGCAGCAGGAATTTCCAGAAGAGCCCGTGGATTTGCTGCAGTGTGTCGACGAAAGCTTTGTTATTTCTAACAAAATACGATAAGTTCACTTGAACATCACAAGGACACTTGTAGCGAGAACATGACGTGTCTCCTTAAAAAGATTTACAAGCTCAAACTCTTATTAGCATAAAAATATACAATGTGCAGTAGGTTCGATAATGTCAGTCAAATATATCTTAAAAAACTGGACAAACTAATTAAGAGCAGCCAAATTGACTGTTTACCACATTAGCATACGACATAAAGGGAAATAAAACCTGTACTTTTCTGTAGGAAACCCATTTCAACTGTCTATACAAACAGTTTTATAGCATAAAAAATAGACTTCATTGCTTCATCAGTCAAGTTACGTTTAGCTATAAAAATTTAAATCACCATATTTACAATCTGCTAATCATGTGGTTAAAGGAATATTCCGGTTCAATATAAATCTACAGCGTTTGTGGTTTGCTGAGTACCACAGATCATAATTGTATCTAAACCAAAAATCATGGTTACAGCAAGACACATGTACATTTTTAATGCGAGCTAAAACTGCTTTAAACTCGTCAGTGCAGTTATATAGCCATAAAAATAACATCCGTTATGATTATGTAAATTCAGTAATTGTGGGATGCCAGAATGAACATTTTTACATGAAGAAAAAAAAAAACTGTTCCAGCCAATAAATGGGACGGTGGAAGTTTTATTACTGTTCTACTGTTCTATTATGTTTTCTGAAAGTCATGTTTATATATGCAAAAGAGGCATTACCTAATTAAATATTAACTAATGTGGATACATTTACAGAACAGAAATGTGAACAATGGAAAAAGACAGATTCTTGTTTAATTCTGTTGACATATTAAAGTTTTTCATAAATCAGAAACTACTGTCAACAATATTTTCACCATGTTTTTAGGAATAACATGTTATATAAGTCATCAGGCAAATATTATATGAACATTTACCAGTAAATAAATATGAATAAAACGTGAAAGTGCTGTAGAAATGGAGATTTCTGGGGGGAAAAAAAACACTTTTAGAGATATGTATTGTTACTGAAATCTACAGATGTTAATAGATAAAGGCTAATAAAGTTAAATGTGTATTTTGGATGTTTACTTTCCACAAGTCTCATAGAAAGAAGCAAGTTATGGAAGCAAAATAGGCCAAAATCTGAAGAAATTATGAAGAAAGCCTGAAGAAAACCATGGGTTGTGCCTGTAGTGTATTTCCTTAAATTCATAAAGTCCTGTTTACTTCCATTGTAAATGTATTACTGTAACCACAATTTTTACTCCAAAAAAAAGAATGGAAGAGACAAAATGATTTCCTGTGGTGATGGCCATTATGCCACGAAATGCTATTGATAGTTTTTTCTACTGAACCTGAAATATTCCTTCAAGGTCTTTGCCCAAAAAACTGCAGTTCACAATGGACCTTCATGAATGGTTACAGCATGGACAGATTAAACAACATCAGCAGCACAATGTCCCAGACTCGAGTGAAACAACATGGCTCGGTTCACGGTTACGGGCATGAGATGATACAGTTCAGAGTTTTACGGAGCGCCTGTTAAATCCACGCTGGAAGTGGACGATGGCTCTTACGTCATCCCTCCGGGACGTTCTCAGACTGAAGACTGGTCCCAAACCTACACCACCACCAGGATAAAGAGGTCACTTCAACACTTCCCTGTCTGACGCAGAAACATCATTACTGCTGCAAAGGATGCTGATTTTCCCAGAGACTGGGCATTAACTGTGCACCCTGTTTGAGGCCATAACTAGAAGGAATTTAACTAAGCAGCGGATGTTCATGTATTTGTGCATGCATGAACATCGTCAAACCTGAGGTTTGTATCCCTAGAAGGATACACAGTTTACGTGGCAGTGTCTCGTGCGTACCTTGTTGACGGGCGTCAGCTGGGTGCGTACAGAGCTAGTGTGAAGCCGCGAGCGCTCTCGGTCTCTCTCGCTGCCACTGCTCTCGAAGCGCCCGGGCGAGCGCTCTCTTCGGCTGTCTAGCACAGCTCGACCGGGGGATTTCTCGCGCTCCAGAGGCCGGGCCGGAGATTTGTCCCGCCGGAACTCGGTACGGCCCTCGCGGTAGCGGTGAGGAGTGCTGGGCTCGCGGTGAAGCGGCCCCTCCTGGGCCCCGGGACCCGAGGCCAGGCGCTTGGAGATGTGCTCGTTGTACGTGGGCGGCCCACGCTTGTTTGGGCTGCTGTGGAGGTCAGATTAATGGCTGATTTGGGTAAATGCATGATGCACGGAAACGCATGTGAAATATTCAAGCATTAAAGGGTTAGTTCACCCAAAAAGGACAATTAGCCCATGATTTACTCACCCTGAAGCCATCCTAGGTGTATGACATTCTTCTTTCAGAGTTATATTAAAAATGTCCTGGCTCTGCCAAGCTTTATAATGGGAGTGAATGGGTTTTTGTTTTTGAAAGTCCTTCAAAGTGCATGCATCCATGATAAAGTGCTCCACACGGCTCTGCGGGGGTTAATAAAAGCCTTCTGATGTGAAGCGATGTGTTCGTGTAAGAAAAATATTCATATTTAAAACTTTATCGACTAAAATAATTAGCGTCGAGGAAACTGACATACGCAAATCGACTTGCGCCACAAGAGCAACACTGGACGATGTATGACGTAGATGTAGGAGTAGCGTAAGCTTTGCCGCCTCTCGCGGTTCAAACAGGGCTGGGCAACCGTGTTCATCAATATCTTGTGCGTCAAGTTCAAGTGTTACTCTTTTGGCATAAATCAATGCGTCTGCATCCAGTTTGAACCCAATTAAATCAAGTAAATCTCTCCACCTTTTACCTTCCGTCTTCCGGAAGCTAGTTATTTTAGTCGATTAAGTTTTAAATATGAATATTTTTCTTACACGAACACATCGCTGTTGGAGCACTTTTATCATGGATGAATGCACTTTGAAGGACTTCCAAAAAAACAAAAACCCATTCACTGCCATCATAAAGCTTGGAAGACCCAGGACATTTTTTAACACAACTATGAAAGAAGAATGTCATATACACCTAGGATGGCTTATGGGTGAGTAAATAATGGGTTAACTTTAATTTTTGGGTGAACTATCTCTTTAAGCAACTCAACGCGTGGTGTGATTTTTCCACAGGTTTGGGATGTTCTCCCCTGAACCGTGGGAAGATCACGGAAATGCACAAGCTCAAATACTTGATTGCTTTTAAACAATGAAAGGAGCAGCAATATTATAACAGACGTCAATTTTTGCTGGGATTTGGAATGGAATGAAAAGTGACTTTAGGCAGAACATGAAAGAAAGTTGTTGCAAATGTTTCAGATTGAATGTTTTTTTAACAGAATTACATCACTTGCTATTGGCTGAATCCTTTCATTGCCTGTTTGCTTTTACGGCAGGAAGGAGTTCACCTGTCCAGTACCTGTGCTGTTATTGTTACCTAAAAATTAAAAAAATTTATATTGTTAAATGAAATAAGACTGAAGTAAAATAAAATATAAATATTAGATGAAAAACTTAGAAATGTAGCCATGGCAAGTAATTGAAATAAGTCCACGAAGTCTTAAAATTACTAGAAGTAAAATGGGAAAAAAAAAAAAAAGAAAAAAAGAATAAATGAAAGACAAAAGTTCATTATAAAAATGATTGAGCTTAAATGAAATATAAAAATAAAAGATCATTCAAAATATTAATACATACTAATACTATAATATCACATAAATAATATGAACATAACACGGTACAGATAACACTGTGGCAATCATGTCAGATTATAGATCTAGCAAACATGTCATCCTTTTTCTTGTCATTTTGCCAGAAGTACATAAATACACAAATAGTATGTTCAGGTTACAACATTATTGTTCATTGTATTTTAATGTTTCCGGCTCTCTGTTTTCTGCTCAGAATGAACCAAAATGGAAAAACACTGAATCTCATTCACTATTAATTGCGTACATTATTCGTATTTATACATACATTTTAACTTCTCAGGAAAACTTTCCACTTGATTCACAACACATGTATACACTCATCAATCTATTAACCCCGTTCGAATATTGATGAATTTGGAGTTTTCTAAATGAGCGACCGTGTGCCCAAGGTAGTTAATTCACATAAAACACACATAAACCATCTCCATATAAGAACTCATGAAATCATATTTCAAAGCGGGACTGTTTAATATATGGTGGTAAATAACCCGCACCTCCTGCTGGAGCCGGTCCTCTGCAGTTCCCCAGACTCTCTCACCAGGCTGCCCTTACAGCAAATGACCCGCAGCTTGTTCTGGTAGGACGAGGCCAGATAGATGGCCCCGGACGAGATGGCCGGTCCCAGGTAACGCGGGTTAGGAATGTCCAGGTGAGCGAAACTGGGAGGCCTGTTTGAAAGGGGATTTAGTGTCACTCTCAAGTCCTCCTGTTATTTTGTGGTTTCTCATATGCATGCAGTGTTCATCCTACCCAAGAGCTGCATGTCCCTGAATCTCAATAACATCCAGCGAGTTGAAGTTGGTCACAAACAGATACGGCTCTCTGAAAGCTGGAAACAGACAGATGCTTCAGTTAGTGATTCGGAAGATTAGAGATGCACGGTCGACTGGACATAACTTTTTTTGGCCAATCTCTATTCCAGACTTGCACACAAACTGTGTGGAAATTTTACGAAGTCTGTAAACAGGACGTTAACACCGGCCAGAGACGCTGAAGACGGACACACCGACGCGCCAGCAAAGCAAACACTACCAGGCACAGAAAGCTCACTGTTTGCTATCCCTGAAATATTGGATGAAATATATAAATATTGATGTGGGGGTTTATATGAATGAATCTCTGTAGGTAACTGACTGCATTGATTTTCATCTTACCTCTGCATAATACCCATTTATAACCGCAGCGCTGCTTTGTGTACAGGTATAATGCTATATCTCTGCTGTTCCATTAGCGCCACCTACTGACAGAGTGAATCTGGATTCAGTCCGTCTGCGGTTTTGTTTTGTGCAGGTGTCACAAAGCTAAAGTCAGGCCATACTGTTTAGCTTTAAATCTTGAAATTATAAAAACAACTGCTCATTCTGCATGTTTGTAGCATCTTTGTTTGGTTCATGATTAAATGCAGTGGTTGCTTCTTATTTCAAATGGCTACTGATATATAATATATATATACACATATTAGGCTTGGTCTGTTATCAGCAAATAAACAACCAATAAATTTCCTTAAAGGAAGAAAACCAAAAAAATCAGTATTGAAATTGGCTTGTAAAAAAAATCATGATCCGTGCATCCATACTGAAGATGATCATTATTACATTTTGCACATTTGGGTTTGTCAAAAAAAAGAAGACTAACTAACCGAATGTCAGGGGCAGTCGACTCCACTTGAGATCATCAGGGCGACTTCTTCGACCATAAGCATCCACGAACACACCGATCTCTGGTATCAGAAATTGAATAGAAAACGGTGTAAATAAAATCAATACAATTGGAGTGTTTTTAATTGTATTTTTCATCTAGGAACTGTGACGGCTGTAGCTATTGTATACTGCCCACTATTTCTAAAATATAGATGTAGTAGTATGGAGTTTGCAGCTATAAAAATGTTTCATAATGTTGCATTGTCGTCACATTTAATGTTTAATTCTGCAGCTGGCAGCATCCAATTATAAATACAATTGGAGGAAAATACCATATTTATTTCAATTATAAATAAGGTTTTATGACTAATATAAATAGTTATTTTGTATTTTTAATCAGAGTTTGTTTTGTCTTAACGTTTGGCTAATCAAAGAAATAGGTTGATTTCATTTCATTCACCACGTTGACAATGGAAAGTAAAGTCACGCATTGCACTGATAGAAACTTGACTATTCATTAAACCGCAATAACATGCTGCATACTACTTTCTTGTGTTATATATAGACCATTGGTATATACCATAATGTATGCAAAGTAATCAACATGTGCTTTTAAAAAAAAGCATAGTTCATACATAAATTACAGGGAAAAAAATGCAGCATACGTGTTTGGAACAACATGACGGTGAGTAAATAATGATTTTGTCTCAACTATTGCTTTAATATTGTCATGCAATAGGAGATTGTCGGTAGTTCAGAAGTGTGATGGGTGTCTGACCGTGGAAGCAGAGCAGATATTCCTCCTTCTGTGGAGTGCTGGACACCTGGACGATGGAGATGGGGAAACTGTGGGAGGATCCAGTGAACACAGCCGACGCCAACGACACGTCATTCTTGTCCAGGAACTCTGCCAAACACAGCCCATCATGCAAAACGCTGTTTACATAATGCACAATTACAAATTATAAGTGCCTGATCATGTTCTCACAAATGGCCCGCCAGCCGGTCCAACCAGATATCTGCACTGGAACATGCAAATGTGGAGAAAATGACTGCAATGACTAGCTGAATGCTTTTAAATTACAGATCCATCACATCTACACCCCCGATGATAAAGGAGATTGAGGACTGACCCTCATCTAACTGGCTCACTGGACGTCACTGTAATACCTACCATCCAGAACACACTGCTTCATCTCAATCTCGTAGAATTTATTGGTGCCAATGATGATGCTGTAGCTGGTGAAGTGGATACAGCTGCACGGCTCGAGCGTTTCGATCTCCTGAGAGATGAAGAGACGGATCATTAGAGGTGTGTCCGTGTGAAGGAGTTAGAAAGCAAAGCACATCAAACATTGCAGCTGTTTGCGATGGAATTACGTTGCTAAATTTGATGTGACAAAGATGAGTTCTTTTGCTTCAAGACTCAGAATCTCAAACGTTACTTGCCTTCCGTATACAGAACTTGTTCAGATTGTCGTTGTATCGCAGAATCGTGACTTTATTGGGCATTGCGGCACAAATGCATGGACCATTTTCTATCTAAAGCAAGAGTAGACACAAAATACTGTGTAAGGAACAAATTTGTTGGGTTAAACGTCACAAAGTGCATGATGCAACACTGCATTAAAAACAGAGTGGAAGTTGCAATCCAGTGAAACACAGCCTTACCCTGCCTGTGGCAAACAGATGACAGCCCTTGACGGTCTCAAAGATATATGGCACAATCTCTGGCAGGGTGGGGAGGTGAGACTGGGACAAAGACTGTTTCACCTTCTTAATCTCCACCAGACACAGTGCCCGCTCATCCCCTACAACACATCATCACAATCGACTTATTTCACATGCATCCCTTTCAAAACAGTACTGCAATAATGCCATGCATTTTGATAAATACCTAATGATTAGCATATTAATGTACCAAGGTATTTTCATAAAGGTATTTACAATGTATTCGAAGAATTCACACGGAATCCACAAACTAATACATTTTTTTTTTACTTTTGGATAAAAGCCAAACAATATGCATTACAAAAAGAATAAATCTTGCATTTTTTCTGCATTTTCCAGACGCTTTTATCTAAAGCGTATACATGTTTATTAGTTCATGCATTCCCTTGGAATCGAACCCATGACCTTAGTGTTGCACGCACCATGCTCTACTATTTGAGCTTCAGGAATAGAATGGTATTATTAACCATGGTGTGTAGGACAAAAATGCATGATATTATCATGTCTAAAAAAAAAAAAGCATTGTAATACCATGGTACTTTTGTTAATGTTGCAAGGTACTGGTTCATGATCTCTGCTCACCCACGATCATCAGCAGCTTGTCGTGGTCCTTGATGATGTGGATCTGAAACACGGATCCCAGTCCCGGGATGTGAGTGAGGGAGTTTTTAATCACGTTCAGGGCATAGAGACCCTCCTCTGAGCCCACCAACACAATCTGATGACAAAAACAAGATAACCCGATGACTGTATCAGACTACAACAAACATAGACTGAAAATTAAGAAATAAACCTTGAAAATTCAAACCGATTGAGAGTAAAATTAGGGGATTGACAGATACCTGATCAGTCAATGGAAGGGTGCAGTTGATATCCAGACGGTCGTCTCCTTCTAGCTTGAGTAAAGAGTTACCCAACAATTTCTGTACAAAACCAAAAACACCATCATGAGCATGTAACAGTGTTTAAAAAGTACATTTTATATTTTATTTTATGCACAGATTCAAGATATACTGTACACTTCAGACTGCGTCAAGCTGTACAGTTACAAAGACAGGCCTAAGTTGTCCCCCTATATCGCCACACAGACTCTTTAAATGTCAGAATGAGTAGTTTCTGGTTCCTCTCACTCACAGCATCTGCTTCAGCTTTCTCTCTCGCTCCACGACTGCTGGCCACGATGGCTTCCAGCACGGCCACCCAACGCTGTTTCTCCGAGAATCCTGAAGTCATGAGGTACAGAGTCTGACCGGGCCAGCACGTCGACTGAGGAGACGACTCCAACTTCAGCACGTACGGCACATCTGAGCGCATACAAATGTGCATGTTAGAGGACAGGAAAACACGGTTCTTCCTCCAGACATCGGCCACTTTCTGAATCCACATCCACAAACTTTTCACAAATAATTACAAAGAAATGGAAAGTAATACATTGAATTAAACAAAGTTTTTGAGTAAAAAGACTGAAATGGTATTTTCTTGTCAAATGTGCTCCAATAATCATTACCAGAAATTTTTTGGGCAGCGGCTATTTGCTCTAAGTGAAAATAGCATATTTTCTTAGTGACAGATGCTATTTACACTAAGTTTCAGTATAAATAGATTCTAATTAAACTAAGTGAAAAAAGTGATAGATTCTATTTAAACTATAGCAGTAGGCCAATTATCTTTGCAATAAGTGTAAATAGCAGTTGGATGCTATTTCTACTTATAAATAGTGGCAGATGCTATTTGCACCTTGTTGTTGTACATTAAATGGTATGCAACAATAAGAGTAAATTATTATATTTATTAAAATTATTAAATGGATGCCACCTTATTGGGACAAGCCCTCCCTACCCTAACCGATAAACACTTTAGTATTAAACATGTTTATTTCCACTTTTCAAATATTTTCCGATCTGATACATGATGGGAAAAGAGAACAAGTTCGGCAAAAGGAACTCGAACTCGGGTTGATTTGCGTCAAAACTTTCTGGTCTTACCCCTACACTAATGCTACTAACGACGACGTAATTTTGTCTGGCCCAATCAGACGTCAGTGGGCGGAGTTAGTGTAAATAGACACTCTGATTTCTTTTACAGTGTAATTCCACAGAAAGTTTGTCACCTGTCTTGGCAGTGTTGGGCAGCTCAGAGGCACCGACAGAAGAGTGAACGGTCACGTCTCCATCAGAGAGACACAACTCAAACTCATCCAGCGCCTTCACCGACTCTGAGAGGACAGATCATACATCATTCACATCAAGGCACATCATTCCTTACCGGTCTAACACATTCCCTGCTGGAAAATAGATCAAACTAGCTTAAGGAGCTAACTAGTTAAACTAGAAAAAGTGTTTTTTTTTTTTATCAAATTCAAGTTAAACACACAAACATGCAAAGTTTGATGTGTAATGAAATGCTTTTTATCACTCTCCATACATTGAATAAAATAAAATGAACGGATCAGAAATAAAATCTGCAAGTTTTCATAAATCAGAAATTGAATTTACAACATTGGCCATAAACCTGGTTTCCGCTGGTCATGCTGGTTTGGATTGATGGTTTTAGAGGGGTTGTGTCAGCTGCTCAGGTTAGGAGACCAGCAGACCTCCTTAAGCTTGTCTTCTATGTCTAGATGGTTGATTTGGTAGACCAGCTTGGTCAGGATAAAACACAAGCTACTACTATCCAATCTTCAGCAAGACCACCGTAAGCAGGTTTGATTCAAGATTTTCCAGCAGGAATGAACTGTTGTCCTGATATAACATGGAGTGTGCAAACTGAACTGATGCACATTGGGAAAAGCAAGAATATTCACAGACCGTCTCTTGGTTCTGTCTCGTACGTGATCACTTTATATCCATCCAACAACACGTACTTCCTCTCCCAGCCCTGACCACGCTTCCCATTTCTGCAGGAAAACAACCACAATTCCAGGCACATTTAGCGTTCACGCTTTCCTCCCTTTTGGTATTTGAACATTTTTAGGCCAGACAAGTAATTAGTTGAGGTCAATTTGTAAAGAGAGACTACACGCCTGCGCACATATATATTCAAATGCCCATACCTATAGACTAAACGCGTAATATGCATGTGCACGCCTTCATCGTTTTCACAGATTTGCGTTTGTTAAATTTACGTGGAGATAACTTTTTTTTTAAATTTCAACGCTTGCACCTTGGAACCTATTTCAAGGTTTGTGTTTTCGAGCCACCAGGCACTGTTGTGCAAATGAGCAGCCGGGGTGCGTTAAGGGTTTTCTGTTAGAACGGTGTGTGTTAGCGGCCCCTAAGTTAATAACTAATGATCTTTGCAATGGAAGTGAATCAATCCAAACTAACTTTAGCTGGACAATAACTTTATTCTAGAGCTGCTGTAAAGCCAAAACAATCTCTGCTACTTTTATTTCCTATTATCACTGTAAAGCTGCTTTTTGAAACAATCTATATTGTTAAAAGCGCTATATAAATGAAGATGACTTGACTTCTGCAGCAGGAGGCCTGAGGTCACATGCTCACCTGGGCTGCTTCAGCCATCCTTCCAGCCTCATGTGTCCACCAGCGTCTTTCAGGCCGGAGGTGCTTCCCTTCTCCCGACACAGAGCCTCGGACAGATGCAGCGCGTACTCAGTGGGAACGCCACAGGTGGCTGGGAGGTACGGGGAGCATTTCGGGTGGCACAAAGCATGGCATTCTAAACCAGGAGAAAGAAGAAACAGGATCAGCATCTCCAGCTTTAGCCCAGGTTGACCTGATTGGCTCAGCAATCTATTAACAAACAACAATGGACTTTTTTCACGTTTCTGTTGTTCTCAGAAACCGAAGTTATAGTTTGGTAAACGTCTATTGTGGTGAAGGGAAAGTACTGCACAGCAAATATAATTTTTTGCATTCCCATTTGCTCCAATAGCAAGAAAATAAATCCACAGTAGTGTTTCTACGACTTTCCAAAACATGACAGAATATTGAGAGATTGACAAAATATTGGGAGAAGTTGGTCAGAAGAGAGAAAGATGTTAAATTTGACTCATTAATTTACACTCACAAATTTAATGCCAAGGCAATATATCAAAAGGTATATTGCTATAAATTTACTTTTGTTTATTAATGGAAATATGAAAACTAGATTTATTATGTTAAGCTACGTTTAACCTGATTGGGTCAAACAACAATGTTTGAGGAGGAAAAGGTATCATATACAAAACATCTATTACCTAAACAAATTAAGCCAACTAATATTCATACTCTGTAACCTGCAATTGTTGCCTTACATAACTGTTTATCCCTGATTTAACAACTGCAAATTTGTTTTGTTGATATAAATGAATGTATTAGGTTGATTCAGTGCTTAAATAGTATTTTTGACAAGGAAAAAAACTTAGGCAATGCAATTCAATGAAAATACAGATATTGGTATCAGCAAGTACCAAAAATCAATGTATATTTATCAAACTCATGGAAAAAGTGGCATCAGCACATCCCTACTTGTAAGTATAGTGATGGTGTATGTGTATTAGGAAAGGGTTTCGGTGTGATCCGTACCAATGCAGGTCGCGGCCTGCCGTCCAAAATGGACTGTGTCCAGACACACGGTGCAGCGGGCCGCCCTCATGTTGAGCCCCTGCGTGAAGCGGTGAGGAGTGCTGTGATGGATCCTGTCCTTCACACGTCTGGTGTACTCTAGAGGATCAAACACACGCTCTTAAAAACACTCAGTTACCTGTCTATATAACTTATGCAAACAGGCCAAAGCAAGCTGAAAATGTCCTCTCCTGAGAGCATTTCTCCACCAGAGGCTGAAGAAATCACTGTACTGTCCAAGCTGTCATTGGTAGCTTGAGTACGAGCATGCAAGGATTTCGGGAGTTCTCGCATTCTGCATGGCATACAGCAAGAGTATAGCCATAAATACGAGTGTATACACGAGATAAGCTCAGTGTCCTGACTGATCTGTGTGCAGGAGCTTCGGATATCCAGGATCAGTTATCAAACCATGATGACCTGATACAAAACGTGTTCATTCAAAAAATTGAGTGTAGGACACCAATAAAACTTCAACTGAAGCATTCGCTAGAATGACATGTTTGGATTTGGCCAGAGAGCTTATCTCTGCAGGAATAAAAAGATCATACCAAGAAAGAATAGATAACGGAGAGACGCCTGGTTCATTCTCAGGAAACAGTGCCATTTGTGTCCCTATGACTGAACACGTCATATTATACTGTTTAGTGTGTATTTTTTTGTGTTTAAAAATAATTGAATGTGCATATATTAGCCACTTTGTATGTATACATATATATGTCTATGTGTGTGTGTGTGTGTGTGTTTTAAAATGCTTAATGCATGTCCCTCATTTATGTTAAAACCCCTTTATGCTGAGGCATTTAATGATTTAGGTATGATGAAAAATACTGATTTGATATTTATCATTCATCCTATTACATCAAAGTCTTTCTGACCACATGTACTTCATGTTTTTACTTATATCAGCCTCATCTTGAAAGCTGAACAGTAACCTTTTGAAATGAAAGCATAAATATTGAAATCATTGAAAAATCCTTATATTTCAAGCACATAAATGGCACGGTTTCTTGAGAGTGGGTCGCCTGAGAAAGAACTTACTTTCAGAAGTGACTCTCCTTATTTCTGTGGAACGACAACAAAGAGGACAGTGAGTGTGGACAGACATGAGCGAAAACATCTACTGCAAATACATACGGTCTGGAGTCCTCTCGTCTTAGATTCAAATCAGCATTTTCCAAAAAGCTTCTGATTTAAAGTGCACCTATTATGCTTTTTGGGATATTCCCTTTCATTTAGTGTGTAATTGAGTTGTTTGTGAATGTAAAAGGTCTGCAAAGTTTCAGAGATCAAAGCGCAGATTAATGGAGTTATTGTCTCCTAAAAGAAAGGAGCGATTCTGAACTGCTGAAACGAGTCGTCAGTAACTCGTCTCACTTCCTGCACAAACCTACATAGTTTGTAACAAATTTGTGTGGCGAGCAGTACATTTGATGACAAAAACAACTTAGAAAAAGAAAGAGACAAAGCAAGAAGAGAGAGAGAGAGCAAAGGAGGAAGAGAGTCGACACCGGTTAAATTTTTCCCCTTACACAGAGACTCTGAGACATGGATATGACAAAATTCAAAAATATTCTTTATTGGAAGAGATTAAAGATGCTAGAGTGCAAGTTAATTAGGCTCAATCATAACCATAAAACAACAATAAACAAACTCCCAGGGCTTGTGATTACCAGAAGCAGGTAGAGGAGCTAGTGCCGTCACTAACGTCAGCGATGGTCAAGGTACACCCACATGTGCACTAGACTTCACACACACACTCACACACAGCAACCAGGATCAATCACTATGGGATATAGACCACACACACTGTGCCTCATCAAGACCCACCACCAAATAGAGCAACTAGCCCTCCTGCTCCGGACTCACGGTGCCTGAAACACAAGAAATACAAAGACAACACGCAAAATGATAAAGAAATCAAAGCAAGCAAAATACTGGAAAATGATGGATTAAAAAAAATCACAAAAATAGAACAAGCACAAGAAACAATAAAACAGTAATAGGCTACACATCAACAAAACTGGAATAATTGCACTCGCCAAACTAACAAAGCAAAATAACCTGAACAAATAAGCAAACATCAAAAATGCTGAAGCCTATCTCACATATGTGTAACTGCAACCAGCATGTGGATGAAACAAAATAATAAACCAGCAAAACAAAAGAATAGCAGCGATGATAGTCCAAAGCCCAAGCAGTAGCCTACTGTCTTCAAGTGCCTTATACAGACAGATTAATTCCCCAAACATGCGGAGATCGCGTTATTCGTCCGGCAGCCAACCGATGAACAAAGTTCACCGCGACGAGCTGGAATACAGCGATAAACCCCATCACTCTACACCACTAAATTAAATAAATACCGAAAGAAAGAGACCTACCAGGAAGCCAAGCAGCAATACACAAGATTTGATGGAACAGAGTCAGCTATAGATCTGACTGTAGCGTCAGAACAGATAGCAGGAAGAAGTCAATGGGAGGCTTATAATGATAACAGTTTGGGAAGTGATCATTACCCTATTTGGACAAATATGAATGAGCAATGTGTACATTTAGAAGGAAACTGGTTCCCAAGATGGAAAATGAAAGAGGCCAATTGGGAACATTATAGTATGGTAGCAAGTGGAAAGTTGATGGGGATTATGTCACATTCAGGTGATGATGTTGAAGAATTGAACTCTATGATTACTGGCATACTGTATGAGTCAGCAGAAGAAACTATAGGTAAATCTAACGGGATGAGGAAAAAGAAAATGGTTCCGTGGTGGTCAGAGGGGTGCAAAGAAGCAGTTAAGGTAAGGAACAAGGCTTTTAAAGTCAGTAAATCAAATCACACATTCAATAATTTAGTTGATTATAAAAAAGCACAGGCCAAAGCTACAAGAGTAATTCGTGAAGAAAAAAGAAAATACTGGAGAGATTTTTGTAGCAATATTGGGTCTGAAATCAAGGTTGGTGAGGTATGGGGAATGATAAGGAAAATGGGAGGTATTAGAATGGACTTTGCATTACCAGTAATAAGAGGAAATGACATTGAGGCAGTTAATAAAGCGGAAAAGGCAGAGGTACTGGCTAGGGCATTTGTTAAGGTACATAGTACACAGAACCTATCCAGTGAAGCGTTAATGTGGAGAGCAAAAGTGATTGAGGAAAATAGAGGCATATTGGGGAGAAAAGTCACAAGTGAATGTGCAATTGATACACATTTCACACTATTTGAATTGAAAAGAGCTTTAATAGGTGTTAAGAGTACATCACCAGGGAAAGATGAAGTGTGTTACAAAATGATAGATCAGCTATCAGATGTGGCTAAGAGTGTTTTTTTAATATTGTATAATAAGATATGGGAGCAAGGGAAATTGCCGAGAATGTGGAAACATTCTGTGGTAATCCCTATAGGTAAGCCAGGCAAGGATAAAGCAGAAGTTAAAAGCTATAGACCAATAACTCTTACATCCAACTTATGCAAAATTATGGAGAAAATGATTACTATAAGATTAGGATATGTAATTGAGAAAAGAGGAATGCTCTCCCCTCACCAAAGTGGATTTCGTAATGGACCCAATTATTTGTTTAGAAAATGAAATCAGGAAAGCTCAGGTAAGTAAAGAAGCGGTTTTGGTTATATTGTTTGACAGTGAAAGAGCATATGACATGATGTGGAAGGAGGGGCTTTTAATTAAGTTAAATAAGATGGCTATAGGTGGTAGGATGTTTAACTGGATTAAAGATTTTTTGAATAACAGAACTGTAGAGGTAAGAGTAGGGATGGAAGTATATATCCAATAGAGAATGGTACTCGACAAGGAAGCGTATGTAGCCCAATGCTTTTTAATATAATGATTAATGACATTTTGGATGGAATAGATCAGAGGGTAGGTAGAGCATTATATGCTGCTGATGGGGCATTATGGGTGAGAGGAAGGAATATTGACAACTTGAAGGTTAAAATGCAGTTACCAATAATTAAGGTTGAAAAGTTGTCAAAAGAGTGGGGCTTTCATCTATCTATTGAAAAGACACAATTCATATGTTTCTCCAAAAAAAAGAACAAATCCTAATATAGATCTTAAACTGTATGGGAAACATCTTAAGCAAGTTGATAGTATAAGATATTTGGGGGTAAGGTTTGATGTTAAACTAAATTTTAAAACACACATTCAGAAAATGATAGAGAAATGTAAAAAAGGTATAAATATACTGATGTGTTTAGCAGGGTATAGCTGGGGAGCATCAGGAATGTCCCTGAAAAGGATTTATACTGCACTGATTCGTTCTGTTTTTGATTATGGAAGCATAGTTTATAGTTCAACAACTAAAACCTTAATGCAAGAACTAGATAGAGTACAGGCCAAGGCACTTTGAATATGTTGTGGTGCGTTTAGGACAACACCTATTCCATCATGACAAATAGAAGTAGGAGAAATGCCTTTAGACCTAAGGCGATTAAAACTATCCATGTCTTACTGGACAAATTTGCAAGGTCATGAAGAAACACACCCCCCAAAGCAGGTGTTATTAGGATGCTGGGAGTATGGGCGCCCATCATGTAGTTTTGGGTGGCGTGGGAATAGAAAGGCAAAGGATATGGAAATTGATAGTATTGTGTGTTGCAAAACTGTTAGCACATCAACAATCCCACCATGGATGTTTTGTTCTCCCAGGGTAGATTTAGAAGCTAAGAACATAATTAAATCAGGAATATATCAAAACATTTAGCAATATCTTGACATAAATTATGATTGACGCAGTTCAGATTTTTACAGACGCATCAAAAAATCAGAATGGGAAAACAGGGGTTTCAGTCAACATTTTAAAATATAATGTTAATATTAAAAAAATGACCCATCTATCCATTTTTACAGCAGAAATGGTAGCAATAATTCTGGCGTTACAATGAGTGGAAGAAGTTAAACCAAATAAGGTGATCCTCTGTTCAGACTCAATGTCATCATTAGTATGCATTCAGAGTGGAAAGTCTACATGTAGACCAGATCTACTAGATGAAATTAATCAACTAATTTTTCAAATAAACCAACAAAGCATAAGTGTAGGATTTATATGGGTTCCTGCACATAGGGGAATGGAGGGGAATGAGAAGGCAGACAAGATGGCAAAGGAAGCTGTTACATCAGAAAGGGTTGAACTGGATATCAATTTAAGTAGGACAGAAATTAAAAGTATTATTAAGGATGAAATTAACAGAATGTGGCAGGAGAGATGGGATAAGGAGGGGAAAGGCACACATTTATATAACATACACAAAGAGGTTACAGCTAGTAGAATCAGTGGATTGGAAAGGCAGGAGGAAAAAATAATGACGCGCTAGAAAGGCGGATGCACATTAACGCAATCTCCGGTGGCAACACGGCCACCGTGGAAAGCGACGCTGGTTACCTGTGTGCATCTAGGCCGGACTCAACACCTGCAGAGAGAACTGCACCAAACAACGGCACTTCAGTACATTTGCATAATGCCAGCCTAGGCTCTTCATTGGCTGCTGGCAAATAATGTTTGCTTTACCCCGCCCTCAAACACTGTAGTTGTATCTGAGACTGGAAGGATTTGGTTTGTGTTGTCCATGTCGAGAAGACGCTGCTTTCTGCTGCCTTGAAATCCTTCATGCGATTGATACGTTAGAATCACTGTATATCAAGAGCTGACATTCAGATATGATAATGAGCGTTTGTTTTCAGACAAGCACTGTAAATGGTCGACCAATCACAACCGACTGGCCGTCTGACCAATCAGAGCAAAGCAGCTCTCAGAAAGGAGGGATCCTTGATCAAACCGTTTCAGACATTTTGAAAAAAGAGCTGAAGCTGCAATATATATTATGAGAAAATTAAAGTGTTTTTTATGTAAACCTAATTTTAAGAGACCTTCAAACCGTTGTTGTACGTCGACCTCAGCGCAGTTATCGTGTGGTATTCCTCAAGGATCTATTTTAGCACCGGCCTTTTTCTCACTTTATATGCTTCCTTTAGGTCAGATCATGAGTAAATATGATGTGTTTTTCCATTGCTACGCAGATGACACCCAGCTGTAGCAGTTGAAACCAACTGTCCCTACTGCTGTAGAAAGGCTGGTAGAGTGTCTTGGGGAGATTAAGAGGTGGATGTCTGCTAATTTTCTGTCTAAATGAATCGAAGACGGAACTGATTTTATTCGGGCCTTCTGAGTCGGCTGACACATCCAAAATTGAATTGGGTACACTATCCCCTTTACGGATGCATCATGTAAAAAACCTAGGTATAGTTTGCGATAGTGCACTGAAATTTGATAAACAGACAAATGAAGTAGCCAAAATTAGTTTTTCCAGTTGAGACTAATCGCTCAAATTAAGCCCTTTGTAACACGAAAGGACCTGGAAAATGTAATTCATGCCATTATTTTCTCAAGATTGGACTGTGGTAATGCACTGTACTGTGGTGTTCAACACAAAAGCCTAAACACATTACAGCTGGTCCAAAATGCGGCCGCAAGACTTCAGACAGGCACTCGGAAAAATGAGCATATCACTCCTGTATTAAGAGAACTACATTGGCTGCAGGATTCATTTTAGGATACTTTTATTCATTTTTAAAGCACTACATAGCACTGCTCCAACATATATAGCCTAGCTGATCTGATCCAGGTGAAGAAACTGAAGAGAGTATTGCGCTCGGACGTACCGGAAAATGAGGAGAGCGCTCTTTTGCGGCCGCTGCTCCCAGGCTGTGGAATAGTTTACCTCATTATATCCGGCAATGTTCCTTTCTTAGAGTGTTTAAACCACGATATTTAAAAAGCATATTTTTTCATATTGGCATTTGATGATTCATGAGTGCTGTGTTAGTGGTGTAACAGATTAGATTTGTAGGGAATTACAAACCTGCGCACATATATTCAAACGCACATAACTATAGAATCAATTCTTAATGCGCATGTGAACGCCATCAGCGTTGATCACAGGTTCGCGTTTAAAGTCTGTTTAGAGAGAACAGTGTCATCTTAGCGGCCCCTAATTTAATAACAAATGATCATTTCAATGGAAGTGAATCAATCAAAACTTTAGCTGCATGGGAAATAACATTATTCAAGAACCGCTATAAAGCCAAAACAATCTCTGTTACCTTAAATTATATGTTTACCTCTGTAAAGCTGCTGTGAAACAATCTACATTGTTAAAAGCGCTATATAAATGAAGATGACTTGACTTATTAATGCCACATTGATTTTGAGGTTTTATTTTGTGATTATCTGTGGAAATGTTATAGAATTTGAACGTGATTTTGTGATTATCTTACTTTGTCCCATGTACACCAATGTGGTCAACTTTCGTTGTGCTTTATAAATAAATTGAACACTGAACATTCAAAACAAAATTAGGAGCCTTTAAAATAGCATAATAGGGGCACTTTAATTTCCCTGTATTCTTAGCATGAGATGAAATGGCAAGAAGGACCAAGAGAACACAGTTATGGTTTTGTTTAAGTTTTGAATATTAAAAAGGCTGCAAATGTTCCAAGTCTCCGCTCTAACCTTCAGGATTGGCAGCGTCTTTCCTGCGGCCGGAGCTGGACGACATCAGGCTGGGCTGGTGCTCGGGGGACTTGTTGGATTTGGTGGACATCATGAGCTGCTGGCGAGCCAGACCCGGGGTGGCTGGAGGACCGCTGTGCTCCAGAGCTTTATTAAACTGAACTGATGAGGGAACAGAATACAGTGAGGCCACAGAGATGCACGTCATGTTTGTGGCACGTTTGCTTAATGTTTAATTCAATTTCACTAATTCTTTATAGTACTCTACTGTTCAAAAGTCTCTTCTGATCACCAAGGCTGCATTTATTTGATCAGAAATACAGTACACAGTAATATTGTAAAATATTATTAAAATGTAAAGTAACTGTTCACGATTTGAATATATTTAAAAATGTAATTTATTTCTGTGATCAAAGCTGAATTTTCAGCATCAATACTCCAGTCTTCAGTGTCACATGATCCTTCAGAAATCAGTATAATATGATGATTTTCTGCTCAAGAAACATTTATGATTATTATCAGTGTTGAAAACAGTTGTGCTGCTTCATAATTTGGTGAAAACAATAAGTTTTAAGGACACTTTGACGAATAAAAAAGTTCAAAAGAACAGCATTTATTTGAAATAGAAATCTTAGTAATATATTTGTAATATATATTATAAATGTCATAACTCTCACTTTTGATAAATTGAATGCATCCTACTGGATAAAAATATTAATAAAAATCTTATTGAGTCCCAGTCTTTTGAACAGTAGCGTTTATCGCAATAATTGTATACATAGTTTTATTATTCTCTCTTGTCATAATTTAAGCGAAGACTTTTGAACTAATATATGTGTGCGAGTGCGTGTGTGTGTGTGTGTGTGTGTGTGCGTGCGTGCATGTAAATATATATATATATATATATATATATATATATATATATATATATATATATATATATGTGTGTGTGTGTGTGTGTATAAAATATGTAATTTCAAAGTATTCCAAACCTATATGACTTTCTTCTGAGGAACACAAAAGGAGATTTTTATGGTGTGAAAAATGAAAACAGGCAAGCAGGTTCCACATGTAACGACAGGGAAGATGAGTAAATGTGTGTAAAAGCGTCGCACCCTCTCTGAGCTCCAGGCGTGTTTTCTGCAGCGCTTCTTCAAGCTCTGAGCAGCGAGCACGTTCTTTCTCCAGCGCGGTCTTCAGGTCGCTGTACTGCAGGGGGACAGGGGTCCCGGAGGGCACAGCGGACCCCTGCGTTTGACCCTGAGCCGCAAGAGCCGCCAGCAGATCCTCTCGACGCCGGCCACCAAAAAGCCCCTGCACCCAAAACACGAGACGAAGTGAATCGCTCAGGCTCACTCCTGTGCCCAGCTACAGGAGTTCAGTATGCTAGGACTCTATCCTGCTACTCCATCCCTAGATATCCAGTCAAATTAGGTGTCCCTTTCTACAACTCACATATTCAGGGCGGCTGTATATATGGATATATATATATATATATATATATATATATATATATATATATATATATATATATGAGATTTCTGATTGGCTGACGCGTTGCACGGTTAGTATGCGGTTATTGGCATATGTAGCTCCAGGGACACCTAATGCGCAGCTCAGCAAGCAGTTAGTCAGATTAGTTAATGAAGTGAATTTACAGCGGATGACTCTGACCTTTTTCTTCTTAGAGGGGTGCTCTACCTTGGCCTGCAGGAAGTCTATGAGCTTGCTCTGCTGGGTGATGGTCCCCTCCATCTTGACCTTCTCGTGAGAATACGCCGCCTGCAGGGGAGCCAGAATACTCTTAGAAAACACCTTGGGGAATGTTTGGAATGAAACACTAGGGCTGAATCCTCAATCACTATTCCCTACGTTAGTCCACTAATACTGCTCACATGAAGGAGTGAATTAAAACGAATGAGTGAATCCGGACAGCAAAAAACCTTGAAAAAATTATAAACTACCCCGCCAAATCACAGAGATGCCGATTCGCACAGGACTAATATTATCACAGGACGTCAGTGTTCGGCGAAATATGATAGGTCACTTGCGGGGGAATTTTTACTTTACAAATTACAGACATGGCCGATTCACATGGGATTAAGATCACAGACCTGACTAGAGGTCACCAGGTAATACTTATCCCGTGCGAATAGGGATTTTGACTACACTTCGTGACCAGTTGAGAAACACTGAACCTTTCTCTATCATAAAGAACTTTTTGTGGGATGGAAAGTTTCCATGAGTATAAAAGGTTCTTCATGGAACCATGTATGTCCATAAAGAGCCTTTATTTTGAAGAGTACATGTGTATGTGCACCTGTATGTTCTCCAGCTGGTACTCCAGGTCTGTTCGCTCAGTCTTCAGAAGGTCGGTCTGGTCCAGCGCGTCCTGAAGTCCTTGAGTCAGTCTGAAGATGTGGCTCTTCTGCATGTCCAGCTGCTGCTGCAGTTTCGCCTGCTGAGGAAGAAAGTTACAGCATGACACACACAGGCTATGCTATGGATGCACGATTACACGCATTTCAGCTCAAATCAATTTATTTATTAGGTAAATACGTGCTAGTGAAGTGAAGCACCTCGTCCATGAGCCTCTGTTTGAGTTCTCGTTCGCTCTCCAGCTTCTGCTGAAGGCTGCGCGCGTTCATCTCCAGCATGGCGTGTTTCTTCTCCAGATCGCCCAGCTGATGAACACAGAGTAAGTATGCATGTATGTAGTCATTCAGCAGATGCTTTTATCCACAGTGAACCACACTTACGGTGTCAGAAAGACCTTCAGCCTTGAGTTTCTGGTCTTTCAGGGCCTGTTGCAGGACCAGGATTTCAGCTTTATGTTCTTTCACGGCGAGTTCGACTGTCTGACGAGACTCAGAATTGCGCTGCTCTGCACGGAGTCTAGAGAACGAGAGAGAAGTTATCAAACAGTGAAGTGTTCGAGCGGCACAGTACATCTCTTACCTCAGTGTTTCTGTTATATCTATACTTAACGTTCATTATGTAACTCTTATATAACTATGAGTACTTCTGGCCCTGCTGACGTTTAGAAAATAAACTATTTTTATTCACTTACTAGTTTATTTTGTACACTGATTATGCCCAACAGTTACATAAATATTTCAGAGGAGAATTCTGTCATTTTTCTGAACCAACAAATGCAATTTCCATTACATCTCAAAGTATTTATTGTGTTTAATAGCAAGCTGCAATGGAAACATGTAAAAATATTGTATAAACATTTTATAAACATAGCTAGCATTTAATGTATCCTAAACACATACAATGAATTTTTTTTTTTAAATATTTGCATTAAATATTTGCATTTATTTAGTCATTTATTTTTGCATTAATAAATGATAAAAATGTCATTATTTTAGTTTAAGCTATGACATTAATTATAACTATCTGTTAACATTATTTGCATATTATTAAAATGTAACAATTTATTACATCTTAGTTTGCCGTTTTCATTGTATTAAAAATAATAATATAATTGTTTAGTAAAAATTAATGGATTGTATATAGTAACTATTTATATATAATAAAAAATAAACAAGTATATATTTTTATATTTTTTAATATTTATTTTAATATAATTAACTTGATTTATTATTTATCAATTATTTATTATTATAAAATAAAATAAAATTCTAGACAAAAGAGAATAAAGAGACATTTGATTACTCTTTTTTTTAATTTTGAGCTTTCTAGCCAGACTTCAACTAACTGCTAGACCACAGCTCTGACATTGTCCAGTTGTGTGTGTCCAAGTGTGTGTGTGCGTTTCTGTACCTGTTCTGCTTCTCGTTGTCCAGTTGTCTCTGTATGTCTCTGGTTCTGCGCTCGGCCTGGTTCTTCTCCTCGTCCAGGGCAGATCTCCAGTTCTCCCACTGTCTCTCCTTCTCCAGGAGCTCATCGTTTAGTGTCTCCAACTCCAGCACCTGCTCCTCCAGCATTGTACATGTCGTCTTCAGTGTCTCGATGTTCTACACACACGTTGGGTTTCCATGTTTTATGGGGACTTTCCATAGACACAATGATTTTTAGGCTGTACAAACTGTATATTATCTCCCCGTACACTACCCCTTCCCCTTACAGAAAACGTTCTGCATTTTTGACATTTTCAAAAAACATCACTTAGTTTGATTTATTATAAGCTGTTTTCCTCATGGGGACCAAAAATGTCCCCACAAGGTCAAGGATTTATTTTGGATATTGCCATCTCTGTGGGAACATTTTGTTCCCATAATGTAGGGCTTACCAGGCCACACACATACACACACACTCTCTCACACACATACACACACACAATAGTGATTATATAATTTTCCATGTCTTTTCCAGTTGTTCATAAATTTATTTTTTTAAATGAAAAACATTTTATTTAATTTTCCTTACATTTATTTTCATTATAGAAGTTTTCCATGATTTTCTAAAGATTTTATTAATTTCCAAGACTTTTTCCAGGCCTGGAAAGTACAATTTTAAAGTTGCCAGGTATTTCCAGGTTTCTATGATACTTATAATATTACTCAAACAGCAATCATTTAATTTTCCATGGCTTTTGTAGTTGTTCATAATTACTGGATGATTTTTTTTTTTTGTATTTTACAGCAGCATTGCTGTTCATCGCGGCGCTGAATAATATCCGACACGTCCATAGAAATGTGTTTTGCATTTGACGTACAATAAGTGGATTGAAACAGTGTGCAGTAGCACCCCCACAGTGTGAGCTCATCATTTGTGCTGTGTGTTCGGGTGTGTGAAGAATGGCGGTAAAATTTAAATAATCAAAATAATGAAAATGGCATGTGAACGGTAGTGAATAGGGTTGTTTATGTCATGTAAACATCTTACTGCAATTATGTCCTTCCTCTGATTATTGTAAAAATAATAAAATCACATTATTAGTGCACATAAGTGCAGACAAGTGTGTATTAGTGCAGATAAAATAGAAAGATAGTAGATGAGTATTTTATAAGTATATAACATTTTATAAGTTAAATACGTTTTATTGAGATATATCGTATTCATATTTTTCACATTTAAATACATTTTCATAATAGAAGTTTCCGAGACTTTTCCAGGCCTGGAAATTACCATTTTAAAACGACCAGATATCACGCCTAGAACCTTGATAAAATGAAACAGATCAGCGATAACTTATTCAATACATCTGCTGCAAACCGACAGACAGGATCTGAGGAACTGCAGGATATGACGCAGAAATTATGCTGATAGATATGGAAAGGAAGCAGCAGATTTTTCCTTTTTGACTTTCATGATTAGCAGATCCGGAAATCAGAGTCGCTGCCAATCGGACTTGATTCTCGGAGAGTGGCAGGGGCTCGAGGGTGTCTCGCATCCGGCAGATGTGCTTGGAAGTGCATCTAAGTGGCAGGACTGAATATTACCCCGCTTCACAAAGACACAGGTCCGAAAGAGAAAGAGAGAGTCTCCAAATATAGCCTGCGTGCTTTTTCCCCTGTGAAGTCCAACGCTGGCAGGGCAGAGCAGAGCAGCGAGTGAATATGACACATCTCTGCCTCCTACCAGCATCTATGATTACCATCCGCTCCTGTTATACAACAGCGAGGACTGCACACCTACACACGCGTCCCACGCGCAGACATCACCGCACACACACACACACACACACACCTCTCATCTCCCTGCGCCATCATCACGCAATACAATAGAACCTGCGAGCATCATTTTCCAGATTATTAAACAGCTTTGTTTTAGCTCTGAGGAGGAAAGCTGTGATTTGCTGTTTATTTGTTGTGTCATCACTTTTCAAGAACGAAAAACAATCATATACCTATACCACAAACTTTAACAACCTTTATCTCCACTTACTAAACGGCAAATGTGGACTGCAAATAAACTTTTTGGACATCAAAAATAAGTTCATGATCACATACAATAATTTTTTATGTTTTTGAAAGAAGTCTCTTTTGCTCACTAAGGCTGCATTTAAAAACTGTAGTAAAAACTGTAATATCGTGAAATATTACGATTTAATTTAACTGTTTTCTATGTGAATATATTTTAAAATGTATTTATTCCTGTGATCAAAGCTGTATTTTCAGCATCATTACTCCAGTCTTCAGGGTCACATGATCCTTCAGAAATCATTTGAATATGCTGATTTGCTGCTCAAGAAACATTTATGATTATTATCTGTGTTGAAAAGTGCAAAAGAAAAGCATTTATTTGAAATTGAAATCTTGTGTAACATTATACATACTCTGTTGCTTTTGATCAATTTAATGCATCTTTGCAAAATAAAAGTGTTTTTTTCTTTTTTTTTCTCACTGACCCCAAACTTTTCAATAGTAATGAACGTTTACATGCCTATGGAAGCCTGTTTTCGCCATCATCAATATTGCGAGATATAAAGTCACAAAAGTGTGAGAAAAAAGAATTTTGAGATAAAAATTACACTTTTTATTATTATTAAAAATTATGTGGCGGAAACAAGCTTCCATACATGTCGATGCCTGTTCAGTGATCAAGAAATTGGCTTGCTGAAGTAATAAGGAGAAAAGAAAATTATTATTACTAAATTGCAGTATGACCAATGAACTTTTAGCCCTTTAACGTGTTCACTAGTTCACCTGCCCATTCAGCCGTGTGGTGATGGTAAACTAACTGGCCTGTGTGAAGAATGGCAGTATGAATACCCCCCCCCCCCCCCCCCTTCCCAACCTATGTTTTAAACTTCATTTAAATTCTTACATTACGCCCCTTTATGTCACTTTTGAGATGCTAATGACAGCTAAACATCCTCTTTAGATTGAGCATCATCAGTTTAAACTAATTCATCCCCATCTCTCTCACGTGTGCTGCTGCTGGGAGTTGTGTGTATGTGTGTGTGTGTGTGTGTGTGTTCACTGCACCTGTTTCTGGTTGTTGAGGTGCATCTCTCGGTCGGCCACCTCGCGGCGCAGGCGCTCCAGGTCCTGCTTGAGCTGCAGTCTCTCCTCGTTCTCGTCCGTCGCCTCGTCCAGCTGTTTGGACAGGTAGAAGTTCTGCCGGTTGAGGTCTGCGTTTTCCTGCGTGAGCTGCGTCAACTGCTCCTCCAGGTCCGTGATCACCTGATGCAGGAGCAAGAAACAAACACAGTGATGGAATTATGTGTCATATATATGACACACACACACTACTGTTCAAAAGTAAGACATTTTTCTACAAAGAAAATAATATTTTTTTTTCTGAAAGAAATGATCAAATTGATCAAAAGTGACAGTAAAGACATGTATAATGTTACAAAAGGTTATTTTCCAAATAAATGCTGTTGAAGGAAAAAAATGTCCAGGGTGCTCAAGGAGTTCAAAAAAAGTGTATGAAGGTGCTATTCAATAACATGAAGTAGAAGAAATCCAAGGCACTCTTCTTAGAAATGGATAAAAAGCCTTTATTTGACTGGCTTTTTCATAATAGAAATTTTAAAAAACATGGGGGGAAAAAAAACCCCACGCGTAGCGGCACAAACAGCCTTCTTCAAATGCTGTTGAACTTTCTATTCATCAAAGAATCCTGAAAAAAATGTTTCCACAGAAATATGAAGCAGCACAACTGTTTTCAACACTGATAATAATAAGAAATGTTTATTGAGCAGCAAATCATCATATTGAAATGATTTCTGAAGGATCATGTGACACTGAAGACTGGAGTAATGATGCTGAAAATCAGCTTTCATCACAGGAATAAATTACATTTTATAATATATTCAAATAGAAAACAGCTATTTTAAATTCCAATAATATTTCACAATATTATGATTATACAGCCTTGCTAATAAAGACACAACTTATTTCAACAACAATAAAAAATCTTACGAACTTTTTAACAGAATGATTGCTATACATTATGTAGTTTTCATCTGGCATGGTATTTACATGCTAAGAATAAAGATAAGCTGGAAAGTGGTCCATCTTGCTAAAAAAGGTATGTGTGCTAACAAACTGAAGAACAGCGTGATCATATCCTGATGCCATTCCCCATCTTTCTTCCTAATGTTTTCCTGTCGCTCTTGACAGTCCTGTCCTAATAACCCCTGCAGTGTAACTAACAGGCGTGTGTATTTAATCCGGTCAGAAATGTTCTTAAAGACTTTAACATCACTCCAAGCATGATGCAGAGTGACTCTGAACTTTATCAGGAACCCTACTTCGACTAAAAACATTTTTAGAAGTGTTTTCTCGTTTCACTTCACACATTTCCAATGCTTCAGAACACTTCCATCTGACAAACAGAAGAGATGCAGGTTTGCATGAAATTGCAGTGCTGGTCAAGGAGAGCCAAACACTCCTCTGGTGCGGAGGAGGATTCTGCACTCATTATTATTATCTTTCATAATAATAATGATATTAATAATAATAAAAGGCACAGCGCCAAGCTCACACACACTGATACACTTTAACTAGTGACCAAAAACACACATTTGACCCTACTCTAGTGTTTTTAGCCTGTGTTTAGGTTCACCCACTAAACCCCAAAATGCATCTGTCTGTCTGTCTTCTGAGTGGCTGTCCGTATGATGCAGTTTCTGGGGTTTCTTGGATGGTTCCTAGTGGTTTTATAATATTGTCCAAGTGGAAATCTGATAGATTAGAAAAGTAATAGGATAAGATGGGAAAGACAACTCCCTTATGCAAGGTTATTATCATGAACTTAAACTATTAAAACCAGTTTTATCATTTAAATGAAATTAAATAAAATGAATAAAATAAAATTTTATTAAATTAAGAATAAAATAAAATTTTATTAAATTAAAAATAAAAATAAAAATAAAATAAAAATATTACTTGAAAATTAGAAATTTTGCCTTGGCATTACACTGAAATAAGTTTAAATTGAAGCACTAAAAATCTAGAAATAAATAATAAATAAAACAACAAAAATTAAAAAATTAAACCTAAAAAGTAATGTTTAAGTTAAGCACAGTATAAATTGTTTTAAGTTTTTTTGTAGTAATTAAAATAAATATTGCATTATGTTTTACAAGAAAATACTATTTCAGTCTTTCTACTTTAAAATTGTATGTTTAATTTATTTTGTTACTTTTCATGTCTTTACGTGATTATGTATCAGCCAATGTGCCATCCCTTGCCGAATGTTTTTAAGTTGCTTCCTTCTACTCGTATAGATATTATCTGCCATTTTGTTGGACTAATAGATTTAAAAATTCTTTTGTTCTTTTGTTAAAAAAATTATTTAAGAATTCCATTGCAGAATTTCCCTCAGTTAGACTATAAATTTGAATGAATAGCGAAGACATCTGAAATTTACTTATTGAATAATAATCCCATAAATTTCATTAAGTATTAAATTAAAACACTAGTTACAACAAGGCACTCTAAGTGTGCATGAACGAATAGACACATAAAGCTTCAATAGTCAACAACATAATATAATGTCACAGCTCACTATTTTCCAGAGACACAGATCAGTTAACCTCAAAACTGTTTTGAATATCTAAATCTCACCAATATTGATATTTAGATTAATTGACTAAATTAAGAAGAGCATATTCATTCATTAAATGGACTTTGTGCCATCTATGGTAAAAAGAAAAAAATTAAGGTGTTAAAAAAACACCCTAGCACTGTTTTCAGTGATGCACGTGCATTTAATATGCCTTTAATAAACAAAAAAAGTGCATAGGAATACAATATTACTGTACAAAATACAGCTCAAAAATTGAGAAGATCAAAGCATGTTTAGCAGAAAGAAGCCGTCACCCAGGGCTGGGATTATAAGAGCTTATGAAAGACAGATCGAAGAACCGCTCTCCTGTCTGAGACTAACAGCAAAGCTTCAGACACTTCAACGCTGAGAATAACTATTACCTTTAACCATAAGTATGAGCAACAGTAATAGTTTCCCATCTTATCAAAACAAGCCCCAATGTTTTCATTTTAATAAGCCAATGAAATTCTCATTTCCAAGTTTAGAAGTTCATCTGAGCTCCAGTTACAATAGCAAAGGAGTATGATGAAGGAGACGTGTAATACCAGGCCTCAGCACCGAAGAGAAGATGAGCGCCTGAAAGCAGCGCTGGGCCGGGTGAGAATATCGCATGGGTTGAGCTGAGCGCTGGAGATGCTCAAACAGCCGGAGTGTGGGTGGACAGTGAAAGTAGGGCAGAGATGCTCTGAGCTGGAGAATAATCAAACACACTCCAGGGCCAATGCAAACAAAAGCACCTATTCCCGACATCCATGAACAACTTTCTGGAGGTCTGAAAACAGATGCACTTGATAATGGTGGACGGCATTATTTTCCACTAACTGATTTTTGTTTTTTTATTGTTGTTGTTTCTTCCTTTCTTTTTTTTTTTTTTTGGGGTGGGTTCTAAAAATAACATGATATATTAATAGTAATCGTTCAATACCATGATATATGGGTTGCTTGACATGATATCTACAACAGAGTGACATGCTATACTTCATCTAAAACTATTTTAAATTATATATTTTTTTTTCTTTTTTATTAATCTCTTAATTAATTAAGAGATTATTTGTGTTGAGAGATTATTTGTATTAATTGAACTGGGGGGGGGACTTGACTAAATTATGCATATCAAAATTTTGAGGTCATTTTATAAAACATTTTTTTTAAAGGAATTAATACTTTTAATTGGAAAAGATGCGTTAACTTGATTAAAAGTGACAGTAAATTTTTTTAGAAATGTTACAAAAAAATGCTGTTCTTTTGAGCTTTCTATAATATTCGAGTGATTTCTGAAGGATCATGTGACACTAAAGACTGGAGTAATGATGCTGAAAATCAGCTTTCATCAAAGGAATAAATTACATTTTACAATATATATATATATATCTAAATAGAAAGCAGTTATTTTAAATAATAATAATTCACAGTATTACTGTTTCTACTGTATTTCTGATCAAAAAATGCCTTGGTAAGCAGAAGAGGCTTATTTAAAAACATTTTAAAAAATCTTACAGCCTCAAACCTTTAAACGATAGTTTACCAAAATTGTAAACTAAACAGTAACACCTTATTTTGTCCACTTTAGACATTCTACATACTTTGCAACTACTGTACATGTCAACTAACACTCATTAGGTTAGGCTAGGTTAGTAGAATAAGTTGACGTGTATAAATTGTCTAAATGGGATATTGAAATAAAAAGTTACTAACTAAAATCTTGATATTGGGGAAAAAAAGTGCTTTTTTATTCAATGATTTAGTTCCCGTTCAGATGCTGATTATGGAAACTGAAACGGCATGTACAGGTTAAACTGACGCGGGTCAGATCATGAGTGAAATACAGAGAAAAGCTCATTTGCATACCGCACAGCTGTCACGCAGGGCATCAAACTTCCGCTGGATTTCATCCCGATGGGCCTTAAAAAAAGAAACAAAATGAGAGTGAAAATTGGCATGTTTGCAAGAAGTGCACACTCTGCGGTAAAGTGTGTTTGAGCAGAGCGCTGTGAAATGAACTCGAGTGTCATGACAGGTGTGATGTCATGCATAAGAGCGACTGGGCGCAATGATGAAACCAGCGCAGAGGAGCGTGGGAAGATGTTTACAGCACAGTGAACATGAGAAGCACAATGGTCCACAGAGAGACTATACAGAAACACATGATTATTCACTACGATGAGACATATAAGGGAGATGAGTGGAGTTGGCAATATGTAATATAGATTATATCAACTGCTGCTCCTTCAGAAGCGAGTTTGAAACTTTAGCTTGTCAAGCTACAAACTATTTGGTTAAATTACTGTCAATCTTACTTATGTTACGTAACCCTATAAAGCCTACTGCGCTGTATTTGATACGCACATTTCTATGGCCTCTAAATTATAGACATGATCAAATCTTCACTGTTGCACAAAATATACTACATGCCTTCTGTCGTCTGAGTAATAATTTAAAATCTTTTAGTATAATTGTAAAAATGTCCACCTTCGGAAAACTGATTTATATAAAGTAAACATAAGAATAACTTTTATATTTTTAGTAATATTTCAAGATGAACACTTATTGGACTGAAGCAACTTAGATTTATTTACATAATTTTTTAGAAAAATCATGTTCAACTGTGAGTATCAAAGATGATCATCGGGCTTTTGAGAAATGTTTATTTGTTCATCTATCAATCATTTATTGCATAATATGCCTTAAAACTACAGAGATTGATCATAAAACCAAGCATTTAAATATCATCTTACTAAGACCTATCATTGGCAGATATATAGTGACGACTGATATTTATATGCATTTTATGTAAGTATCTGCCGTGCTGTTATAAAGATCTTAGCGATTTACAAGCATCAAAATGTCATACTTTTAAAACATCATATAAATATCAGCATCTGCACTAAAATGCATTCATTTTTTTCCTTGGTTTGAGCCTCTGAATAAAACCTAGGAGTTTTCCCACCTCGAGTCTGAGCTCCATGAGACTATATGAGCCATAAAAGCCTAATGCATTAAATATGATACTCAAGAAAAAAACACAAATGCAAACTTTTTTTAGATATTGTCTAAAGTTTCAATAAACGGTTCCATTTTTTTTAAAAGGGGAAAAAGGCTTTTTTTTTTTTTTACTTTTATTTCAAATGTCAGGTTTTACAGAGTTAAAAATATAAAACTAACCACCATTAATCTACATCAAGAAAGACAAATGTTTTGCCAAGCTATTTAATGTGGCTAATGCAAAACCAATCTACCCTTTTGAAAAAGTAGTTACCTGAACATTAAGCTACTAACAAAAAGTATCAATTTATATAACTACATCCTATCAATTAATAACTGTTAAGACGTTAAAATCTTTGATTATGCAATAAAGATGATTATGCTTTGATTATGCAATAAAGACATTTTAAACTGCACTATGCTACACTGCAGATCTCAGCAAAATACAAATGTCTTAACTTTTGACATTCAGATGAAATGATGAGGAAGGAGTGTAATGATGGCGGTGTGAGGCCTCACCCTGAGGACGGTGATCTCCTCCTCGGCCTCTGCAGTCGTCTCCTCCAGCTCGGTCTTGGCCTGATGAAGCTGGTTCTCCAGTGCGTGACGTGCTGTCTGCAGGCTGCTGATCTGAGCCTCTCTCTCCTGCAGGGACAGCGTGAGCTCCGACACCTGCCTCTTGATCTCCAGCTTCTGCTCCTCGTGCTCCAGACCCATCTGTGGAGGAACAGAGCAGGACCAGTTACTGGGTGAACCTCTGGAAAACACGTCCAGGTCACATTTCACCACAAAATCAATTAGTAATTATATTTCGGTCATGACAACTCTCTGAGTGTTTGGCATGGTGATAGATATGACAATGTTGATATGTTTGGTCTCGGCGGAATAGATCTGCAACGTTGCTGTGGGACTTGCTAGTGCCAATACATACACTAGTAAGCTAGTAAGACATGCTGCTGCTGTACAATATAGGCCCTAGCACACTGAGTCCGAAATTTTCGTATGCGTTTTTTCGTATTTGTGATTCAGTGGCTCTGAATTGTCAAAACACCATTCAAACTGCTTCCTACGGATGCGGAGTTTCGGAGGCAGTGTGCGTGATCGACATAAGGTTGTATTTATTTTTTAAGGCGAGAAAATTTCGGACGTGAATTTCGGACTCAAGGGCCTTTACCCGTAGCAGATCTATACAGGTGGAGCTGGGGAGGGTGGAGGGTTTCTGAAAGAGCACTGCAACTGCTACAGCAAATGCTGACCAAGTTCAGCCGTGAGCTCATTGGCAACTGATACAGCAGGAATTCATTTGATTTAAATCAACAAATTAAAGGCAGTATAGTAATGAGAATATGAACAAATGCAGAGAATGATGCAAAACATCTTAATGGTTTAAAAAATAGACTTCTTGCAAAATCTAATTTCTAATTTGATTTTGGGGTGAAATATGTTTCAGAATTCCCCCGAGTACATCAAGTGAATTTTATTTGTATTGCACTTTTTACAATGTACACCGTTTCAAAGCTGCTTTGCAGAAATTCATGATGTCAATGATTATAATATCTTAACATCTTCATGACGTGTAGTTGTATCAAACAGATTAGAGCTAGAGCATCAATTTCAAAACTCATAATAATCCTTCATCAGCCCCACTGCAGATTAGAAACTATGGGACGGAGAGCTTTCTCTCGTGCCGCCCCGAGGTTATGGAACGAGCTTGCTTTGATTGTTCGTAGTGCTCCCACTATAAGCACTTTTGAAAACCCACCTTTTTAAAATTGCTTACCATGTTTAAGTGAAAGTTGCTGATTAGGGTATTGACTTGTTTTATATTGTGTGTTGTATTTTGTATTATTATTTATTGTATTATTTGTGTTTTATGTGTCTTTTACTCTGTTAACGTAGCCTGGATGCCAGCAGAAATTAGCCCTGCACACAGCATTTGAGGATGGGATGTTCGGTCTGGACTTGATCCGTTGTGAAGCAAGTATGCCCGAACCAAAGCTGTTCAAACCAATCAAATTGTCAGGGCGGGCTTTATACAATGATGGAAAGATGATCAACAGTAACGTCATCATCCACGTCACCAAAGAGCACTTGGGTTGAATTTGTTTACAACAAAGAATGGCTGCCGCTGGAGATTGTGATTCAGCCATCGTGTCTGTTATAGAAGATCTAGACAGCGCATTCATTTTAAAAGAGGAACAGAGAACCGCGATCAAGTCATATGCGTCGCTCAACATACGTAATTTACTCCGTTGCAGTGATTGGTTGTAGGTCTATCCAAAGGAGTGCAGAGGCATTTTCTCTCCTGGTTCGGTTGAAATGCCCCATAATCACAGCCTAACGGAGCAGTATCAGACTCACATTCTGACTAGAATCTGAGTATGATGACCTCAGGGTACTGTTAACACTTTGGGTGTAAGAAAATCGCATTATAAATAAAAAAGTATTATTATTATTACTTTGATATTGGGCTGAAATATGGTTAGTCATAAAATGGTCTCTCACCTCTCTGAGTCTGGCCTCTAATTCCAGCACTCT
Organism: Meda fulgida; assembly: GCA_030578275.1. Classification (NCBI taxonomy): domain Eukaryota; kingdom Metazoa; phylum Chordata; class Actinopteri; order Cypriniformes; family Leuciscidae; genus Meda; species Meda fulgida. The sequence continues at coordinate 31,369,452 of CM060623.1, forward strand.
ACTCTTGTTAGTCTGTTCCTGCTGTGTCAGCTTCTCCAGATGCTCCTCCAGCTTTGCATTCTGGGCCTCCAGTTTTCCAGCCTGAGATTCCAGATAGAACTTCTGCTGCCTGAGTTCAGATATCATCTCCTCTTGGGCTTTCCTAAAGATTATAAACAAAACTTCTTAAAGAAACTTCTGTAAATGAAGCTGTGTTTTGGTTAACCAGCAACACATCATCTCCACACCAGGTCAACCGAGGTAATCTAATCAGCGCTTTTCTACAAGCCTGGCAACCATCAACGCTGATCACTGTGTATCTTTCACAGGATTCATGCACTAATGAATCAGCTTTCATTAGGGTTTCTAAAACCTAGTAAACCTGGTTAACCACAGAAGTCCTGCTGGTTAAGCTAGCCTGGGGTGTGTTTCCCATACAACGATGTAACTCGCTGCTTCACAACCACAGTGCGATGCATCGTTGAAGAAATCAACTAGCTAGTCACAACTGTTTCCCAAAACCGCACTGTCGCAAATTGGTCGTTCAACCACGTTGGTTAATGATGTCACGCAGGTGGTGGAGTAATAACTACTTTTAATGAATCTGTTTGAGATCAAATTAATGCTAGATGTTTCGCTATAAATTACAGACACGTCATCTGAGGACTATTACTCATTTTTCTCAGTTATTTTGCTTTATTTCCCGATTTAATCATAAGCTCTTTCTTACGTAGTAGAGCACGTTCGCACATGCGCACTCTTCAAAAACATCTCTTTGAATCTCTTGACAAACTAAAAGACGTAAATGAAATTTCTATGTATTCTAAATAAAAGATATAGATTGCACTGAATGTCAGCTTTCTTATTTGGGTCAAGATAAGGATTTATTGAGTCCACATGTCATGCAAACAAGAAACTATTCTTCTAACCACAGGTCGAGAGCTGTCGTTCAAAACACACAACTTTGCGATGCTGTTTGCAAATGTTCGGGAAACACCGACTTTTTTGCTGATAATGACAGAACTTGCGACCATAGTTGGCTAACGATGCTTTTGGAAACACACCCCTGGTGGGGACATCATTAGCACACCAGCATCTAAAACACGACACATACTCTCTATGTTGGTCTTTTTCAGCAGGGATAATATGAAGCTGCTATGAAAGCCTTAATATAATGCAAATACTAGGTCATCGTTCATTTACTTTGTGCTTAACCCAGAAAATCTGCCTTTATGGCACATTAGCCTGAAATTAACCTTTACATTCACCCATTTCAAATACAAATATCCATGGTTCGTTCATGTGAATGGCATGTAAATACTATTATGTGAGAGCACGAAACCATTGCAAAAAAGTACTGTGGTGGTACTATAGTAAAGTGACTGTATTAGACATCTATACTTGACCTCTAATGCAAACTACTTATAAAGAATACCATGGTATTTGTCCAAACAAATGAGTCTTACTATGTATTTTACCACCCTACAGTGTGTGGCACAAGATGAATTAGAATGGCTGATTGCTTTTATATAACAAGAGGCAACTGCAATATGATAAAAGACAAATATTCAATAAATAATGAAGGGCCAGGTGTCCTAACAGCACAAACCCTCTTTTGGCATTAAAAAACTACTGTCAGGATTTACTAAAGACACGCAGTGAAAAAATTAGCACTGAAAAGGCGTGTACACGGTTATTTTTGCGGCTGACCTTATTGCAGATGCATTTGTTGGAGTTTCCCTTTCAGACGCAAGATTTATGGGAGGAGAGTATTTAAATGAATCATGCAAGGTGATTTACTAAGGTTTGCGCTAGTCAAGTTACTGGTATTTGCACCATTTTTTAACAACTTAACCCATATCACAGAATCATCTCCAGTGTTCATGGTGAACTCACATGTTCTTCTGCGTGTAAAGGCTGCTGTTGGCTGCCAGTTTGTTGGCCTCGGACAGCTCAGCGATTCTCTGCTCCAGATTGGTCATCTTTGACTCCATGGCATTGATCGTCTACATGAAACAAGTAAATAACACCACATCATTCAGAGTAGAACCCTGGTTAACAAGTATGCTGTACTATATACGTATGCAGAACCTGATTTCACCAAGTGCAAAATGTTCCTAGATCAACATCTCAATCAACCAAACACATTTTAAAGGGACAAGTTTACAGTTAATGTCAAGTTTAGGCTTACAACCAGGGTTAGGTGCTTCTACATCAGTGTTATTCACCTATCATTTCCCTCTGCTTTTAGGGATAACGTATGGGTAGGGTTAGGTTTAGGGATATTTTCGGACAGGAATGTTGCTCCAGGATCAACCAGGAACACATCAAACTCTGCAAAATCAGGACGTGCATGCAAGTATAATATAGTATAGTCCTTGTAAAAATTACTGGTAAATTAAAAAAAAAAAATGTAATGATACCAGCCTTTCTAGAGTATTAGTAGTTCCAAGAAGGTTATTATAGTGTACTAAAGATAAAACCATAAAAAATATGTTACTTGGAATAAAATCAATTAAAAAAAACGTATTTCAGCTAGTTACCAAAGAAAACCGTTTAGTTTAACTTGATGTACTAAAATAACTAAAACTGAAATAAAAATTAATACAAACTATATAGACATATTTAAATAAATCTAATAAAAATGACAAAAACATAAAACACCACAAAACTTAAACTAAAATGGAAAAAATTAAAAACTAATTAATAGTATTAACTAGTAGGCTACTGATACTAAAATAACACTGGTAACGAGAACCAATTCGATTAATAAGTCAATTCGGTTCTGAGTTTTTTATTTTATTACCAACTTTTCACTTGACCTTTTTGAAGCAAAGTTTAACAGAAAAATATTTGATCGCGACATGCAAAGATTTTAATGTATTATTAACTGTATGATTAGAAACAGATGGATGGTAAAACCTGCTGGGCATTACTGCCTGACGCACCTACTAATAAATAGTTATTATTAACTCATTTTATTTATTTAATATCATTTTATTTTTTAAAACACTTACTTTTAAAAAGCAGCAAAAAAATCCACTTGTTTAAACTTGCTTTTGTCTTTCGTACTTCTTTTTTGTATCTGATAATTTTATTTTTAATGAATGTCACTCTTATCTTGTTTTATTTTATATATTTGGATGTAAAGCACTTTGTGACGTTTGCTCTAGAAATAAAAAATAATTATTTTCAAATATAAAAAAAAAAAAAAAAAAAAGATTTGCCCGTTGTAGTGAATCATGACATTTTACTGGTATTGGTACCAACTACAGAAATGTTGGTATTGTGACTACACTAAAGTAGTATTAGTAGTAAACTTATTTGTTATTTTGCGAATGCTTTCATGTTAATTGACTGATTTACTAGAAGGATAGCGCTCACCTAGAATGATTGTCTTGCACAAGGATCAGTGTTAATGTGTTAGGTCACACTTTGTCATTCCCCAACTAAAATACACTAAGCTCTCAGGAAAAGCAAAATGACATGGGGTACCGCTGTCTGGTCACTGATCACTTTCCCCCGCTCACGAGCCTCCTCCTCAAAAGCGCTCTGCTTGGACTCCAGCAATTCCTTCTCAGCCAAATCAGCCTTCATTTGAGTCTCTAACACCTACAAAACACACAAGCACTGGGTTATTACTGTACACCTGACAAATGAACAGAGACTACCTTCAAAATGAGGCCTTTAAAAGCTTAATCTGAATCCAAAGACAAACATGAGTCACTTTTATTCAGTCACTATAAATTTAATAACGAGCACTAAAGCTAGAGTAGATTAGCCCTGTGCAAACGCCACGATGGAGGTAAACCGCTCTGTTGACTCTGTGAAACATCACTGATATTTGTCAGTGTGTGTATGTGTGTGTGTGTGTGTGTGTGTCTGTGTGTGTGTGTGTGTGTGTGTGTGTGTGTGTTTGTGGCCCGACCTTGATCTTGTCTTCGTAAAGCCTTTCCTTCTGTTCCAGGTGTGCTTCCATTCGCAGTGCTGTTGCCTGCGTGTCACGCAAGTTCTCTTCCAGTTCCTGTATACAGACAGACAACAGAGGAGCATTTTATTTCTCACGAGTCTCAGTTATGTTTAATTTACTGTGAGTATTGCCTTGTCTAAGATGTTTCTCCTAAAAGGAGAAATAAAATTTATTATTAATGCTGATGCGTAGGTAAACATTTTGATTTATAAATTGTTAACATATTTCCTTAACGGGTCTACAGCAATGTTTTTTTAGTATTACTTTTAATATTTTTAATTAGCATTTATTTTACATTTTCATTTTGCATTAAAATTTTTGTTTGTTTTAGTAATTTTGTTATGTGTTTGTCATTTTTATTATATTAAAAAAAAAAATATATATATATATATATATATATTTGTATATATATATATATATATATATATATATGTATATTTTAGCTGTAATTTAATTTTATTTCAGTTTTAATCATTTTAGTACTTAAACTTGTTTATTTCAGTTAGGCAACATTTGAAACTATGAAATAACAGCCAGAATCTTTTTTTTATTTTAATTGAAGAGTTTATTGAACCTTTACACAATTTTTTGTATTTTGTCGAGTATCATGTTTGGTATTTTGTAGTACTTTAAAACTTATTTATTTCAGTTATAGGCACATTTCAGTTTTTTAAGTATAAGTTTTTACATCTAATATTTATATTTTTATATTTATATTATTTCAGCTTTATTTCAATGAATGAAAATGATTTAAAAGTTTTAGTTAACAGTAACAAAACTAGTTTCTAGATCAACTTAAAATGTGGCATTTCGTTTTTAAGGAAAATTTAATCTGGACTAAATCATAAAAATCAATAATGCACAGTATAAATCATCAGGTTTAAAACACATCGTCATTGATGATCCTGGCCAAAAACTGAGATGATCCACTCCTGCAATCTGTCACTTTTGGAGCCGTGACAGGGCCAGAGAGCATGCTGGGAGCTGAGGAAAAGAAGCAGTGTAACTGCCAGGCTAAGCAGGTTGAAGAAAAACGAATAGAAGCAGAAAGTCTGTGTTTAATGCAACCGCGAGTGTTCGAGGAGGTGTATTGCGTGACTAATAAGTGTTATGCGTCTTAATTAAGTAGCTTTACTGCAAGCATGTGACACCATCTCATCGACATATGGCGTCCTCATCGCTCCAGTGTTTACCTGTTTGTTTGTGTGTGTTTTAGATACAGTATGTGTAAATCAGCAGGAGCTCAGCACTCGCTCGAGTCTCAGTCTTACCATGATTTTATCGGCCATCTGTTGGATCTGCTGTGACTTGGTCTGAATGTCTTCTTTCAGTTTAGTTTCTCTCCGTTCCACCATCTCCAGTCTCTTCACCTGGTTCTCCAGGGTTTTCCTACCATCCTGTTGCATCCAGAAAAAAAAAATATAGATGATGCATTGCCATGTTATCCAGACAGCTCACACTGAAAAAAAAAAAGTGCAATGTGTGAAAACAACTAAATTAATTAGTCAAAAATATTACTTAGCATCACTGAATCAACATAAATACATTAAGTTGCATCAACAAAATCACATTTAATAGTTACAGTAGATCCAAATTTGGTCCTGGAACAATGTTAGTTTAGATATTAACAATATTTAGTTCCATTGATAAATTTTCATAAGTTTGAGGCTAAACATCAGCAACAGTGGATTGCAATGGGTGAATTGAGTTGTTTATATTTTCATTTTTGCATTTGGCAGATGCTTTTATCCAAAGCGACAAACATTGCATTAAAGGTCTACTTTTTTTTTCAGTTCATACATCCCTGAGAATATGTTTGTTTGTGTGTTTGTTTGTTAGCACCATGCCAGCTTCTGTGGCTTTGTCATGGTGAGAACAATGTCTATATCTGATTTTTAAAATCTATTTTTGCTTTAAACTCTTAAAACGATTGTTCAATCTTTCAAAATATAAAAGAATAGTTCATATCACAACTATAACGATAACGGCACAGAGAAACTATATGGGAATTAACTATATATATAGGAATTACTTTCAGGACGATTATTTTCCAGCTGATGAAAGATAAAAACATTAACAGCCAATCAGAATCCATCCTGCTTTAAAGAGCTGGAGCATTTCAGGAGGCAGACGACAAAAGCGTGCTTAGAGTAAACAGAATGATATCGTCTGCTGTTGTGAACACTAATATAGTAGTTATCACTCTTGGTGTAAACGGCCCTTAAAACTATATTTGGTTTAGCTTGTGAAAAAAAGTGTTACGTGAAAAAAATGTTTCTCACAGGGTTAAAAACAGCACCATCTCATAAATCATGCATCAGGAATAAAGGATTTTTTGTTGGTGGATCTTCTCCAAGTATTAAAGACTTGTGTGTCATTCTGGAACGGCCTTCAGCAACTGGTATAAATAATCTGGTCCCAACTATTTAAAAAAATTAAAGAAACTTCTCCCGACTTTGGGACTAATTTCATGGAGTTTGTTCATGGTCTATATAGATCCCACTTGTTTGCCATTTGTTATCCATATAGGAATTTATTATGGGTTTTAGATCCATATTAGGGGGTATTGTGCAAAGTGTAATGTCTTCCCCTGTGAATCAAACCCATAACCTACTAGCGTCATGCTCTGATGTTTGAGCTACAGGATTTGTTTCCTACTTCTTCTCAGTGTGATAATAATAAAGTTGAATCTAATCAAATCATAATCAAGATATTTGTAGATGGTGAAAATGAAGTTGCTGTGACCTCAGTCTCTCGCAGGCGTCTGCGCAGGCTGTCGGTGGAGTCCTCTTTAGTCTGCAGACGCTCCAGGTCTCGCTCCAGACGCTCTTTAGCATGACGTACGTTCTGCAGGAGATCCGTGGCTTCTGTGCTCGCCTTCACGGCCTGGAAGAAAAGGAAGCCGCCGGCTCAAAAATGTGTACTGAAAAAGACTAAAAATGCTACAGTAAAAACACTTTGGTTAACTGAATATTAATCAGAAAATGGGAAAAATGGTTGACTGTAAATTACCTTATCATATACAAGAGTGTTTAATGTTTAAGTTTGGCCTTGCATGTCATTTTAATGTAATATACTGTCAATTGTATTGTTTTTGAAAGAACAAACCATATAATTTCAAATGAAAAACAGCAAAAGGGCAGCTTTGTTTCTTTTTTTCATTAAAGTGTGTTTGTTTGTTTTCTTTTTATTTTATTATGGTGTTTCATGTTACATGTTCTGTAATGTAGTTCATGTTTTTTCATGTTTTGTTTATTGAAGCTACTCTGATGGTGTTTTGTATGTGATTACTGATGTCTATATACCAGTATTGGCCATGCTTGATGGATAGTATTATTCATCATGTGGCTTGCTGTTTTATCACCTGTATTATTAGGGTAATACATTTTGGTACAAGTAGCTTGGTATTTTAACATTATATCACTTAATTAAACATACAGTTAAAGTTGTACAATAAACAGCCACCAATATGCCATTCTGTAATACTTTGAAACATTGTCACTGTGTTTTTATGGTGAATTTCTGCTAACTGGGGCTAACAGATTACTGAAAATGACACTGTAACGCTATTAATATCAATCATAGATATCATTGGTCATCTATCCATGAAAAGTCAAATCAAATTTCTATAGTGCTTTATACAATACAGACTGTTTCAATGCAGCTTCACGTGAATAAACTTGAAAATGACGATATTAAAGCTGCAAAATTCATCAACCTATGCAATAAATTCAATTTCAGCTGTAAAGCAGTTAAGTAATAGCATCATTATTCTGCTCAATTTAGTTAAATGTGTCACTGTTCACTGTCAGTGAGTTCAATTCAGTTATAAGTAGCTCCAGAGAAAAAAACGATGTAAGTATTCAGCTCAACTCAGTTCAATGTTGATTCAGTTCAGTTCAATAACAGTGTTGATGTTGCGAAGTCAGTGTCATTATCAAGCTCAATTCTGTTCAAATGTTGCTCTCATGCTATAGAGTTAATGCAGTAAATATTACTGAATATAAATTAAAAACAAACGAAACAAATGTTTCAGATCTTCAAGCAGGGCTGAATTTGAAATAAATGTACACGGTACCTTGGTAAGCTTCTCCTGGAGTTCTTCTGTCTTTACTTGTTGCTCTGCATTGGTCTGAGACATTTACAAATAAAGAAGCTTAAATACAAAAACAGCTGCATTAGCAATATGATAAAATTAGTTAATTCTGGTTCGTGCTATATTGTTGGTTACACTAGTACCAAATATGTTGGTCTTCTCAACAGTTTGTCTGCAAAAGGTAAATGGAAATAATGAGTTGTTATTGGTGATGTGGGACTGGATGTACCTTCTGTAATTTGGTCAGAAGCTCCTCCATCTCAGCTTTGCCTTGTTCTTTAGCCTAAAAAACAGAAAAATATAGACTGATCAAACCTTGTCTAGCGTGCATCAGCTGAACAGTTCTTGTTTTAAACCTGAACAAACCTTCTGAATCTTCTGCTGGTATTCCACAGCCTTCCTCTTGAGCTCCTCGCTGGTCTGACGAGACTCTTTCAGCTCAGATTCGTACAGGTCGCTGCGACGGCGAGCGGCGGACAGGTTCTCTTCCAGCTGACGAATAGACACTCGCATTTCCTCTAGCTGAGCGTGGTACTCCTGCAGGGTCATTAATAGTTAAAATAGCACTTTAGTTTCTCTGTGTCCATGACTATCAGAAAGAACAGAAACAATGTGTCTATTATTTAGTTCATAAAAAAATAAAGGAGATTTTCTCTGCAATGCCATAGAAGAACCATTTTTTGGTTCCCCAAAGAACCTTTCAGGCATCACCTTGTAGTAGTTTGTGTGCAACAGGTTTTAAGCACCGTTTTGACTAAACTAATAGTTTAGAGGCCTTAGATATTTCCTATCAAATATGATACAGTAGGCTTTATAGAGATAATATGTTTAGTGATAGTTTAATATTCTTGAGCTTTAACAGACACATATGAAAGAGAGAGAGAGAAGTATTACAAAAAGTATAAAGTACTTAACGGTTTTGTGCAAAATGGCAGAATAAAAAAAAACAGGCGGATGAGAAGACCTTGTGAGAACATGAGGCAGAGAGGAGATGAAACCAGTCTGAGTAACCGACCATGTGATACAGAGAGAGAGCAGCACATGAAAAGCAGAGCGGAGAAGTGGATAAATAAGTGTGCTGAGTGGGTGAAAGGCCAGAGAGTGGGCGAATGCAGTGAGTGTGCCAGTCCGAGTCCAATCGGCTCTGGTTATTTCATCAGCCATTAGCTACAGGTCACAAACTGCATGCCTTACGAAGCCATAATCGTCTAACGAGATGTCTTACGGCATTTTACGCTAAATTGAAGCCTTGAGCTAACTAGAGGGGAAAAGGAAATTTGGCACGACAAGCATAGAAGATACAATCAGTAACTGCCTCTGTTTATTAAACATTGAAGTAAAGGATGTTAAACCACGGGGAAAGGGACATTTCACACTTGTAATATAGAAAGCGGGGTTAATGTAACGTAGGCCAGTAATAGCTGTGTGTGTAAACCTCACTCCCCTGGCCTCAAGAGGCTGCGATCTTCAGCGTCCTTACAATGCGGTGTTAGACGGTGCGTTCCAGTCCACTATTTAGACAGGCACTTGCGAACTTCCCTAAGCACTTCCCCTCGAGGGAATCCCTGCCACCATTATGAAGTGCGTTCCACTTTGTGAAGTGAACGAGTTAAGTTTATATGGACAGACCCTCGCTCCCTCCTTTGATCGAGGGACGAGTCTACTTCATATGTACACTTCATATACCACAATGCAACACGATTGTGACGTCAACGCATATTGCGTTTAATTTACCCCACCACAAACAACTGTATGATATATTAATTAATTAAAAAAAAAAACATTTAAAACAACGCAAACACCTATATACATATATATAGAATGCTGCATTAAACAAATTCGAAAGGGAAAAAAACTTATAATAAATCAACCCCATAGTGGATTCTAAGTGATCAAGGGCTTAGCACGTTATAATTCAGCCTATTGCACAGGTTCAGCCAGTAGTGGGCACTCGTGCAACGTAAGCAGTGACGTGCATCCGAGTGAACGAGAGGGAGGCGAGTTAGCGAATGAAGTGCATGACAATTTGGACTGGAACGCAGCTAGTGACGTGCTTTGGCCTGTGACGGAAATGCCATGCATTGTATAAACAGTGGCTGTGTCCGAAATCTCCCCCCATACCCTTAAAAAAAAAAATGGGGGGAAAGCCATTTGTAGTGGTGTCCAAAACCATAGTGTGCGTTATTGAGTCCACTCATTTAATTCCATAATGCACCGACGTACACTGAACGGCTAGAGTATACCCATAATGCACTGTGCAATCGACCACTTCCAGATGTAGTCGAAAACTCACCCGACCGGCTTAGTGTAAACTCTCATGTGGTCGAACAGCCACAAAAGAAGCATACTCTCCACCTACAGTATGAGTGAACATTAATGGAAGTGCGCTAGACAGACGGATTTAAACTGTCGGCAGGAGACCCACGTTTAGTTTGAAGATGAAAAACGTACCAAGCATACTTTTCTCTCACCACTTCTGCTTCTGGTCTTGCGGCTGTCAGAGCTGTTGCTCTCCGTGTGTTTCTCTGTTTTTTCAGTGTCAGAATTCCCTCACTCGTTTTCATTCACTCCATCAAGTGGACTATATTAGTGGAGTTTTATAGGGAATAGAGGGTTTGGGGGTGATTTCAGACAAAGCTAGTTATTCAGGGTTTGAGGGAACAAATTAAGTAAAAAAGAAAGAAACAATTTAATTCTTACCTTTAGTCCAAAAATTCCATTCAGTTACAGTCGGTAATAAATAATACGTAGATGCGCAGCGCAATGCAAGAGGGTTTATGTAAACAGGTCACGTGCTTTATTCATCCAATCAGTGACATTGACACCGCAAATATGCAAATAAGAATGTTATCCCAGGGTTTAGGAAAGTAGCCTACAGTTAGGACGACAGTTTATGAAAAACCTGGATTAATTGCAAGCCTGGGTAAATTATGGTCAATGTGAAACGTAAAGCAAAATAACCCATGATTGCGTTTACCTGGGCTAAGATAAGAATGATGATGACCCAGGGTTAACCATTTCAAGTGAAAAGCCCAAGGACCAACTATGAACTTTGCTGTTGTCCCTTATATTACAATGCATTTAACAAAGCAATAAGGCACTTGAGGCTGTGCCTTTGTGAAATGGAGAGGGACACAAAACAGATATAGAAGAGCATGTTTGTGATTTGTGTTATATATTACCATAATGAAGATTATAATTATTCACCAGAAACGACAGAAAAGAGATGCTTGACATTTTGTGAAATTGCCTTCCAAATGAAAATCATAATATAAAAAAATCAGCTCAGAGTGAGTCAACACAATCTCCTTCTGTCAGTCCTCTATGCTAATGTGACTGCTTAATTATCAATAGTGAGCTAATTGCACAAATAACGTCAATTGTGACTATACCATTTTGCGGTGTGAGCTGGAATCAAAACATCTGCATTATTTGCAAGCACTAAAAAATCCTGAACGCAACATTCATCCATAACAAAGAAAAATCACAAATGAGATCTCTTGAATATCTCAATTGTCCAATCAGATTAAATGGAGGCCAATTGAAGCTTTTGATTAAATCTCATGCTTTTCAAATTTTTCTTTGGAAATATTTGTATTTTCAGCAATTCAGAAATACAGCACTTTAGATATCAGTTATCAGGCATTGAAAAAAACATTACAATCAAACAACACATAATCTCATATGCGTCTCTTCAAGAGTTTAACAACAGATCTTGACAATGTCTTAAAATTTGGCTCATTAATGTCTATTTATTTTCAAGAGAAATATCAGAGACAACGTTTATACCGTGAAGAAAATTACAATAGAATAAGAGTTTAGTTTAAGATGAACTATAGTTGAAATTAGTTCAAATGAATAATTACTTTAGTTCATGACTCCAAGAAAAAGAATGCGGTAAATAAACATTTTAGCCTTTTAAGACTGTATTTACATTATTCAAAGCAACTTTAAAATGAGTAAGTCCACTAAAAGCCAAAAAACTAAAAGCACAAATAAATCTGTCAGCCACTAAAACTTCCATCTGAACTGGAAATCACCATCTAAAAGCAGCTCTCTGAAATGACAGCTTAACGGGCCGATTCCCTCTGAGCTTAAAGCTGCAGTCGGCAAGTCTGGCAGATTGAGTGGACTTAGGCAAAATTGTGAATGTTAACAACTCTCATGCCCCTCCCCCATTATCAACGAATACCCTCCCACCGAGTTCGTGCACGTCAGTGTGTGTGCACAAGATTTTCTGTGAACGCGCCCGTCTCATCAGCATCCATCAACACCATGGAGTATTTGGAGGTATGCTGCCCTGGCTAATCTACCCATAGATTGCAATTGCTAACGTCATTTATACTCTAAATGAGCTTACGTTCACACGGATTTCAGTGCAAACAAAGCAAACGAACCTGCCCAACAAGTGCTAACGTTAGCTATCCATACCAACACATTTGGGCAAACATACTTAGATTACTAACATAACACGAAGAAATAAAGTAACTGGTTGATAAAGCACAATTACCTGTCGAGAAGAAATGTAGCAAGCTCTGCATCCAGCTTGAACCCAATTAAATCACGTAAATCTCTCCACCTTTCAAATGCCGATCCGATGTTGATCCTGGTTTTATTACGGTAAGGTCGCTTTCTTTCTTTACTTCTTTCTTTTCAGCAGGTGTTCTCTTTTCCTGTGTTGTTTTTACCTCCTAGCTCTTGAGGTTAACTGAGGAACTGGAATCTTTTCCGCCATCACTCTTCGTTACTGCGCGAACTTCAGGCGTGTGCATGTGATTGTAACGTGCGCGAGGGGTGGCGTGCACGACCTGTGATTGACAGTCAGATCTCACACCCCCCTGCGCTGATTGGACACAATGAACCGGGAGCGGTGAATTTTTGCAAAACAAATAACACGCTCCAGGTGGAGTAAGAAGCTCGGGTTTTTTTCTAAAAACACTTTATTTATGTTGTTCTGTCGGATTATAGTGTCGATTTCACTGAATATGATCAAAAAAAATGTTGCCGACGGCAGCTTTAACAAACCAATAAGGAACTTCATATATTCATGAAACTGAAAAAAACGTTCTGTGCCACTTTATTATTATTTATTTTTTTAAGCACGAGAGAGCCCAAAAGCTAGTCATTTTTCCCCATAGATGTTTAAAAACACTATTCAATAAAAAAACTTAACCAAAACTGTTCTAAGATGAATCACAACATTCCAAACTTTGATTAAAAGCTTTTAAAAAATATATACGAAGGTATAACACTGATGAGGAATTACTACTATTCCATAAAGTATTGCCAATGTCCTAATCAAATCAGGCAAAACTGTTGATTACAAGTCACATGCTATGAGTAAGACGGGCAGCAAATACATCTTTGTGCAAGTTACATTGTTATACAAATTAGGTGCGTCTTTAAGAGAGAGTCATTTGAATCATTCACTCAAATGATTCATTCAAACGTACCGAATCATTAAGGAATGACAAGTGACTTTTTAAGAGGGAGTATTTGAATCATTCACTCAACTGATACATTTAAACATACAAATTTATTAAAGAACGACACAAGTGACTGTTTTTAATGGGAGTCCTTTGAATCATTCACTCAACTGATTCGTTCAAACACATGATTCATTAGGGAACGATACAAGTGACTGTTTTAAGAGAGATTCATTAGAATCATTCACTCAAATGATTCATTTAAACATACAGATTTATTAAAGAATGACACAAGTGACTGTTTTTAAGAAAGATTCATTAGAATCATTCACTCAACTGATTTGTTCAAACATACAGATTTATTCCGCAAAGAAACACATTGCTCAAAGAAAAAGCGGTTGTTCTTGCTTTGACTTTATTTAGAAATATTTTTGTTGCCGGAGCAAAAAATAGACAAAGTAACTGTAAATATGATGCCTAAAACCTATGCTATTTAACATTAACTTATTTATTACTTAAAAGTTTTTACAGTGCAAGTTCACGTATGTTACAACAATTTGTCAAAGTCCTTACAGACTGAGTTACACATTAATAATGCATGCTGAAAACAGGACATTTAGACTATGCGGCAGAACTAGTAGCAAAGTCCTCCAGAACCAAACGAACAGCTTGATCAAATCTGTAGGATAAAACGAAACGTGACCACTTAATTTAAAGTCTGATTGCTGCTAATTCGAGACGTTTGCCAGCATGTCACGACAGCATTTCCTCTGCATCTGCAACATCCTTCACTGCTAGGTACCATTTTTGTCTCCATGGCAACCGCAGTGCGATGGAGTCTGGCTCTGGGGGAGACGTGCAAGAAGCGGCCAGAAAGCAGGCTGTTTTATATCATGTTATTACCTTCACATCTTATTCTTCAGTTTTACGTTCTACATCACTTTACTAATGGCAATAAGTGGCCAACGCTATTTCAGATAGTGTTTCAGAAGCTGAGACGGACAGAGTTCATTTGTACTATCAGCAGGGCTCTTACTAGCAGAAGCTCTATAATAATAAATAATCTGAGAAATCTGTGAAATGCTCCCTCAGACCAAACAAAGACACAAATTGCTCTAATATGTATAAACATAAATGAATGAGCCACGATGCACACACAGAAACTTTCCTGAAACCTCCGGTTATGTCATTCAGGCTTACAGAAACCACTGCATTCAGACACACACAACGAATCCAGTCCTTTTTCCCGATCTTAAATCAAAAACCTCCACACTCTACATAATACTGCATCTCGTATTTCTCCATGGATCCAGTACAGAAGCATGCAGGAGTCATTTGAAGCTTTACATTTACTTTATAAACGTCATTTTTATAGTAATTATTTTATTATTTAAACACTAAAAAACCTGTTTTGCTTGTAATGTGTCTTTGTGCTATGCTTCTGTACAATAAATAACATTTACAGTGATTGCAATACAATTTCTAAGTCTAAAATTCTCCAAAAACAAGTCGATAATACTTTACAATGAGTTCCCAGTATTTAACATTAGAAAATCCATTAACTAAAATGTTAATTGTAAGTTAATGTTATCTCAGGACCATTAATTAATATTAATATTAATAAATACACCTTTTAATTTCTATTAGTAAATGTTGAAATTAACATTAAGATTAATACATGCTTTAGAAGTAGGGCTGATTATTGACACGATTGAAATTTCACGATTTGATTCAATTTTGATTCACAAGCTTGAATTTGATACAATTCTGATTCTATTCAACTCTAAAAAAATCTCTCTCAACTTATGCTGTAAACTATAAAGGAAGTCAGATAGGCTACATTACTATAATACTGAAGGTTAAAACTGGTTTGAATTAGTGCTGTCAAATCGATTAAACACAATAAATCACATCTAACATGAACAATTTTTTATATAATATACACGTGTATATATATTTATACTGTATATGTGCGTATATATGTATATTTGTGCGCACACAAACACACACACACACACATATATAATGTATTAGTATAATAATATAAATAGGCCTACACACATATATTATATAAACAAAAACTTTTATGTTAGATGTGATTAATCAATTTGACAGCACAATTTTTTTTTTAAATTGGACGTTTAAGGACGTTTTTACAATAAAAAAGTTATAATGCTAAGTTTATAATTTCATAAATGTGTCTACTCCAATTTGTTTTTTGGTGGTTGTCATAAAATCTCGACAGATTTATTCCAATATACATTAAATATTGACGAACAGAAAAAAATTACAACGAATTAGTAATATTGTGCATATACAAAATGCTAAACGAGTTTACTGTCGCTGGATGGCTTTTCTGGGGTAAATGTGACGTTATGTGAAATATTGTTTACCAGATGTTTTATTGACGTCTTTCCACAGTTGAAACACTGATTTGAGCGATTACATGAGACATGATACGGATTTCGGTAAGTTGTACTGTATCTTTTAGCATACCTTCTGATGTTCATTCATGTTTACTTCATGCTATAACTAGTAGTAAAGTATATATATATATTTATACCAGTATGATATTACGCTGTACCCACATTGGACCAGCGGTTTGGAAAATTAATGGATGGATGATTCAGCTGAGGGCACCATATGTATTGTCAAAAGCGCTGAAATGAAAAAGTGCATCGAATCCGAACCTGTTCTTTGATCTCCTGCAGTTTGTTGCTCTGTTCCCGTATATCGTGCAGCAGCTGCAGAGCTTTATCATCCTCCTGCGACACCTCCATGCGGGCCTGCTCCAAACTGCGCTTCAAACTCTGAAATGCACACACAAACAAAAATGAATTAGTGCAATTCAGATCACGGCACATTTCCACATCTGGACAGTATACCCACACTGCACTCTGTGATGTAGGTGGCCAGGTCTTGTTCTAAAATGGTCCTCTGGGTTTCTGAAGCCTTGAGCTCCACGTCTTTCTGCTGCAAAACTGACTCCAGGTCCGACATCTTGCGCTGCACTTTTGAAATCTCCTGTTCCATCTTCCAAAACAACAAGGACAATATGCACACGCCTGAGGGACTGAATAATCCATAAAATAATATAAGACTTCACTGTGTAGTGCTGCAGACGTACCTTTATATATGATTGTCTGCGCTTCCTCTAGCAGTCTGAAAGCTTCGGCTCTAAAGGTCTTGATCTCGGTGAGCTTGTAAGGCTGAAAGACGAGGTCTGAATAAACTTGCCCTTTCTAGAAGAAATAAAAAAGGAGAAGTTGAGAAAAGCAACAAGAAACCACATTTACACTTTAATTATACCAAAACAAATTGCTGAAACTTCTGCTTATAGTAAGCTAAACTAAAAAACAATTATGTTATTATAATTGTCCACAAAGCAAGCGAAACAATGAAATGCTCCGTTTCAGCTCTAATTAAGCCAAGAGATATGTAAATTGATTAAACTCTTCGGCGCAAATCTCAGAAGCTTCAACAATATGAGTACAAACAATAAATAATTAAACACTGCAATTAGAATATTGCGAATATGATTCGATTCCAAAAACAAAGAGAACTAAAGGCAAATCAGAGTAAGAGAGAATTATGATGCCAGGACACAATTCATTTCCGTTTATTTAATCATCAAACTTTCTATACAAGCTGCACAATTTGCGGAATTATATACATTATCGTTTAAAAGTTTGGGGTCAGTACGATTTTTTTTTAAAGAAACATTGTATTCAACAAGGATGCATTACATTTAAATGCTGTTCTTCTGAACTTTCTATTTATCAAACAATCCTGAAAAAATGTATCACAGTTTCCACTATTAAGCAGCACAACTGTTTTCAACACTGATAATAATGAGAAATGTTTCTTGAGCAGCAAATCCTCATATTATACTGATTTCTGAAGGATCATGTGACACTGAAGACTGGAGTAATGATGCTGAAAATTCAGCTGCTTTGATCACAGGAAATTAAATTACATTTTAAAATTTATTCCCATAGAAAACAGCTATTTGAAATTGTAATAATATTTCACACTATTATGTTTTTACTTTTAAAATGCTGCCTTTGGTGAGCAGAAAAGATTCTTTCAAAAATATATATTTTAAATCTTACTGACCCCTAACTTTTGATCAGTAGTACGTGTAGCACAAGCGGCACCAAGTGAAGAGTTCATTGATCAGCATTCTCTGAATAAAACTTCCCCCCCCAAAACTAATAATATCCTCTTGCACTGTCATTTGAACTTTTCCTCTATAATCAAATTGCTATTCTGGTATCTAGAACGAGAACATATCGAAATCCTTGTGCCATTTGCTTTTCCGAATCCACAAAACTGTAAGTATACTTGTGAGCTTTACGTGCATATGAGCTCAGCACAGAGCGTATAGTGGTCTATTTTTAACAAGCCATCATATTAGATACTGGCCAGGACTGTTTCTTAACTGCCACTTCGACTTGGCATCCTTGGAGATGGAGAGAAAAATGAACGACAGAAGAAAAAGGCGCCTCCTAATTAAAAGCAAAAAGCATTCTCTACTCCTTCCATATCATTCCCCTCTCTCTCTTCGTCTCTCTCTCTTCTCTCTCTCTCTCTCTCTCGTTTTCCTTTCATAGCCTGAGCTTAACAAATTCAGAGTTAGGGGGCTTATAGATTACAAAAACACACACACAAAAAACCCCAAATATTGCTTATGGAATCGTTTTCCAAACCAAAGCAGCCAGTATGGAACTCATGTTCACATTGCCGAAACGTGCAGCCTGAAGGGATCTCACACACACAACACACACACACTCACGTAAAACCTGCTCAAACCCGTGACCACAGGTGTTATACGATACCACACTGCAATCCATGAGTGTATCACATCCTCGCATGTACACAGGTGTTATTTATGAGATTTAAAATATGCACCCATCAGTTTTTACTGAAGTCTAAGGCCCAAAATGTCAGGATCAAGTGTAATATGCCGTGTCTCAAAGGCGGCGGGTCTTTTCTTTCACTGTCTCTGTGACTCAGCTGGTTGTTTTAGTGTGTTTAGTGGTGTGTGTTCTAGGTTGTTACAGAGGAACCACATTAAACCTGTGAAAAGCACATTATTTTAACTACGAAAAATGATTCCTAAATTAAACTACATTCAAAATGAACTTTGACGATGATGATTTCACACTAAAATATGATTTTCATTTGAGTGTTGAAGTTAACAAATCTGTGATCAAAGATTATCACATATATGGTGAACATGTAAAAGACAGTATTTCCTGATTTTTTTTCCCTCAGATTAACACAATCTGCATCCACATAAAACTACTGTAGGTGACATCACCAGAAACATGCAAATGGTATGCAAAAATATGATTATACTCTGAGACCGTTGGATGCATAATTTAGTATGTAGAACATCAACACAGAGTTTCAAGAGGAGACATGTTATAATTATTCTGATCTCTCGGCTAATACTGATCTCTTGGGGAGGAGAATAAGAGAAATTCAGCTGTAAAAGAAACAGGAAAAACTAAACAAGAAACTCTGACCGAAAGGGGGGAGTCGCAAAAATCACAACAGTTCTCAAAGCAGAAATTTTTATAAGTTCTGACACACTGACATGGCTGAAGGCAAGAATTAATTCACTGATCTTGTAACATGACCGTGACGCGAGCTCATCGATTGACAGATGAGAGTCAGTAATCATATGATATGTTCAATATCTGTACAACAGGTTAACACTTGACTGTCATTCTTTGATATGGCTAGAACTACTGAAATAAATACAATTACCAAATTAAATAAATCAATTCAATAAAAATAAACAAAATTAAAAATATTATATGACTCAGTGCTGCCAAATCGATTATTCAGATTAATCGTATCGAACACAAAGTTTGTGTTTATTATTTATGTGTGTGTGTGTGTGTGTGTGTGTGTGTGTGTGTGAGGGGTAGTGTGTGATGTGTGTGTGTGTGTGTGCGTAAATTGTGATAATCGATTTGTACAGCACTGTAATGAAACATTAAAATAATAAAATCTACAATAAAAATAATTAATTAAATAATTGGATTTAATTTGATTTGACAGAACTATACTGAACACATTAAAGTAAATAAATTCTATAAAAATAAATTGTGATAATCGATTTTGACTGCACTATATGAACACTTAAAATAAATTCTATAATAACAAAACAATATTAAATAAATTGAACAAATTAAAAAGAAAATTAATAAATTCAATACATGAACAAAATAAATAAATAAAATAAACAAAAATAAAAAAATAGAGCGAAACAAATTAAAATAAATAAATAATAAATAATGAACCCAAAATTTAATAAATAAATAAACAAGAGTTTGAGTGATCACTTAAATTTCTAAACTGGACTCAGTGGACAGACATACAGAGACCAGGACAGACGGAGACAGAAAGAAAGACAGACCAGACAGGTACAGAGACAGACAGACAGACAGACAGACAGAGGACGAAAGACAGACAGAGCCAGACAGACAGACAGACGGAACAGAAGACTGACAGACAGAACAGAGACAGTTAGACCGACAGACAGACAACAGACAGAAGACAGACAGACAGCGACAGCAGAGGACAGCCAGACAGAGACACGCAGACAGACAGACAGGACAGACAGGACAGATAGACAGACAGGAGAAATAGACAGACAGACAGAGACAGGATAGACAGACAGACAGAAGACAGCAAGACAGAGACAGATAGACAGACAGACAGAGACAGACAGACAGACAGACAGACAGACCAGAGACAGACAGACAGACGAGACAGAAACGACAGACAGCAGGACAGAGGACAGAAAGACAGACAGACAGACAGACAGAGACTGACGACAGGACAGACAGAGACAGAAAGCACATACCGGACAGACAGGACAGACAGAGACAGAAAGACAGACAGACGACAGAGGACAGACAGAGACAGACTGACAGACAGAGACGACAGAAGACCGAGACAGACAGAGACCGAAAAGACCGCCGGACAGACAGACAGACAGAGACCGAAAGACGACAGACAGACAGACAACAGAGCCAGGCCAGGGACAGGACAGACAGGACAGCGACAGACCTACAGGCCAGACAGACAGACAGGAGACAGAAAGGACAGACAGACAGACAGACAGAGACAGAAAGACAGACAGACAGACAGACAGAGAAGGAAAAGACAGACAGACAGAAGACAA